>CM044310.1:85704212-85716712 GCA_024291935.2 Okapia johnstoni
AAAACTCCTGTGTTCCCCTTCCTGTGTTAATTTCAGCACACTGTTGTGGGATTAAAATAAAGGAAAGGCAGAAACCTTCCTTCCAACTAAAATGGCCACAGGCACCACGTTGCTGTCAAAATTACATTCCGAAGGAAGCGTGGGGAGGAAAATGGAGCCGGCCGTCTGGAAACAGAAAAGAAATGAGATGTTATTTTTGAAGCAGTCAGCTCCCGAAAATGATTACAAATCATTTGGCAAATCCAACGTGCCCTCCAAGTCCTTATTTATTGTTAGTTCCAGTTAATATCTCTGCTCTAAAAAACGACAACGTTTGGGTCTCCACTTGCCGTGGCCGTTCAGATTTACAGGCTTGGCGGGGAGCAGCCTTGAGGTTCCCTCACTGCGTGTTGTATGTGGGCTGGGGAGGGTGGCCAAGTGACAGGCCTTGGGCGTTGGGGAGGAGGGGGGTTATCCACTCTCGGGCCTCCGCAGTGGTAGATGTTCATCACTCGGATGTCCCACCTCCATGCAGGTGACAAGAGCCTGGATGCCTTGCGGGCTGGGGTGAATGCTGGCCCCACCTCCTTTTTCTCTCTAAGTTTTAGAGACCACACATCTCCCCTAAACCCACCCTTAGCTCGCTCTCCACGCAGGACGAGGTGGTGGAACCAGGCTCGGCCTGGAGAAAGGATGTGAGTGAGACGAGGCAGTGTCACCGCGCTTCCCCTGCTAGCAGCCATAAGGAGAGAGAATCATTTGTGGCACCCTGGGGACAGTTTTGTCACCCTGACAGTAATGCTGTTATGCGCTGGCTTGACACACAGGATGAATCCATAAAGACAGATAAGTAACTGTGAAAGTGGCTGGGGATCAGGCTGAGTGCCACCACTCACCTGCAGTGACAAATAGAGAGTCATGAAGGATTGGAAATCCTGCCCAACACGGAGATCTGTCAGCAATGAGATGGACGGCAGCCCGGGTGACACCGGCGGCTGGAGCGACGCGTGCACACGCGTGCCCTGGCGGGGGGTGTCAGGGGTTCGACTTCAGAGCCTCTCTGGGGAGGGCGGAGGCTTTTCCCAGAGGGGTGTTTGTTGGGGCAGATGGTGAGGGGGTGGGGAGAGGATTTCAATGCTCTCCCTGTCCTTTTCTTGGTGAAATGGAACTCGGGGTGTTGTGTCTTTTTATTGGTTAAGTTCAGGCCTATTTGGTTAAGAAGGCTGTGTTTCATTTCCATTTTCTTTCCATGGGATTTTTTTCACACCAATAGGGGTCCCCATCTGCAAATCAAATGAATCCACGTTTTGATAGTTAGCAAAATATGACTGCTAAGCCATTGATGTCAGGGGCACCAGGCAAAGGGCAGGAGGTAGCTAGGAAGGCGCGGGGCGGGGATGCTTAAATTTATCTTTTATGCTGGAGAGGCTTGTTATTTCTGGCTAAGAATCTGCTTTTCTTTACTGAAAGAGATTCAGAGGGAATCACTGAGGGGAAAAAACAACAGGCTGTATGCTGGACCTGCTGTTTCCCAGTTGGGCTGGAGATGCAAACAGAAATGTGTGGTCAGGTCCTGAAATCCATTGTGTTACCATGTGGGATATGCCGTCTTTGTTTTAATTATTCTTGAGGTTGTTAAAGCCTGGCTGTGTGTCCTGTCATCTTCTTGGAAAGTTATGAAAGAGATTTGAGGTGACAATTAAGCATACACGATAAGAGTGAAAACCTCTTTGAGTCCCTATCAGGGACTGGGGCAAAAGCCATTTAGAGCTCTTCTTCTTTTACCTAGAAGGACTGTTTTGACCCCAGGGATGAGTGTAACCATATTGGGGATCCAAGGGTTTCAGACAGGGTGGGCCCTGAGTCTTATGTGCAGATTAGCAGGATGGTGGAAGGGAAGCAGACCCATAATCAAGAATCTGTTTTCTGTAACAGTGATCAGTATCGCTGGTGTTGATGTTTGTAAGTGGCATATGGAGGCTCATCTAGCAAACCTTTGTTCTGACTATTTTAATGTAATCATTTTTAAAGAAAAGAATTACCATAATATGTTTTATCCCTCCTAAATGAGTCCTCTTGGCCTATTCCATGGCTATCATTTTTGCCACTACCTTTGTCATAGGTGAAAATGTCCTGGTGCTGTGCTCAGTCACTTCAGTATTGTCCAGCTCTGTGCGACCCTATGGACCGTATCCCACCAGGCTCCTTTGTCCATGGGATTCTCCAGGCAAGAATACTGGAGTGGGTTGCCATGCCCTCCTCCAGGGGATCTTACCAACCCAGGGATTGAACCCACTTCTCTTATGTCTCCTGCATTGGCAGGCAGGTTCTTTACCACTAGTGCCACCTGGGAAGCCCTGAAAATATCCTTGATTTATGTTGTACCTACTCTGCTAATTTTACTTCGAGGAACTTAATCTAGAGCGCCTTGTGTTTCTGAAACTCTTGTTTCCTCAAAACTGGTTACATATAGCTTAAACTATTACTAATGCTGCAGCTACTCTGATTGCTACCATTTCTATTTGAGATGTATATATTTAAACATTTATTCTCCTCTGTAGGCAGACCCTTGCAACCAGATTTTTCTGTAGAAAACCCTGGGGCCTATTTGTTGGTTTTAAGATTCTTTTAGTTTATAATTTGGGGAAGCTAAGAATGTTTTAAAGCCATTCAACGATAATGAAAACAGTTTTTTTTTTTGACCCTAGGTTCTCAGTTTGACATGTTTTGACCCTATCATTCTAACTATGATTTAAATTCTGAATTTCCAGAAGCCTTATTAAAGATGTCAATTTGTGCCCCCAGAATGGTAAATGTTCCTGTGAACTTTGACTCCTAAAGGAAACTCGATTTTAAAAGAATAAAAGATTTTCCTGATAAATATGTTCCTCATTTTGGGCTAATACTTTCAGTCTGAAGGCTGGAACGGGGAAGGGCCAGCCCGTTCCCTGACCCCACTCGCTCCAGTTTCTGTAATCCAGTGCTCTTTTACAACCCAGGGCATTAGATTTTTATTTTGCCAAGATCCCTTTTGAAATGGGATGGAAATCTCCCAGTGCACAGCTGATTACATAGGACTGTCTGTGAATTTAAAAAGAGGGTGGACCACTTACCATTGTGGAGCTACAGGTGAGCCTGCCAGGTACCCGGAACTCCGGAGCCTGAAGGGAACTCTTGGCTTATTTTGTTCAGTTGAGAGCCAAGGTCACACTACTTCTTGGGGCCTTGGTGATGCAAAGCAAGCCAGGGGCTTTTCCTGGCTACAGATCTCCTTGCTCTGACGTGCACAGATTCTTCTGGAAGTCATCCGGCTCCTACCCACCTCTTCTCATTGGATGACCACAGTGGTTACTGTCAGGAGGCCCTGAGGCCAGGGACAGCTGAGTTGTGCTGATGTTTGTCATAGTTACCCTTTCTCTTCTCCATCTATCTGCTGCTCTTCTGTGTATGTGCCAACTTCATGGCCAGGACACCAGCTACCAGAATTTGTCACTAAAAATGCATCAGATGGGGCTTCCCTGGTGGTTCAGTGGTAAGGAATCTGCCTGCCAGTGCAGGAGACACAGGTTTGATCCTTGGTCTGGGAGGATCCCTCAAGCCTTGGGAGCAGCTAAACCCGGGCGCCACAACTACTGAGCCTGTGCTCTAGAGCCCAGGAGCCGCAACTACTGAAGCCCATGCGCCCTAGAGCCCATGCTCCACAACAGGAGACGCCACCTCAATGAGAAGCCTGTGCACCGCAACTAGAGAGTAGCCCCTGCCATCCGCAACTAGAGAAAAAGCCCGTGCAGCAATGAAGACCCAGCACAGCCAATAATAAATAAATAATTTGAAAATATATCAGATGAGGCTTATATCCTCAGTTTTAGCTCCATAGCCAAATTCTCAATGAGAGTGCTTTAGGAAAGAAGTTTCTTTTGGAGAGTTTAACCTACGTTATCACTGGCCCTCCCTGTGTTCACCTAGTCACTGCTCACAGAGATAATTCACCCACCTGTACTACCTTCCCAGGAATCGAAAAGCTTTTTTTGGTATTAAGATTTTTTTTTAACTTGTTTTTAAAAAATATTTATTTAGTTATTTATCTGACTGCGTTGGGTCTTAGTTGCATCACGCGGGGTCTTTTGTTGTGGAGCGCAGGCTCAGTAGTTGTGGCTTGTGGGCTTAGTTGCCCGTGGCATGTGGGATCTTAGTTCCCCAACCAGGGATCGAACCCAAGTCCCCTGTGTTGCAAGGCGGATTCTTTTCTCTCTCTCTCATTTTTAAATTGGAGGGTAATTGCTTTACAATATTGTGTTGGCCTCTGCCATACATCAACATGAATCAGCCACAGTGTACACACGTCCTCTCCCTCCTAAACCCCCCTCACATCTCCCACCCCATCGCGCCCCTCTAGGTTGTCACAGAGCACCACAAGGTGGATCCTTAACTACTAGACCACCAGGGAAGTCCCAAGATGTAATTTTTCAAAATTGATGTGCCTGGCCCATTTTTGTATCGTGCCCACCAACGTTTGGTGTTGCCTCAGCCTCCTCAAATTCTCTTCACCAATCTGCTTCCGGTCCGAGTGATTGTGAGGGACACTGGTGTCTTTGGAACTCTTGGGCCAGCAGCGCCTTTCCAGATTCTCAAGAGGAGACTTGGTTCAAATAAGAACACAGCAGTGCTCCTCAGGTTTGACTATCCACTTTGCACACATTATTATTATTTTGATCCTCTTAAGGTGGTGAGGTGACTAGGCAGATACCATTGGCCCTGCTTTATTACTGGAAAACTTGGAGATGGAGAGGTCCCATTACCAAGTGGCTGGGCTGAATTTCCTGTCCCAGGAGATTGGTGGGCAGCCAGAGTCCTTAGAGCAGTCCTTGCAGTAGGTGGGACAGGTGATGATGACCCACTTTGCAGAGGGGGAGCCCGAAGCTTAGGGAGGCTGACTAGCTCTCTTGGGGACACAGCAGATGACAGGTGACACAGCTGGGAAACATATCCCAGACCTTCTGACTCTTAGACCAACACCGTTTGCATTATAGTGGGATTAACCCCACAATCAAGAAAACCTCAAGAACAAAGCTACCCTTAAGTCTCTGTAGAGCATCACCCTTCAGATGATTCCAAATTCCCATGTCAGTCAAGCCGCAATTCCCTGTGGGGACGTCTCGTGAGAAGAAAGTCTCCTTTGGCCAGCTGTTGAGACCAGAACCAGAGAGGGCTTAGTGGAGTGCCCCTCACCTGGGACATGCTCACCAATTCATTGGCATTGAAGATGCTGACGATTGGGACCCAAATTCTGGTGCTGCTTGCCTTTCACTGACTCACGCCCTGAGTATTTGCAGGGGCTGTAATGCAAAGATGGCGTGGATGAAGGAAAGAAGAGTGTCAGGTATTTCTGAGGAAAGGTGTCCCTGGCAGGGGGACAGATTGCAGATGCAGCCATCCCTCAGAGCAGACACTGGAGGCAGGAGAGAGAGGGAGGGAGCTGTGGAAGGCTCCCATCCTTGAAGCCCCAGCTAGGAGCTTGAATCACAGGGGAAGCTGCAGCAAGGCTGAGTGTGCTGCCTTGCAAAGGTCAGGCTTTAATTACATGCACAGTTAAATGGAAATACTGTAGAGAGGTCACACTCATATTTCTTCAGCCTTCATCAATATTATTGCTCCATCACTTTCTCTCTCCTTGGGTTTGTAAATGAAAGTTCCTTTAAGTACATTTAAAAGGATTATTTATTTTTAATTGTTTTACCTCTGGAGGGAGAGGTTACCTTATTTTTTTTTTTTTGAGCAGTTAAAAATAAAACTTCACCTATGCATTTCTTGCTAATTTATTTCAAAGCCTGTGCTTTTTATAGTCTTATCTACTAATGCTTTTGATTAAAACACAAGCAAAAACCAGCCAACATGAACAGGTTGAATGGCACATCTGTGCAGAAGATAGCAGCTCACTTATTTATGGCTCAAAGAAATGGAGCCTAAATGAAGCTAGCTATTGCTGGAGAGTGGATAAGCGGCCATTATGAATTATCCTTAATTATAGCGATTTCCTAAACTAATAAACCTGCTAAATCTTTATTGCAAAGGTTAGTTTACGCAGTGCATATAAAACCCGCATGTGCTTCGAATCAGACACCAGCTGTCTGACAGTGTGTTCCTATTTCCGTGAGTGTTCACATAAATTTTATGTAGGTTATATTAACAGTCAGTCCATATCACTAGCCACAGATGCCAGGAGACATAAAAATTGCTCTCTAGTGAGCCTAAATATCCCTAGAAGCTAGTTGTGTCTAATGTTCCATGTAGTATTTGTACGTGAAAGCACCAGATTGGAGGGTTATTTACAGATGAATATTTCAATCCAGTTAGTTCATATAGGCCTACTTAGCCTTCGTTGCTGGTTTATTTGTATGCTAAATAATTCACCAAAGGTTCTTGTTTACTTTCTATAGTAGTTTCTATGAAATGCAAACAAGGGAGCCAACTTTAGGTGTTCAAAAGGCTAAGCAGTTCTGTGTTTAAATGCAGGTCAGAGCAGCAAATGCAGGCTTGCCGCCGGCCTGTCACTCAGTTTTACCCATTCTTCGTCTTCTTCTCTGTCTTTTTTTTTTTTCTCCTTTCCTCCTCCAGATATGACTGGAGCTTGCTGCTTTCATGGGAATTTTTGGCTGGACTATCTTTAGTCTAAATTTATCTTTTTCAATACCTGCTATAGGCTGCCTTTGGTTAACACAATTAACCACCCAGCACCAGCAGCAAAGAATGCCTCCTTGGCTTCCCAAAGCTTCCCCATAGTCCTCTGGGCTGACAAGAACAGGTCAGTCCTCGGCTGTTGAATGCCCTTGTTTTCTTCCTCTTTTTCCTTTGGCTTTCTTTTTTTTTTCTGTTTCCTTTTTGTCTTCCATGATTTTTTTTCTGGTACATTTCTAATTCTTAAGATCTGGAAAGACAGCGAGTAGGACCTTTCTCTTTTCCTGGAAAGTCCTGAGCCAGCCCAACCTCTGTCACCCTGAAGGACAAAGGAGCCAAGTCCAGTTCTAAGTTAAGTCCCCTTCCGTGGCCCTCAGAATGTGTGTTCACCTGGGTGGGAAGGGTCGTTGTCTTTTGAGGTGGCAGTTACCTGGCCCTATTGTTCAGATGTTCCCGTGGCTCAGTCTCTATGTGAGAAATACCTCTTTTCTCCCCCTGTGTTTTGCAAATGTTTCTGATCCTAAACATTTGCCCCTAAAGAGATTGGAAAATAGCCTCCTTCATTTTCAGCCAGGCACTGCCAAGACCGTGAGAGGGTTCAATAGCAGTGCTAACTTTTTATTTAATAATATTGATTTTATCATTTTTACTACTTACAATGGGGATTGGTCTGCTGATAGTTATTTGACCTCCCTTTGTGCATGGCTGTGGAGTGCTTCGTTAAAGCTATCGACATACCTCTCTCTTCCCCCATCCCCTTCCAGGAGCCCATCTCAGCAAATAATATTGAGATGCAGTAACTGTTCCCTGATATTGATTTCAGACTGAGTTCATCACACCCTTCCCAGGGCCAGACCAAGAGCATCAGCCCCCGTTCTGTTAAACCCTTGACTGCTGTAGGCCGAAGTATCATTTCCATCTTCTGAGCGAAAATATCAACCATATATGTTTCAAAAAAAAAAAAATTACTCAGGAAAATTAAAGCGTTTTTTGATCTTGATTATTTTTTACAAATACATAATTAAACTGATCTTTTCAGTTTTATATTGAGCGTTTTCTGTCTTTTTTTTTTTTTTAAGGAATACTAGAAGATCTGTGGGTCTCTGAGCTGGTAGGAGGAACTCTGTTACATTTTAAGCCTCTGGGATTCAGAGTTTGGCACATTCAGCCAGACTCAGAGCCTCTCTGACCTTCAGTTCTCAACCAGCTGGGGCTGTTCTCAGCACCTGGACCTAAAAAAAAAAAGTTCCATGTTTTGCCTCTATGGAATCAGTTGAGATGGCAGAACATTTAAAAGAGCCAGGGGTTTCACATTCAAGAAGTGGCCAATTTAATCCGGTGATTATAAACACATCTATTCATAGGAAGGACATGATATAGGTGGATGTGTATATTCACCGAGAAAAATACCAAACACAGAGCCAATAATCCTGGAAATCATGTTTTATAGACCAAAAAAAAAAAAAAGAACAGTAGAAAATTTGCCCCAAGAGTGTTGTATCTAAGTGTTGGAATTATATGTGATTTAAATTTTCTGCTTTGGGCATTTCTACATTTTCTTAATTTTCTTTTGGAATTAGAAAAGGAACCCTACTCAGAAGTGTTATTTTTCAAAATGGAGAGGTTAGTAGAAGGATTGTAATTCCGGAAGTTTCTTGTCTACCAAAGTGAATACGCTAGCCAAGGTTGAAATTGGCTCAGTGGCCATGCTCGTCTCTGCTCCGAGGTAAGCGAGACAGACATGACTGTCACTGTGCACCTGCTGGTTTGTATTTTGTGAATCTGTCGGAGATTGAGCCAACCTTTGCCTTTGAAAAGTAGGGCAAAATGGTTGGAAAGAAGGGTTTTGGAATCAGACAGACCTAGGTTTGATTCCTGGTTCTTTCTCTTGCCAGCCAGGCCTTTGAGGAAGTTAACTTTCTCTGTGCCTCAGTCTTCTCATCTGGAAAATGGATTATTGAGAGGATGAAGTGAGATTCTGTATGTAAGATCTTCACACAATGCCTGGCATCTAGTACTCCATCAGTAAACTGTAATTGTCATAAATGACATCTGTATAGCCATTTCCTTGTCATACCAGAGCCATAACAGAAATTAGCATACTCACTGTCTACAGAATGGTGATTCTTTTTTTTCCCCTGAAGCCCAACCAAGACTGAGGTGAGATCAACCCAGTGTCTAATACCTATCAGAATTCTAGGACAACTCTGATTTCCTATAGCACTCTTTGATTAAAGGCAATTCATTTTTTAATGTCTACCTAAATGAAACTTTATGTTTTGTTAGGCTTTTTCAAATTTTTAAATTATTATGATTATTTTGTTTATTTGGCTGCTCCGGGTCTTAGTTGTGGCATGTGGGATCTTTAGTTGCATCATGCACAACCTAGTTTCCTGATCAGGGATCGAACCTAGGGCCCCACCCCCCACCCCATGTTGAGAGCATGGAGCCTTCACCACTGGACCACCAGAAAGTCCCATCATTAGAGGATTTTTAAAGAAACAAACATTTGTATCAGGAAAAAAAGAAAACCTTATAGGTCTTTATTTGTGGTTCTGAAACTGTGATGTGTGTGATGTGATGTGATGTGTTGTGTGTGTGTTACTGAGAGTTCTCTAGCATAGAATATATTCCTCCCCCAAACCTATGTACCCATGCACATGAACACATGTGCACACACGTGTACACATGCACGCACACACTCAAACACACACACCTCCTCTCTGAAGCAAGGATTCTTCCAGAGAAACGCTAGACAAATGTAACTGGAACCCTCAGCCTGTCATCTCTTTTTTGTTCTAGAGCCAGTTTTGCTGTTCTATCCGTATGGTCAGGAACACTCTCTGATACAACGGACAGCAGAGGTTCTTCCCTGCAGGCAGCCATTTTCAGGGCTGAAAGCAGAGTATAAAAAAGTGGCTAAATTAGAGACTTTACACAGTTGCTGGAACTAGCTTAATGAGAGACAGCGAACATTTTGCAGGCTACTGAACTTCTGAAATGTGACAATCCAAGCAAATGAAATCATAGTACCTCTCATTGTAGTTTAATTGGACTCAAACTTGGCACGAGGGGCTTGCTGAAAGCTGTATTCCAGGAGACAGACAGGAATCGTGCACCAACGAATTCAGCCTATACCATGCATCATCTTACGAGCACCCGAGCTCCGCACGGCTCTCAGGGCAGACTCTTGCAGTCAGGAGAGAGAGAACCGCAGCAAATGAAAGCAGAGATGATAAGGCGGGCCAAGCGCTGGCCTGCTGAATGGCATACCTGTCACCCCGAGTTATGCACTCGAAATAGCTCAGCCTCATGGCAGCCCGTACAGGCCAATTTATTTTAAAGAGGCAAAAAGAAGTGAAACAAACTTAGGCCCTCTCTTCTGCCTGTTAGGGTGTCAAGATATCAGTGTCAAGGAGCCCTCTTCACAGAAGGGTGAGGGTGAGCTGAGCATAAACACTAACAAGAGAAGGGCTAAGCACGGGCCTCCTGTGGAGTGGAGCTAAATGGAATCCCAAAAAGCAGAAAATTACCATAGCTGTCAGGGATGGGACCAGAGTCCTGTCAGGCAACAGTCAAGGGAGTGAACCTATGAGAGGGGAAGGTGCGTTAGAGAGAGGATGATCTGAAGAATCGTATCGTTTGGGGATGTACCTGTCTGGAGTCAGGAGACCCTCGGAAAGCTTAGGGGGGTCTCCCAGCTTCCTCATTTCGTCCCCGCGTCCTTTGAGTTCTCAGGGTTGAAACTGAATGTAGGATCCCAACCTCTTCTGGTCTAACCATCCCGCCTGACCACCCGAGCCCATGTGTCCTGTTTATTAGGGCTTCAAGTTCTTGCCGGTGAGGCTAAGGAGAGTGGACAAATGGGGTGCCAGCATGTAACAGGCCATCCTGGACATTGATTTTTGAAGGTTCATTAGATAAATGCTGACATCAGAGATTGATGTCTCTTTAAACCAGTACCTACTGCAGGGGTATCTAGGGAATCAAAAATATTGATGTAACATGTTTGAGCAGAAGGCCCACTGGAGAATTCCCCTGCCTAAATGGGATCCATCAATTTAGACTTTCTTTAATTATTCTAATTTTGTGCATCCCATCAGAAGGGGAGTTTGTGTGCAGATCTGGTTTTCATGGAGAAGGCTGCTCCCACTTTAGGGGCCAAGGAAAGCCAGCCAGGGTGTGTGGGGATCTATTTTTCATTGTTGTTTTGAGCTGCTGTTTACTAATTAAAATTTTTGATCATAGCCTGATTTTCCCATGCAGTGTGGCCGTGAAATTGACAAGGGACTGATTAATGGGCCGACCCTGGGGCCAGGAGGCTACTGGGTTGTTCTCTCGTGGAAGGCATGCCGGCAAAATAAAGTTGATGGTTTTGTTTGTGTTTAACCCTTCACCTTGGCACTATCAATAGATTGAAGACATCATTTGTATCTGCAAGTGTTTCTTTAATTAAGACCTTCTAAAAATCTTTCCTATTGATTCATTCCATTATCCTATTGATTAACTGCAGTGGATCATGTACTCGGTCTTCAGTGGAAGGCAACAGTCTGGGCCGGCTGTCATGACTACAGATGCGGACCACAGGCGGCTAGCATCCAACACCCAGGGCCGACGGGAGTGTCTTGCGTTCTAATGAGGCATCAGCAGTGGCTCGGTGGGGCTCGCTGAACACCGTGGAGAAAGCCAGTTGTCTCCTGCTGGAGGGGTGGCCAAGCATAAAGCATTCCTTCTAGTCACTTATAAATGCAGCCACTTAGCGAGCTGGGGTCTGAGGAGGTGGGGGGTGGGGGGCGGCTCGCAGGCTTGAGAGGAGGATGGGAATGGCAGATTCTGCTCTGCATTTGAAAATTTAAGCTTTGGAAAAAAAGCAGTCTCAGAAATCTCGGTGTGAGTGAGGCCTGGCTCAGGGACGAGATGTTCGTCTTCCTTTGCCCAGACTGCAGCTCTGTGCCCCTCCCCCAATGTTAATCCACCTCCTCGCCAGACTGGCTACTGGAGCCACCATGGGTTTCCTGTTTTAGAGGAGCTTCCCCATCTTCAGGGTTCCCTGGTGATTCAGTGGTAAAGAATTCACCTGCCAGTGCAGGAGGCACAGGTTCGATCCCTAGTCTGGGAAGATCCCCTGGAGGAGGAAATGGCAACCAATTCTCGTATTCTTGCCGGGAAATCCCATGGACAGAGGAGCCTGGCAGGCTACAGTCCACGGGGTTGCAAAAATCAAACATGACATAGCAACAACAACCCATCTTTGTCATTCAGAAAGAAGAGCTGGCCACTTTTACCTTCTGTCTAGACATGAGTCTAAACTATCCCCTGGTATTAAAAATGAAATCCGCAGATGAGCTAGTTCTTACACTTGGTGTTTTGAAACAGGCCTTAATATTGATGGTCATAGTGAATTATCCCAGCTGGAGTTGTAAAGTTGTAAAGTGGAGTTGTGAAGTCCTAGAAGGACTTTACAAGGCTGTAGTTTGAAATTCTGTGCTACGCAAAATCAAATGAGATAACATGCAGATGAGATAAAGCACTCAGCACATAGTGAGTGCTCAATCAGTAGACCAATGACATTTTTTATTTTTATATTTTTGGCTGTGCTGGGTCTTTGTTGCTATGCAGGCTTTCTCTAGTTGCTACGAGCAGGGGCGACCCTTCATTATGGTGGACAGGCTTCTCATTGCAGTGGCTTCACTTATTGCAGAGCACAGGCTCTAGGTGTGCAGGCTTCAGTAGTTGTGGTGCAGAAGCCTAGTTGCCCCACAACTAGGGGAATCTTCCTGGACCAGGGATCGAACCTGCGTCCCCTGCATTGGCAGGTGGAAGTCCACCAATAACTGTTGACCTGC
>CM044310.1:85721712-86164212 GCA_024291935.2 Okapia johnstoni
CTGAAGTTTACTCATGTATGTACAAGCTTCAGATTAGCACATTTTAGTAAGACATCCTTTAAGAAACATTGTATTCGGCATAGACATCCACTCAGAGAATTTGTGCAGTCAACAACTGACATCCACTCATTTGTGCAGTCAACAACTGACACATGCGTACTCAACTGTACCCATTTATCTCAAGAGTAAGTTCATCACCGACACTTCAATCATTTGGAAATGACTGAACCTTGCTTCAGGTGTGGTGTATATCTCCAACCACTATGCTTGCCATATTCCTGCATCTAAACAGTAGATGGGAAATAAACAGTGATCAACCAGACCAAAAAAACAATTGGGGTACTTCAATTCTTCCATACCATGTGACCACTTGAAGTTTTTCTTTTTTGTTTAAAATTTAAAGCTGTGAAACAGCTGACAAATCTCTCTGCGTAGTAGTTTTTATTTGGTAAATGAAACTTTTACTTCCCTATGTAAAACATTTTATTGAATTTGAATCATGTTTTGAACGTAAATATATTCTTTAATTGTTCATTGATTATTTAAAATCGAAGACTAAATCAAGGAAAAGATTATTACTGATTATAATATGCTAATTATTGAGAAAATTTTATGATATAGAGGCAAGGGGTATGAAAAATGATCTGCTTCGGCTGTCAGATATGCTAAGCACGTCCCTGGAGATGGGGTAGTGTTTATGAGTACCGAGTGTATTCAGTCCCTGGAGAAGGGGATGTCTACCCACTCCAGTATTCTTGCCTGGAGAACTCCATGGACAGAGGAGCCTAGCAGGCTACAGTCCATGGGGTGGCTAAGAGTTAGACACACTGAGTGACTAACGCTACTACAGTGAATTCAGTGCCTGTTGACATAATCAATGATAATAAGGAAACATAGGCACAGGATGACAAAATCCAGAAAGAACTTGATTCTGGACTTTGTGATCTCATATCACCTGATATTCTTTGCATCTAAACTGGCCCCCAAGTGAAGCCAGGACTGCTATCACAGAAGGAGACACATGCATTAGTTTACCTAGATTCAGTTCAGTTCAGTTCAGTTCATTCGCTCAGTCATGTCTGACTCTTTGCGACTCCGTGGACTGCAGCACACCAGGCCTCCCTCCTGGAGTTTACTCAAACCCATGTCCACTGAGTTGGTGATGCCATCCAACCATCTCATCCTCTGTCGTCCCCTTCTCCTCCCGCCTTCAATGTTTCCCAGCATCAGGGTCTTTTCAAATGAGTCAGTTTTTCGCATCAAGTGGCCAAAGTATTGGAGTTTCAGCTTCAACATCAGTCCTTCCAATGAACACCCAGGACTGATCTCCTTTAGGATGCACTGGTTGGATCTCCTTGCAGTCCAAGGGACTCTCAAGAGTCTTCTCCAACACCACGGTTCAAAAGCATCAATTCTTTGGTGCTCAGCTTTCTTTATAGTCCAACTCTCATATTCATACATGATTACTGGAAAAACCATAGCCTTGATTAGATGGACCTTTGTCAGCAAAGTAATGTCTCTGCTTTTTAATATGCTATCTAGGTTGGTCATAACTTTCCTTCCAAGGAGTAAGCATTTTTTTATATCATGGCTGCAGTCACCATCTGCAGTGATTTTGGAGCCCCCCAAAATAAAGTCTGCCACTGTTTCCACTATTGCTCCATCTATTTATTTGCCATGAAGTGATGGGACTGGATGCCATGATCTTAGTTTTCTAAATGTTGAGCTTTACCAACTTTTTCACTCTCCTCTTTCACTTTCATCAAGAGGCTCTTTAGTTCTTCACTTTCTGCCATAAAGGTGGTGTCATCTGCATATCTGAGGTTACTGATATTTCTCCCAGCAATCTTGATCCCAGCTTCTGCTTCATCCAGCCCAGCGTTTCTTGTGATGTACTCTGCATATAAGTTAAATAAGCAGGGTGACAGTATACAGCCTTGATGTACTCCTTTCCTGATTTGCAACCAGTCTGTTGTTCCATGTCCAGTTCTAGCTGTTGCTTCCTGACCTGCATACAGATTTCTCAAGAGGCAAGTCAGGTGGTCTGGTATTTCCATCTCTTTAAGAATTTTCCACAGTTTGTTGTGATCCACACAGTAAAAGGCTTTGGCATAGTCAATAAAGCAGAAATAGATGTTTTTCTGGAACTCTCTTGCTTTTTCGATGATCGAGCGGATGTTGACAATTTGATCTCTGGTTCCTCTGCCTTTCTAAAACCAGCTTGAACATCTGTAAGTTCACGGTTCACATATTGTTGAAGCCTGGCTTGGATAATTTTGAGCATTACTTTACTAGCGTGTGAGATTAGTGCAATTGTGCAGTAGTTTGAGCATTTTTTGGCATTGCCTTTCTTAGGGATTGGAATGAAAACTGACCTTTTCCAGTCCTGTGGCCACTGCTGAGTTTTCCAGATTTGCTGGCATATTGAGTGTAGCACTTTCACAGCATCATCTTTCAGGATTTGAAATAGCTCAACTGAAATTCCATCACCTCCACTAGCTTTGTTTGTAGTGATGCTTTCTAAGGCCCACTTGACTTCACATTCCAGGATGTCTGGCTCTAGGTGAGTGATCACACCATCGTAATTATCTGGGTCATGAAGATCTTTTTTGTACAGTTCTTCTGTGTATTCTTGCCACCTCTTCTTAATATTTTCTGCTTCTGTTAGGTCCATATCATTTCTGTCCATTATTGAGCCCATCTTTGCATGAAATGTTCCCTTGGTATCTCTAATTTTCTTGAAGAGATCTCTGGTCTTCCCCAATCTGTTGTTTTCCTCTATTTCTTTGCACTGATCACTGAGGAAGGCTTTCTTATCTCTCCTTGCTATTCTTTGGAACTCTGCATTCAAATGGGTATATCTTTCCCTTTCTCCTTTGCTTTTTGCTTCTCTTCTTTTCACAGATATTTGTAAGGCCTCTTTGGACAGCCATTTTGCTTTTTTGCATTTCTTTTTCTTGGGGATAGTCTTGATCCCTGCCTCTTGTACAATGTCACGATCCTCCATTCATAGTTCATCAGGCACTCTGTCTATCAGATCTAGTCCCTTAAATCTATTTCTCACTTCCACTGTATAATCGTTGCTGCTGCGTCAGTCGTGTCCGACTCTGTGCGACCCCATAGATGGCAGCCCACGAGGCTCCCCCATCCCTGGGATTCTCCAGGCAAGAATACCGGAGTAGGTTGCCATTTCCTTCTCCAATGCATGAAAGTGAAAAGTGAAAGTGAAATCACTCAGTCGTGTCCAACTCTTTGCGACCCCATGGACTGCAGCCTACCAGGCTCTTCCATCCATGGGATTTTTCAGGCAAGAGTACTGGAGTGGGTTGCCATTGCCTTCTCCGGTATAATCGTGAGGGATTTGATTTAGGTCATATCTGAATGGTCCAGTGGTTTTCCCTACTTTCTTCAATTTAAGTCTGAATTTGGCAATAAGGAGTTCATGATCTGAGCCACAGTCAGCTCCCAGTCTTGTTTTTGCTGACTGTATAGAGCTTCTCCATCTTTGGCTGCAAAGAATATAATCAATCTGATTTCGGTGTTGACCATCTGGTGATGTCCATGTGTAGAGTCTTCTCTTGTGTTGTTGGAAGAGGGTGTTTGCTATGACCAGTGCATTTTCTTGGCAAAACTCTATTAGCCTTTGCCCTGCTTCATTCTGTACTCCAAGGCCAAATTTTCCTGTTACCTAGAGTTAGAGAATGAAAGTAAATCAGGGACAGGCTGTTTGTTGATGGTCACCCTGGGAAAAGCATGCAGAGCCCACCAAGGAACTCCTGTGGAGTGGGGCAACTCAGGAGACGACACTGAAGCCCTCCTCAATCAAGGCCCTTCTGAACTGAGAATTCAGAAAGCAAAATGGCAGCATCCTAGAAGACACGAGACAACCAGCAGATGGTGCATGGCCACAAACATGGGCTGGCTCTTTTATAGCCCAGTGAGCTGGAGCAGAGTGTAACAGAGATGAATGAAGTAGGCTGAGTATGGAGAGGTGGGATTTGATTCACACTGGAGCAAATGTGTCCTGTCTAAAGGGGGCAGCCACTACTCAGCTCCCCCCAGTTATCATCCTGGGGGGATATTGACCCAGATAAGCACATCTTTCAGTTTTTCAAGCAAAGCCAAACATCTGACTGAGCAAAATCTCTAGATTTCTTTTTTCTTTTTCAAAAAATAACTGATTCACTTATTTAAAAAAAAAAAAAGTATAAAAGCCAAAACTATTGGGGCCACAATAAATACTTGGGAGCAAAATGTCACCCTTGAGCCACCATTTTGTCACCTCTGCACCAGAGCCTTACACCATTTCTGCCGCTCTCACGTGATGCCAACCATAGGGTGAAGTCATGCCTTGGAATGCTAGAGAGGGCTAAGAATCACATTTAGGGGGAAAGTAGAGGCAACTCTTGACTTAAAGACAGTGATGGGGACTTCTCTAGTGGTCCAGTGGTTAAGAATCCACCTTGCGATGCAGGGGATATGGGTTCAATCCCTGGCTCAGGAACTAAGATCCCACATGCCACGGAGCAACTAAGCCCACGCACTGCAGCTAGGGAGTCTGTGCACCTCAGTGAAGAATCCTGAGTGCTGCAACCAAGGCCGACACAGCCAAATAAATAAAATAAATAAATTTTTAAAAGGACAATGATGGAATCACTGTCACAAAAACTGTCACAGTTTGCAGTCACCAGGCCTTCCCAGGTGGCTCAGACAGTAAAGGATTTGCCTTCAATGCAGGAGATGCGGGTTTGATCACTGGGTTGGGAAGATCCCCTAGAGAAGGGAATGGTAACCCACCCCAGTCTTCTTGCCTGGAGAATCCCATGGACAGAGGAGGCTGGTGGGCTACATACAGTCCATGGGGTCACAAAGAGTCAGACACAACTGAGCGATAACACTTCCACTAACACTTGCAGTCACCAAGCACCAGGGAAGACATTACACTAAGAATCGTAGCTGTCATCTATTGAGCTCGTGACTCTGTGCCAGGCATTGGGCTATCCTACCCTTCACAGCTGTGACCTCGGGGAGTCTTCCCAGCAGTGCCATGAAATGGATTTTTATTTCCCCACTATGGATAAAGATGCTCAGCAAGATTTTTTCATTTTCCCAAGTTCAGTCATACAGTCAGGACTCCACCCCATGCCTCTCTTGGACTTCAGAGCTCAAGGTCTCAACCACTGAGCCTAAGCTGCCCAGTGGTGTGGGGCCTCTGTTCACTACACCAGGACGCCAGAGCCAGGTTGCCTTGAATGCCATCCATCACCCAGGAGCTTCAGCGGCTTCCCTAGGAACACAAAGATAACAGTCTCCTTCCATGGTTTTTGTCACCTAGTCAATAATTGTTTGAACACCAAAGCTGTCCACCACCCTTGTCCCATTATGGAAACTTCTCTTTAGGAAGAGCCCATGGGAGAAGGGACCAACTCAGACAGTTTGGCCCTGGAGCGCTTGCGTCAGCATTCTCCTGCAAGAATATACTTTGACTTATGCATTGCTTGCTTAATAGACCACAAAAGTCAACATCCCTCTGGAAGAACAGCTCGTGCTCCAAGGCATCACGGGGCTCAAAAGATCCTGTTGGGGCAGGATGTTGTGTAAAACCCACAAGTGGAGCTAAACCCCATGTCTTCTCATTATAATGTTAATATTTAAGAAAGCTTCAGAGACGGCCTCTGTGCTTTCTCCCAAAAAAGGAGGTTGGGATTTTTCTTTCCCCTGTTTTGCTTTTCAGATCTGGAAGCACATCAACATTTTTTTTTTTTCAACAAAAGAATGTGTCTCTTGTCCCTGGGTATGGCAAGGAGGCAGAGAAGAAGTCAGCGTGTAGAGGGGAGGGAGGGAAGATGACTGATGGAACCTAGCTCCCATTGGAAAGAGATACAGGCAGAGGGGCTCCCGGGCCGTCTCAAGCCCCGCCTTCCCAAAGGAGGCAATGAGATCTTATTTCAAATCGTGTCCGCATTCCATTTTCCAGGAACCTTGTGGCAGGTCCCCAATTTCTGTTGTCCTCCAGCCCAGTCTGGGGCTGGGCTCGCACTAGCGGCTGAGCCAGAGATGAGATCCAGCCTGACACCCACTCAGGGCAGATTCTCGAGTGACTACGTTGCCCCAGAGTGCCCGATAGCCACCCTGCCACCACACACACTGGCTGCCTTTTGTGCACAGTGGATTGAAATAAGCTCTGACCATGTTCAGTCCAAGCCATGCCCTGCCCTCAGGTCAGTAACCAAAGAGGCAGCAGATTTGAACCAAAAATAACAAGCACTATAAATCATCAGATGCCCCCAAACACTGCAGCATTGTTCAGAGATTACGGCGTGCCCTGGATAGTAGAAGATATCTAATCAGAAAGTCAGAATGAACAGCCCCATGGAACAGATGGGCGAATTCTATGGACTTTCCTTCCTTCAAGAGAGGAGGGGCCATTATTTAAATTTATATACAGCAGAAGCCACTGGAACCCCCATCCTGATGATTAAATCTGGATGATCGCAACATCCAGATGCATTAAACAGCGACCTTCTCAAATCAGACACGAGCAGAGACACCACATGGCCACGGCCAAGGACACAGAGAGTTCACTTCATAGGCTTGTGAGTTTCACTGCTGGGTCAGTTAAAGACATTAGCAGAAAGCAGACTGATTTCTACCAGCATCTTGGGCCAGGGGAGTTATCGCTTCTACTAAGTTAAATTCCACCTCCAGTCAGTGAGTCTAGGAAATTATTTCAGTCAGAGCTATGCAATGTCAAGGAAAGAGACATGGCATATAGGAAATACAATTTAAACTGTTGAGTCAAGGGCAGTGTTTCTGCCTCTAAGCTCTCCAGCTCCTTTCACTGATCTGTAGAACATGGATGACCAGTGTTTCAAAAATTTTGCCATTTAATTCTTGCTCCAGAGGCTGAGAGCTTACAGGAACAACTTCACATGGAAACCAACATTCTCACAAATATTAAAGTTATATTTAGGGGACTTCGCTGATGGTCCAGTGGTAGAGAATCCTCTTGCCAATGCAAGGGACACAAGTTCAACCCCTGGTCCAGTAAGATCCCACATGCCCCAGGGCAACTACTGAACTCCTGTGCCTAAAGACTGTGCTCTGCAACAAGAGAAGTCACTGCAATGAGAAGCCCTGTACATCATAGCAACTGGAGAGTAGCCCCTGCTAGCCGCAACTAGAAAAAGGCTACTTGCAGCAACAAAGACCCAGTGCAGCCAAAGATAAATAAATCAGTTTTTTTTAAGTTTATGTAGGAAATGTGACCTCAAAAAATCACCATATTGAGTGAAATCTGGGAGGTGCTCAGGATGTTTAGTTCGGAATTCTGCCTCTGGTTAAAGTACTTAGAAGCTGAGGCATATACTCACAGTATCCTTAACATCACCTTCATGCGTGCTATGTTACTCTTGATCCATTAATTTATCATACTCTTTGGGAATCTCAGGATTCCCATAGTCTATAATGGCAAAACTACAATTGAATTTAACAGATTGAGGGGCCCATATTGCTTCTCAGACAATTTTAGGAGGGCTCTTTTTAAATTGGGTTTGTCTTCTTAGCTCCTGCCTTGAGCAGGAAACAGAATATATTGCATCCACAGATTTTCTTAATTGTAAGAAGTGAATACTCTAAAATGTATTTTTTAAAAATTGTGATTATGTTACAGTGGTTTCTATGTACCATCGATTAGATTTTGATTAAGGGTTTTATTAAATAACTGGTGTTTCACCAGCATCTAATTAAATCTTCTGTCTAAATTGAACAGAAAATTATGGGTGAAAAGAAAGCATTTGTAGGCGACTTTATTACAGATAAGGCTATTATTTGTTCATCTTAAGAATTTGAGATCAAATTTACAAGCAGCATCCTCATCAAATTTCTTTTCTGGGCTGCTGAGCCCTGGCCCTTTGAAAGCAGCCCATTATCTCCCCTCCTCCTTTTTATTATAGTGTCCTGGTTGTTGGCAACACGCCCGCTGTTTAAGGTTACTTTCAGTAATTAACCGAAAGTTAATTTCTTTGCAAGCAAAATCTCTGATCTCATTATGTTGTCTTTAAAGCTGAAAGCTTCAGGTTTTCTGGTCTCCTTTGATGGCACAATAAAAAGCATGCTCTTTATCTTAAGGGAAACTGTCTCCAGGGTTTAATTTAATAGTCCTTGAAATAGTTACAGCACAGCCAGGCAGACTACAATAATCTGCCCATTTTAGAAAACCTTGGCTTTGTCATGGGTAAGAGAGCCCAGTGACTGGTACAGATGTGGACCATGAGGGCTCCGTGTTCACAGAAATTCTGCATTTTACCTCTTGGGGTCCCATGTTTACACCCCCATTCTGTGTCCTGATGGAGATCAGAACAAATGCCAATAGCAGTATCCCTTCCAAAGTGTGCATCTTATTCTCTGGGAGTTTGGAAGTTTGAAGGAGTGACATTTCCTCTATTAGCCTTTACTGTGTCTGCTAAGCTGTCTTTTGTCCCTCTGGTAGACATGAGGCAACAATGGATGGTACTCAGAGTTTGGGGTAGTGGTTTGGAGCCTGCCAAACCTGAGTTTGAATCCCAGTCTTTCCTTGGAGAAGCTCCGTGTCCTTGGACAAGTTACGTAATCTCTTTGTCTTAAGTCTCAGTTTCTTCATCAGTAAACTTTAAATGATTATGCAGAGTTACGAAAGTTAAATCCGGAACTTGCCTTGGCAGTTCATCGGTTAAGACTTGCATTTACAATCTTGAGGGCTTGGGTTCCATCCCTGGTTGGGGAACTATCATTGAATTGTGCAAGTAAAGCAAGTGAATTGTATGGTATATAAATTATAACTCAATAAAAAAAATTTAAGTTAAATCAAGTAACTAATCCATAGTAGTAGTGTTAGTCGCTCAGATGTGCCCAACTCTTTGCAACCCCATGAACTGTAGCCTGCCAGGCTCCTCTGTCCATGGGATTCCCCAGGCAAGAATACTGGAGCAGGTTGCCCTTCCCTTCTCCAGGGGCTCTTCCCTACCCAGGGATCGAACCGGGGTCTCCTGCATTGCAGGCAGCTTCTTTCCCATCTGAGCCACCAGGGAAGCCAGCTAATTCATAGCAGATACTTATATGTTAAGTCCTCTTCCCTTGATGGTCCTGCTCTAGGCTTTACCAGCTACAAATGTGTTTCCCAATTTAGGGCTCAGCTTGATATTTAGGGGCTAGGATCCACAATGTTACAGCAAAAGCAGCAGTTTGGGGGAGATGCTCAACCTCACAGAGCATTTTTGGCGTGGATTTAACGAGTTGGGTTCTGAATCGCCTCGAATGCTCTTTTGTAGATGTGGGGACGTGAAGAGTATGTTTCCTTTGTCTCTCTGAGTTAGCTTCATTGTCAGTGATGAAATCTGGTTACTTTCTGGAGCATTAAATTCAGTGAGTTGAGAGGGGCAAGAATGTCTTTTCAGAGCCTTCAGGTGTAGGTCACACGGAAGGAAGAGAACTCTTCAGGTGGCTCAAGTCTCAGGAGCCATCCAGGTACATGGAGAAGCCATTTGTATTCCACTGAGCCCGGCAATGTTGCACACACACAGCTGAGATTTACAGAGGCCGGGAGGGAGGGCTGTTGGGAGCCGGTAATGGCATGACCCGACACGCTGCTTCTGATGCCTAGGAGACCTGGTCTGCGCCATTTATGTACGTCCCTGGTACCCATCGCTGGTGAAGGATGCAATTGACTCAACTCAAGCAGGTCAAAGTCACTTAGGCAGAAAATCCCAGGTCTTGGGAAGAAAAGTCCCATGCCTCTGGGGCCCTTGGCAGAAGTCAAAGGTTCAAGGTAATGTATTGGCAAAGATTCTGTCTGCTTTGGTGCCTCACTTACTGCTCCCCCCGCCCCCACCAATGCTTTTAGGCAGGAATATTGTCAATGCTATTGATTAGTTGATCTGATAATCCGGCAAGCTCCCTAATGTGTTAAGTCTCCTCCTTTGGGCTGACTGTAAGTGGGAGCAGAGTGTGTGCTTCAGTTAGGGGGTGTCTCTCGGTGGGCTTTGCTTAGACACCGCTTCTACAGTGAGATTGCTACAGGCATGACCGTTCCCATTATTCTTTCGGCTGGCACACTTAAACCTTCCTGAGACTGTTTTCCCTAGTTATCTACATTTTCTAGCCTTACTTTATTTTTTTTCAACTTTTTTATTTTATATTGGAGTGTAGCCGATTAACAATGCTGTGATGTTTTCAGGTGGACAGCAAAGGGACTCAGTCATACATATACACCTATCCATTCTCCCCCCAAACTTCCCTCCCATCCAGGCTACCACATGACGTTGAGCAGAGTTCCCTGTGCTATACGGTAGGGCCGTGTTGGTAACCATTTTAGATATAGCAGTGTGTACGTGTCAATCCCAAACTCCCTAACTGTCCCTTCCCCCCCTTCCATCCCCCCTGGCAACCGTAAGTTCGTTCTCTAGGTCTGTGAGTCTCTTTCTGTTTTGTAAATAAGTTCATTTGTAGCCTTACTTTAGATTTGGGAAAACACTTTGTCTTCTGCATTGGGCCTCTGGGGTCTCTTGATTTCTTAGCGTTTATGACATTGATGTGTTTAGGTATTTATTTTTATTTTCCTTTTCTGTCGTGAGTGCACTCCATTCTCTTCAACTTCCCCTCCTGGACAAAGCACCCCCCTCCCCGCCCTGCTCTCTGCCATGGCAGAAATCATATTTGCCTTTCTCCTCATCTGGTACTGATCTTTAAGTATTCCATCAGCCACATCCCTCCTTTAACAACTACGTAGCAACTCAGTGAAAGGTATGTGATGCACAGTGTGGAGGTATCAAAAGAAAGACTGGTCTTTGGTAAGGGCAGTAGAGTTACCTATAAAGAGCACAGAGTGATGATAAATAAGCTAGCACCGCAACATTCATTGCAGTTTGTTTATCAGTTGCTTGTTTAGAGTCTGGTCTGGAATAGCTAGAAACTTCAGAACCCTCTGATTTGTCTTTAACTTGTTATTTATTCACTCCACCCTCTCTTTGGCTTCCATCTCCAAGGTCTTCAACCTTGTTGAAAGGGCATCAAGGTACCATTGGAAATCCAAGCCACCACTTGGATAAATTTCGCCTTCAGCTGTTGGGGTCCATCGTGCTATTTGTTCTACCTCCCAGCTCACTGTGCTTGACATCAATTACACTCTCCGCCGTGGTTCAAAGAATGCGAGATGAGCACTTTAATCCCCTTTGCAAAATAATAATAACAACAACAACGACAATAAGGCCTCTGAGCAGAGGACGTTAAGCCTAATTCAGATTTTTTAAAAGTGGAAAACGAGTCATAAATACCTGAGAAATGCGGTTCATAATGCAAACCCCAAGAAGCCCTTTAACCTGGGCAAAATCCTATAACACAATTATATACAATTTCACACTTGACTGGAGCTGTTATTTGAGCAAAAATAACCATTTTTCTGCTCGCGCTAAATGAACCACGAGAGCCATGTATCCAGCTACAGAAAAATGTAGGCTCGCACGTTCAGTCTGCATGTAATCAGCGTACTTGATGGCAAGGGCATTGTAGGATCAAAAGACTTAATCATTGGATCCTGCCCACAGCAACCACACAATTAAGGGCAAGATTAGCAGAGATGAAAAATTTATTGTGAAAATGCAACGCTGGGCCTGCAAAACAAAATGATTTCGCCGAGCAGTTGTTCTGTTGCCATAATCCTAATGATCAAGTCTATTACACTAATAATAGGAGAAAAACTAATTGCAGAGAGGACAGGACAAATCTTTTTTAATCTGCGTTGTCATCCCAACTAAGTCCCAACCCATTTGTATTAACCTTTGCTGACAGAGTCACATGATGGACATAATTTCTTATAATTTACCAGCTATGGATCTAACCTTTCTTCATCAAATATTCATAAAGGCAGGATTCTCAATGATTTTCTGTCTCTCTTCATATTTACAGCTTGTTGTCTTCTTCCTTTTTACAGTAATTTGGACACAATTGAAGTCAAATGGAATTAAAGTTAAATGCCCTTTAGCAACTGAGGTGGCCTAAAAGAGAGACCTTGGGGAGGGGTCGGTGAACCTGAGGAGAGCCTGTGTTCTCCAGAGCCATTCACATCCCAGAGGAGTTCCAGTGGGCTGCCCTGCCCCCAATAGGGAAAAAAACGGAAATCAGTCGGAAATAAAATTGCCATGCCCTCACATTGGCCTGCAGAGCATGCACTGCTTAGGACCTGTAGATCAAGATGCCCAAGCTGAGCTGACCTGGAGCTCCTGCCTTCCTCCGACCACAGTCTATGCTGTGGAACCAAGCTGCTGGGCCAGGTCCTGTCTGAGCATGCGTCAGAGAGGCCCGGAACGCATGCCAGGGGCTGTATTGGTGGACAATAAACTGGTTGGTACTATTACTTAAGAAAATGAACGTGAATATCTGAAACCATCCTGAGAGCATTTTTTGGGGTTAGAAAAACATCGTTTCCATTGGCTCTTGTTGCTCTTGACAGTTTTCTTAAGCGACATTGTAGATGAAAGAAGTTTTATAAAGCTTAGTAATTTAAAATAAGTATAGCCACTGGTCCTTTATTTTCCTCTCCCCCGCATTAGCAAGGCTTCAGTTTCAGTGGAATGGCAGGAGTTTGGGGAAGATGAATAGTTGGAGAAATCCCTTTTCTACTTCCAATCCTCAGAGGACCCATACCTTACTGAAACAACCAGGATGTTGTACAGTAAAGTCTCCTTAAGATGCAAAGGATTTTTTAGCTGGATGACTTCAAATTCCTATATTGACTTAAACCTAGATTTACTTCTGCTGAGTTTCCAGAATTCTAACTGATAGAACAAGAAGTGAGTAAACTGAAGGGCTTATCATTCTTTAACAGCAGATTCACATCCCTAATCTAAGGTATTTTGGCTTTTTCACCATCAGTTAGCATCTTTATTTAAGTTACACAAAAGAGTACATAAATGCATAATATATATTAAAAAAATTAAAATTCATCAATACTCATTTGAGCCCTACCCCTAAAATATCAGACCTCTCACCTTTCCAAATATTTTTTCTGTGCATTTATTAGACCTATAATTACTGCAGACAAATATTTTTCTTGTTTTATACTATATGGTCCCATCGACAAATCACCATGGTTCTGCCAGTCAATACCCACTGCTTTTGTTACTCAATACCTTATCTAGATTTGGGAATCTCCCTATATTAGAAATATGAATAAATCTATTTATTTGTTGCAAGCGATGTCCATAGTTGTATATACTAGTAATGTTTTCAGTTTTTGTCACCCCAAATAATGGACATTTAGGTGTTTTCCAGTTTTCAAAATTAGAAGCAATCCTGCCAAAACACCATTAAATGTTTAGAAAACCAAGATAAGCACATGTAATGTCTAACAGCAATGCGGCTTTTGACAAATACAGTTTTGAGAATATTTTACTGACCTGATATAGCTCAATAATGACGCTGACCCCATTACTATTTAATTCCTTCTACCAAGCCAAGTTTCCTTTCCTGATGGAAAGACCAAAACAATATGAGACATTGGTATCATAAGCCCTCCACCACATAAATAGACATTCCAGATGGCAGTGAAATTAAATGTTTTCAATAGGGTGGAAAAATGATAATCAGCTGTAAGAAATCCCCAAGTAGAGCCTTTATTCAAGAGACTATCACTGTCTGTTATGGCAGATTGAGTTATACTAAAGGTCAGACGAGCTCTGCGGTTTGCACCTGGGAAATTCTCCCCCATGGTACTGGGTTCATCTATATTGCCATTGTTCACTAACACGAAAACTCAACACTCATGCCATAAAGAGCTGTCTATGATTGTGTAAAGGATGACTGCCAATTAGATACACATACATGTATTGTGTTAATAACTATATCCTCAGTCTCTTACAAATCTAATTGAAGATGGCAGGGAAATTCTTATTAAATTCTTTTAAAGGACTAAAATCTTTGGCCAGAAGGTTTGAGGGGAAAGTTCCATGATAAATGTTTACTGGGGATCTCATATACTGTCATTCCTTCTGTGCTGGAATCAGGAATAAGGTGCATGAATGCTCATCGCTGCCTCTGGGTTAAAGGAAAAATAAGAGCAGGTACACAGTCGAGATTCTATACATTTATGATGAGCAGAGTGAAAACTCCAATTTGAGTGGTGTAAAGATTCTAAGTATTTTTTAAATAATTCACATTAACTACTGTTAGGTAGGGTAAACAAGTCTTGTCAGGGTAGTGTTACTTTGCTGAAAACCAACAACTAACTTTAAGAAATGACATGCAGATGGAGAAAGATCCTTCCAGCAAGTTTATGAAAACATAGTATCGCTCTTAATCCTGCAACTTAAAAACTACCATTAGCCTGTTAACTGGCCCAGTCTCTCATTCTATACTGGGCACTCTTATCCTTAATCTTATAAACAGGGAAGTTGAGAGATCAAGCAGAAGTACAGTGGAACTTAAGAAAAAAATAGATAAATTCATCAAACAATGAAAAACTTTTGTATGTCAAAGAACACTGTCAAGAAAGTGAATAGACAACCTACAGAATAGGGAAAAATTCTGCAAATCATGTATCTGATAAAAGTTATATCCAGTACTTATCAAGAACTCCTAAAATTCAAGAACTAAGAGACAAACAACCCAATTTAAAAAATGGGCAAAGGAATTGATAGATATTTTCCAAAGAAGATGTATAAATAACAACATGAAGTCCATGAAAATATGCATAATGACCATTACCATTAGGGAAATGTAAATCAAAACCACAATGAAGACTACTTCACACCTACTATGATAGCTATAAATAATTTTTTTTAATAACAAAATAACAAAGTCATTAGCAAGGATGTGGAGAAATTAGAACCCTCATACATTGCTGGTAGAAATGTAAAACCACACAATGCCTTTGAAAATAAATTTCGTTGGTTCCTGAAAAGTTAAATGAATTACTATCTATGTGACCCCCAGCAAGTCCATTCCTAGGTATAAACGTCGAAAGTAATTGAAAACAGGGATTCAAAGAGATACTTTATACCAACATTCATCATAGCAAATTCAATAGGAGCTAAAAGTGGAAGCAACCAAAGCAACCACGAGCAGTATGAGTAATAAACCAAACATGTTATATACATGTAATGGAATACTAATTCACACCATAAAAGGGAACAAAATTCTGTCACAATGTTATAAAACCTGTGAAAGTGAAAAGTAGAAGTAGTCGCTCAGTCGTGTCCGACTCTTGGACCTCATGGACTGTAGCCCACCAGGCTCCTCCATCCATTGGGAATTTTCCAGGCAAGAGTACTGGAGTGGGTTGCTATTTCCTTCTCCAGGGGATCTTCCCAATTTACGAACCTTCAACAAACACATGCCAACTGAAATAAACATACAACAAAGGTTCAACTATACGATTCCACTTATACGAACTGTCTAAAATAGACAAACGCCAGAGAACAGACAAGTCAATTAAGAAGGTTACCTGTAGCTGCGGCAAGAAGAATGGGAAATTGCATAATGAATTCTGTTCGAGGTGATGATGAGAAAAATTTTAGAAACAGAAAGCGGTGTTTCTGTACAACCTTGTGAATCAATGGGAGAATACCACTAATTGTATGCTTAAAAGTAGGTAAAAACGCGCAAAATTGTACATTACTAATATTTTTTTAAACACAGTAAGAAAAAGTTAATGGAGACCAGATGTAGAACTTAAGCAAATCATCTAGAGTTCCAAAGGTATACATTTAAGGAACTAAAAATAAGCAAAACTCTATTGCAGTTACTTGCTTCATAGCAAATCACTCTAAAACTTACACTACAACAACCCAGTTTTGTTGTTTAGTCGCTAAGTTGTGTCCAACTCTTTTGCAACCCCATGGACTGTAGCCCACCAGGCTCCTCTGTCCATGGATTTCCAGGCAAGAATACTGGAGTGGGATTGCCATTTCCTTCTCCAAGGGATCTTCCTGAACCCAGGGATCAAACGTGTCTCCACTGGCAGGAAAGCGGGTTTCTTTGCCATCTGAGCTTACCAGAGAAGCCCACCACCACAGTTAATAATTTCTCATATAAGACCCTGGTCCTAACTGTGGGTTGACTCAACGAATAGAAGGCTCTTCTACTGCCTCACTGAGGTCTGTCAACCTGGATTGTAGGTTGGCCTAGACAGCTAAGCAAACGGCTGGGTCAGCTGGGTACTCCTGGGATCACTCAGCCTCCATCTATCCACATGGCCTTTCTGTGCTCTCTCCTGCAGAGACTCAACTTCTGGCAGTGAGGCTGAAACACCCAAAGTTCACAAGAGCAGAAGCTGCCCGGGCTTTTTAAAAGAACTGTCTAGTTCACCCAGTGCAGCAATCTGCTTTTAAAGCAGCATGACAGAGAGAGCCAACGAGGGCCTTGAATATAGTAAATCCCGGAAGCGAGATCTGATGGGGCCATGTTTGAGGGCTAGTTACGCAAACACCATTCTCACCGTGCACATATAAGGAAGTCAAACCTAATGTCATCTGCAGGAAGACAAAGGATTATATCTGAATTGAAGGGTTCAAGGAATAGGAGTGTGGTGGCATATTGCTGAGCAGATACAACCCAGTTAACCACAGTTTGGAAACAAATCCAGGCGTGAGATGGAATTAAATGGGGGACTCCTGCTTTTAATCATTGTATTAACTCTTCTATATCATTAATTAAAACTGTGGATGTGTACTCGTTTCAGTAACATCGATATGGTAGTGGAGTATGCTCTGGAGCCAGATCACCTGGGCTCATTTCTTGGTCACGTCAGTTTATAAACTCTGTGACCTTGGGCAAATTACATCACACACTCATGCCCCTCAGTGTTCCCTCTGTAAGCTGGGGATAAAAAAATCATAACCTCAGGTCTAACCTGCGTCCTGTGGCTAAGCTCCAGTGGCTAAGACTCCGAGTTCCCAATGCAGGGGGCCCAAGTTCAATCCCTGATCAGGGAGCTAGATCTCACGTGCCACAGCTAAGGATTACACATGCCGCAATGAAAGCATGAATGATCCTGAGTGGCAGCAGCCAGACCTGGCACACAATTAATAAATAATAAAAAGTAAAAATACTTAAAAAAAACATAATATCATAGGGGATTACGTGATACTGAATAAGGCACTTAGATTGCCGAGAGGCACCAAAGTAGACCCTCAATAATGTCAGCTCTTAACAGCTATAACTTTAAAAAAGAAGAAGCATGCAAACCCACAGTGAACTAAGGACCTCAGACCAGATCCTTAGTCTCCTAAAGTGAAAAGTGTTAGTCGCTCAGTTGTGTCTGAACTCTTTGCAACCCCATGGACTGCAGCCTGCCAGGCTTCTCTGTCCATGATTCTCCAAGAAAGAATACTGGAGTGATGGAGTGGATAGCCATTCCCTTCTCCAGATCTTCGTGACCCAGCGGGGTGAACTGGCTCCTGGCATTGCAGGCAGATCCTTGCCCTCTGAGCCATCAAGGAAGCCCAACCTCTGCACATCAATGAGCTGAGCAAGTCTGTTACCTCAGCTTCCAACTGAGAAGGATAAAAAGTTTTTCTACGATGACCACCCTGAGAATAGAGGTTGTGTCATATCTGAAGTCTAAAAACCACAACGCACAAAAATTACCATCGCTGAAAACATGAGACTCACCCCTCCCATCCCCGAGAGATTCTTTACAGCTGATCCTGTTCCTTTATCCTCATACTCTACCCACTATAGGAGGCATCAATTCAGAGCCTCACTGGCTGCCGTCCAGAGACCTTCTCCTGGGACAGAACTTTATAAACATTTTAAGTTTTGGCCATAACTCCCAGTGCTTACACGAGACCAAGTGGAAAAGGACATTAACTTGGAACCAATTAAATGCTGCTAGTCTGAATGTGCTGGCCTCCTGGACGATCCTCTCCCAGAAGGCTGCCACGTGGTCAGCCCTGGTGAAACTGTTATGAAGGTAAATCGGGCTCCAGAGAATCCCCCTTCCTTGCACCCCAGGGAAGGTGAGTTCACCAGTGTCCCTCTGCTCCATCAAGGAAACAACATGATCATCCAAGATGGTGACGTTAAAATCATTTCCTCCTTAGAAGCAGTTGTGTATTTTAAAAGCTTTTCCTTCCTTTTTTTTCTGTTAGCGGGGAAAAAAAAAAATGAGAATGAATGGTACAATTTTTCTGGCATGGATTAGAGCCAGGCAAGAACTGTGTTTGCAGTAAAGGAGGCTGTCCTAAAACCCGTGACTCCCTCATGCACGTGGGAGGCACCTGCCAATGGCAATTACAACAGATCACCCCAGCCTTCGTAACTTACTAGTGTGGTGCTGTTTGGCACTAGACCTGGGCCGAGTCCATGCTCTAGCTAGAAAGAGGCAATTTAAATTAGTAAGCAAACGCACCTTCCATCTCACTTGAGCTCCCACAGCAGCTGGGGGGTGTGCGGAGAAAGCAAATGCCTCCTTAGTCGGGTAGTCTGTGCAACTCCCAGTGGTCTCGACTGCAGAACTGTCTTTCCCAAAAAGTGTTAAAATTCTAACTTAGCATCAGCTGAGAAAGCCTGGCCACTGGCAGGCTCAGTCACGGGGGCAGGAGATGACAGCCGCTAATCAGGCCCTCGCTGTGCCGCCTGACTCACTCCCGCGCCCTGGACCATTCCCCCTACCGATTTTTCCTGCACCTGTCCGGCGCTCAGTCAGGAGCTGAACCCTCCTCCATTAATCGACCTGTTCGCGGAGCCAGAGAGGTACTTATAACGGCCTCTTCGTCCCATAGCCCTCCTCTAATAATGACATTCTGCACAAGGCATGAGTCTCCCTTTTTGATTCCTGTACCTTCTGGATTTTGGCAAATGAGAAAGCGCCTGGATGCATGGCGAGGTGGCCCAAGGGTGTCTTTCTGCAAAGAGATGCTCTGTCTTCTCACCCCCCACCGACCCACCCAGCATCTCCAATGGCACCATGCAAGGACTATAGGCCGTCATTCATTTTTTCCCTGATAGGAAAAAATGCCTTCTTCCGGAGCCAAGGGGTGTTTCTGAATGAGGTGCCGGTACTTGGCCCGTGTGTGAGTATTTACCATGTGAGACTCTGGGGCTCAATGCTGTCTCAGCCTGACCGATGAAAAATGCTGTCTAGCGCCTTGTCCAAGTCACCCCACTAGTGCCAACAACATTGGGGAGAACACGTTACCCACCACCACATCCAGACAGTGAGGGAACTGCAGACCCAAGCTTTCCAAAGCCGAGAGTAGAAGGCTTTGCACCAGCCTGCGGAAGGCGAACCTACAAGGCTGAATAATAAATAAATAATGGCCAGATCTCTCTGCCTGCTTGCTCCTTGGAGATGCATCGGATGGGAACCTGGTGGCTGTGAAGATTAATGAATCAACCCACCCAGTGAACCTGCAGTTGGAGGCCCCCACGCAGCCCCTAAGGCTGTCTCTGGCAACTCATACCTTCCTTGCCAAGGTGCCCCCCACCAGCTTTTGTCCATGGGTGGCGATGCCATCAGCCCGCAGAAGCTACAGCTTGGAGGCTTTTCAGAATTTGGTCCGGCTTTCTATTGAAGTGCAATTGTAAAAAAAAAAAAAACTCTTTTCAAACCCAGTCATTTTAGAGGAACCCCCACACTGATTCAAGAGCTCTGCTTAGTCTTCCCTGAGGCTCCCAGCATCTAAGATTACCCTCCTCCTCAGCCTGATCCCCAGCCCCCTGAAGAAAAGAAAAGCAAAATTGGATGTGAGTTGCATTCGAAAGATTACACTTCCAGTGAACTCTGGAATACTGGAGGCTCGGGTGGGTTTCTCCTTTTCCTGGGGCCAAAGGGAAACGAAAGCGTCAAGTGATGGGGATGGTCGGGTTCAGAGTGCGCCCCACCTCATCAAGCCTAGCCTGGGGAGGCTCATCAGGCCAGGAAAGAGAGTTTAAGGAGAATATTTTTCACTTCATCAACAACTACGGTAAGTACGGTTTCAGCGTCGAATTTCCTCTCAGAAATGACCACACCCAGTTCCTAAAGAAGAAAGTTTATCTGCGAGGATTAGACTGGATGCCTGATACACTTCCTTTTTTTTTTTTTTTTTCCACTATTATTCTGCTATTTTATTTAATCTTTTTAGTGTCAATGGGTCCCGGTGAAAAAGTTCTCACAAAGGCTCTCAGAAGCTCAAGCTGAAGTTTGAATCGGCCAACTGCACAAACGCGGGAGGTTAAGTCCGCTTCCTGTGGCAAAGCTTCTACATTTTTTTTATTTATTTATTTTTTTAATTATTTTTGTTGTTTTGTTATTTATTTATTTTATTTATTTTAATTAGTTGAGCTAATTTACTTTACAATATTGTAGTAGTATTTGCCTTACATCGACATGAATCAGCATGGGATTCACATGTGCTTCCCTCGCCCACCTCCTCCCACCTCCTCCCCTCCATCCCTCTCTGTCATCCAACGCCTCCAACCTGAGCATTCCGTCCCCTATTATAGAACATGGAAGTGTGTTCTGCTTCACATATGAACAATATACATGTTTCATGTTATTGTCCCAGTACGTCCAATCCCTCACCTTCTCCCTCAGAGTCCACAGACTGTTCTATGCATCTGTGTCTCTTTTCTTGTCTCACTATAAGGGTTACCATTACCATATTCAAAATTCCATATACATGCATTAGTATAACTTATTGGTGCTTTTCTTTCTGGCACTCAACTTCACTCTGATAATGGCTCCCAGTTTCATCCATCTCAATAGAAAAGGTTCAAATGTCTTCTTTATGTAATGGCTGAGTAATATTCCTTTGTGTATATGTACCAACAGCTTCCTTATCCATATCGTCTTCCCGATCGGATCATCTAGGTTGCTTCCATTCCTGCTTATTGTAAACAGTGCTGCATGTAACATTGGAGGTACACGCGTCTCTTTCAACTCTGGCTTCCTCCTCGTGAATAGCCTACAGTGGGGATTGCTGGATCATATGGCAGCTCTATTCCCAGTTTTTAAGGAATCTCCACACTGTTCTCCATAGTGGCTGTACTCAGTTTGCCATTCCCACCAACAGTGCAAGAGGGTTCCCTTTTCTCCAACACCCTCTCCAGCATTTATTGCTTTTAGACTTTTGGATACATCCATTTCTGACTGGTGTTAATGGTAGCGAAGTACACACTCATTAGGTGGTTTTGATTTGGCTTATCGGATTCTCTAACAATGAATGAAGTTATCATCTTTTCATGTGTTTTGTAGCCATCTGCATGTCTTTCTCTGTGAGAAATGTCGTGTTTATATTTCTTTGGTCCATTTTTTGATTGGTCGTTTATTTTTTCTGGAATTCAGCTGCAGGAGTTGCTTGTATATTTTTGAGATTAATTGTTTGTCTGTTGCTTCGTTTGCTATTATTTTCTTTCTCCCCATTCTGAAAAGGGCTGTCTTTTCACCGGCTTATAGTTTCCTTAGTTTGCAAAAGCTTTTAATTTTGATTAGGTCCCATTTGTTTTATTTTTTGCTTTTTATTTCCAATATTCTGGGGGTGGGTCATGGAGGATCCTGCTGTGATTTATGTCGGAGAGTGTTTTGCCTATGGTTCCTCTAAGTTTTTAATAGTTTTCTGTCTTACATTAGATCTTAATCCATTTTGAGTTTATTTTTGTGTAAGGTGTTAGGAAGCGTTCCCTTTTCATTCTTTTACCAAGTGGTTGACATTTTCCCAGCACCACTTGTTAAAGAGAATTGTCTTTTCCTCCATTGTATCCTCTTGCCTCCTTTGTCGAAAGATAAGGTCACATAGGTGCTGGGTTTATCTCTGGGCTTTCTATTTTGGTTCCATTATCTAATATTTCTATCTTGTGCCAGTACCACACTGTCTTGATGACTGGTGGGCTTTGTAGTAGATCTTGAAGTCAGGCAGGTTGATTCCTCCATTTCCATTCTTGCTATTCTCAAGTTGCTTGGCTATTCGAGGTTTCTTATACTTCCATACTAATTTGAAATGATTTGTTCTAGTTCCTGTGAAAAATATCAGTGGATAGTTTTGATATGGATTGCATTGAATACTGTAGATGCTTTGGGTAGGTATACTCATTTTCACTATATTAATTCTTCAATCCAGAACACGTAATATTTCTCCATCTGTTTCTGTCCTCTTTGATTTCTTTCATCAGTTGTTATATAGTTTTTCTATATATAAGTCTTTGTTTCTTAGGTTTAAATATTCCTAAGTATTTTATTCTTTTTGTGCAATGGTGAATGGTATTGTTTTCCTTAATTTCCTTTCTGTTTCTCATTATGGTGTATAGGAATGCAAGGGATTTCTGTGTGTTAATTTTGTATCTCTGCAACTTAGCTATATCATTGATTAGCTCTAGTAGTTTTCTGGTAGAATCTTAGGTTTTCTATGTAAGAGGACATGACCATCTGCAAACAGAATTTTAGTTCTTCTTTCCTACCTGTATTCCTTGTTATTTCTTTTCGCCTGATTGCTGTGGCCAAACTTCCAAAACTATTTTGAATAGTATGTGAAAGTGGCATCCTTGCCTTGTCCTGACTTTATGGGAAATGCTTCAGTTTTTCACCATTGAGGATAATGTTTGCTGTGGTTTGTCATATATGCTTTATTATTTTGCGGTATGTTCCTTCTATCCCTGCTTTCTGGAGAGTTTTTATCATAAAGGATGTCGAATTTTGTCAAAGGCTTTTTTCGCATCTAATGAGATAATCATATTGTCCTTATCTTTCAATTTGTTAATGTGGTAATTACATTGGAATTTGATTTGCGGAGTTAAAGAAACTTGCATCCTGGGATGAAAGCCCACTTGTCATATGTAATGACTTTTATATGATGTTGGATCTGTTTGCTAGAATTTTTATTAAGGATTTTTGCATCTATGTTCATCAGTGATATTGGCACTGTATTTTCTTTTTGTGACATCTTTGTCTGGTTTTGGAATTAGGGTATGGTGGCCTCATAGAATGAGTTTGGAAGTTTTACCATCTTCTGCAATTCTCTGGAAGAGTTTGAGTAGGATAGGTGTAAGCTCTTCTCTAATTTTTGTAGAATTCCGCAGTGAAGCCGTCTGGTCCTGGCTTTTGTTTGCTGGAAGATTTTTCTGATTACAGTTTCGATTTCCGTGCTTGTGATGGTCTGTTAAGATCTTTCTAATTTCTTCCTGTTCAATTTGGAAGTTTTACTTTTCCAAGAATTTGTCCATTTCTTCCAAGTTGTCCATTTATTGGCATAGTAGCTTGTTGGTAGTAGTCTCTATGATCCTTTGTATTTCTGTGTAGTCTGTTATGATCTCTCCATTTCATTTCTAATTTTTTGATCTGATTCTCTCACCTTTGTTTCTGATGAGTCCTGGCTAATGGCTTGTCAATTTTGTTTATCTTCTCAAAAAAACAACTTTTAGTTTTGTTGATTTGCTATGGTCTCTTTTGTTTCTTGCATTTATTTCTGCCCTAATTTTTAAGATTTCTTCCTTCTACAAACCCTGGGGTTCTTCATTTCTTCCTTCTCTAGTTGCTTTAGGTGTGAGTTAGTTATTTTTTTTGAGTTTTTTCTGTTTCTTGAGGTACGCCTGTATTGCATGACGTTCCCCTTAGCATGCTTTACAGTGTCCCAAGTTTTTGGGTTGTTGTGTTTTCATTGTCATTCGTTTCTATGCATATTTTGATTTCCTTTTTGATTTCTTCAGTGATTTGTTGTTAATCAGAAGCGTGTTGTTTAGCCTCCATATGTATGGAAATTTTTAATATTTTTTTCCTGTAATTGAGGGTCTAATCTTAATCATTGTGTCTAGAAGATGGCTGGGATGATTTCAATTTTTTGGATTTACCAGGCTAGATTTAGGCCCAGGATGTGATCTATCCAGAGAAAGTTCCATGTGCACTTAGAAAAAGGTGAAACTTGCTTGTTTGGGTGGAAAGTCCTGAAAATATCGATTAAATCTAATTTGTCTATAGTATCATTTAAAGTTTGTGTTTCCTGTTAATTTTCTGTTTTGTTGATCTATCCATAGGTGTGAGGAGTGTTAAAGTCTCCCCTATTATTGTGTTTATTGTAACTCCCTTTCAACTTGTTAGTATTTCCTTATATATTGTGGTGCTCCTATGTATGGGTGCATATATATTTATAATGTTACACTTCTTCTGTGATTGACCTTTGATCATTATGTAGTGTCCTTCTTTGTCCCTTTTTCCAGCCTTTATTTAAAAGTCTATTTTATCTGGAAATGAAATTGCGACTCCTGCTTCTTTTGTCTCCAAATTGCATGAAATATATTTTCCATCCTTCACTTTCAGTCTGTAAGTGTCCCTATTTTGAGGTGGTCTCTTGTAGACAGCAATGTAAGGGTCTTGTTTTTGTATCCACACAGCCACTCTTTGTCTTTGTTGTGCATTCAACCCATTTACATTTAAGGTAATTATTGATAAAGTATGGTCCCTTGCCATTTACTTTGTAGTTTAAGTTCGTGTTTTAAACATCCTTCTGTGTTTCCTTTTAGAGAAGATCCTTTAGCATTTGTTGGGAGCAGATTTGGTGGTGCTGAATCCCTCAGTTCTTGCTCGTCTGTAAAGCTTTTGAATTCTCCTTCATATCTGAATGAGATCCTTGCCGGGTACAGTAATCTGGGTTGTCGGATTTTTTCTCTTTCATTACTGTTAAGTATGTCCTGCATTCCCTTCTAGCCTGAAGAGTTCTATGAAAGATCACTGTTATCCTTATGGGGATCACCCTTGTTGTTAATTGTTGTTTTTCCTTCTGGCTTAATATTGTTCTTTGTGTTTGATCTTTTGTTAATTTGATTAATATGTGTCTTTGGATGTTTCGCCTTGGGTTTATCCCTGTTTTGGGACTCTCTGGGTTTCCTGGACTTCTGTGACGTTTTCTTCCTCATTAGGGAAATTTTCACTATTATACTCCTCGAGTATCTTTCATGCATTTCCTTTATCTTCTTCTTCTGGGACTCCTATATTCGAATGTTGTGGTGTTTTTCATATTGTCCCAGAGGTCCCTGAGGTTTTACTCATTTCTTTTGATTCTTTTTTCTTTTTCCTCTCTGCTCGTTTATTTTCCAGCATTCTATCTCTCTAACCTCAATTATCCTATCTTCTGCTCTGTAATTTCTATTCTGTTGTTCCTCCAGCGTGTCCTTTTATCTCCTTTATTTCATTATTCAAAAATATATTGACTCCTTTTTATTTCTTCTAGGTCCATTGGTAAACATTTCTTGCATCTCTCAATCCTTGTCCTCCAGCTATTTATCTGAACTCCATTTATTTTCATATTCTTGGATCAATTTTACTATCATATCTAAATTCTTTTCAGATAGATCCCTATCTCCTCCTCCTTTTGTTTGGTTGGTGGGCAATTTCTCATTTCTTTACTTGTGAGTATTTCTCTGCTTTTCACTTGTTTAGATTGCTGGTTAAGGCTGCTTTCTGTTATTCTGGTAGTTGAAGTTCCCTCTTTATTGTTGAGGTTCCCTCACTGTGGGGGGGTTGGATGTGGCTTGTCAAGGTTTCCTGGTTGGAGGAGCTATGTGTCGGTGTTCTGGTGGGTGGAGCGATTTTCTTCTATTTAGAGTGCAATGGAGTTTCCAGTATTTGAGTTTTGAGATGTCTATGGATTGGTGTGCCTCTGGCAGCCTGTATATTGATGCCAGGCTATGTTCCTGCGTTGCTGGAGTGTTTGCGTGGTATTCTTGCACTGGAACTTATTGGCTTCTTGGGTGGAGCTTGGTCAGTGTAATATTGGAGGCTTTTGGAAGATCTCTTATTAATTAATGATTCCCTCTGCTTTCCAGTCTTATTCATGCAGTAGCCTCAGATTCAGCTACTCCATCCTACAGCATCAAAAATAAAACTTTAGGTTAATGGTGAAAAGATTCTCCACAGTGAGGGATACCCATAGAGGTTTCACTGAGTTACATGAGAGGTGAAGGGGAGGGAGGGTATGAGGTGAACAGGAGGAGAGGAGGGGACTCAAACGTGGGGAGACAGTCTATCCAGTAAGCACCTTCCCTCTGTGGCTCTCCACAGTCTGGAGCCCTCAGAGAGGTTCACAGAGATACATAGAGTGTGAGGGGGGAGAAGGTAGTAGAGGTGAGGATGATAGTAGAAAGCGGAGGAATCAAGAGGGGAGAGAGAGATCTGGGCAGTATTCTGTTTCCCGGAAGTTGTTCTCCGTACCCAAACACCTCAGAGATTCACAGAAAATGGTTGAGAAGAGAAGTAGAGGGTGGAGATAGAGGTTCCCTGGGGAGAAGAAATAGCGTCAATAAGGGAAGAGTAATCAGGCCATATCACACTCTTGAGTAAAAATGGGTACAAAGATTGTATTCTTAAATGCACAAAATTGATATCAAATATGTAAAACAAAAATTAAAAATCTGGAGTAGAGGTTAGACTCTTTAAAATCAAACAATATAAAAAAAAGAAAAAAGAAAACCAGTAAAAAAAAAAAAGACAGTAAACAGTATAACAGTAAAAAAAAATAAAAACAGGAAAAAACAGAAAAAAAGAATAATAATAAAAATAAAATAAAAAAAAAAAACGCAAAAAGATAAATATTATGTACGCAGTTGTTTTAAAAATTAGGGTTTTTTTTTTTTTCAAGTAGTGGTGGGTTTATGAAAATGAAAATTAAAGTGTAATAGAGGTCTAAAGAAAAAAGAAAGAAAAAAAAATAAAAAATAATTATAAAAAAAACTAAAATAAATGATAATAAGTTAAAAATAATATCCGCGACTTCTCTGGAGCAGTTGTGAGCCTGTGGGTCTCTTCAGTTTCAATAAATCCTTGTTCCTGCTTATACTTTTCAGATCTAAGGCCCCTTCAATGCAGTCCGTTTTAACTACAGGATTTTTATTCTGTAAGGCCTGTCCCTTCCAACGCGCTTCCTCTGTTAATTTGGCTTTTGTTTTGGAGGTCACTCAGGTCCTAATTTCCGCCCAGCCACAAAGGGCGAGTGGGTCTCTTTTAGGTTCACTTGCTCAGATCCTGCAGTGTGGGGAGAGAGGACCACTGCAACTAAGATCACTGCGTGTGTGTGGATAGCTTACGTGTCTCGGCCACAGTTTGGTCACCCTCGTTCACGGCGTGTGGTGCCTTTCCCCGTCTACCCGATCAGGCTTCAGGTTACCTCTGCAGGGGGGTTGGCCCAGTATGCGCGCACATCCCAGGTTTATTAACTGCTCAGGTTCAGGTTCCCGGGTAACTCCACAACAGGCGAAGACTCGGTGGGGCCGGCGGTTTGTCGCCGTTCCCGGTCGGAGGCAGCCTCAGGCACCGGGAGTTTGGCGAGCGCTCTCTCCCCTGTCGGGGCGTGCGGCTTATCACCTCCCTGGTACCCTGCCTCGGTTCGCGGGCGCCTTCCCGGTACTCCACAACGGCGCAGACTCTTTGGGCCGGCGGTTTGCGCCGTCCCGGCGGTAGCAGCTCAGGGCACCAGAGTTTTGGCGAGCGCACGCGCCCAGGTGCAGCTTATCACCTCCCTGTCCCCGCCTCGTGTACGGTTTACGGGCGTCGCCGGCTCCGGCTCCTGTGTGCTTTGTGTCAGTTCTGGGGAGCTGGTCTCTGGCTGCGACCCTCCCGCGGCTGTATACCCTCCGATCTCAGGCTGTCCTTTGCTTAGAAACTGGGAGCCTGTTTGCAGTTAGGTAGGGGGTGCCCCTCTCTGGAGCCGATTCGCCCCTTTCCGCTCTGGCTGGTCCCGCCTGCCCGCTGTGTCCACGGGGGATGGGCGGTCCTCAGCCGGCATGCTCTTCCCCTGTATCGCCAGCCTTTGTTCTGTGAGTCCTTTGTTCTGTGAGCGGGCCGGCAGTGCCTTAGCTTTGGGTTTTTCGCGGGGTAGTTCTCTCTCTTTGGCTGTCCCACAGTTTAGGTTACTATCTCACGTTAGCGGCCCGGTCCTTACCCTAAGCAGTGCCGCCCGCTCCTCTCCACCCAGCCCCCACTTGCTGGTGGCGGATGCGGGCGTCTGGGGTTCTTTACTGGAAGTTGCCTTTAGGCACGTAATCAGTGGGTTTTATTTATTGATTCTCCCGGTTATGTTGCCCTCCGAGATTCGAAATCTTCCCCCAAACCCGCCGGTGAGAAGGTTTCCTGGTGCTTAGAAATTTCTCCTCTTTTACGACTCCCTCCCCAGGACGGGTCTCCGTCCCTAACTCTTTTGTCTCTCTTTTTATCTTCTATAATTTCTCCTACCTCCTTCTGAAGATAATGCGCTGACTTGATTAATGTCTGACGTCCTCTGCCAGCATTCAGAAGTAGTCTTGTGAACTTTGCTCAGCTTTCAGATGTTCTTTCCTGTCACTTTCCTTCTTAAGCTCCCCCAGGGCTTTCCCACCTCAGTTAAAATACAACCAGTCTGTACAGTAGCTGCCAAGACCCTGGTCCTCTCTGACCCTGCCGCCTGTGTCCCTTGGTCACCCTCCTTCAGCCACAGTGGCCTCCTTGCTGTTTCTCTTGACCATGCTTGACTCACGGTCACCTGAAATCTCTTTCCCCCGGGGGAGATGCCTGCTGCTCCCACTCCAGGCAGAACCATTCCTCCACCCCTCATTCGCTCTCCTATTCATTTCCTGTTTGATGTGCTCCAGAGCATGTATCTCTAGCAGAAATTACCTTGATGTCTATTTTGCTGACCTTGTGTGGCAGAGAATACTAGTTTCTCATCCTGCCCCCTTTCTTTCCTTCTTCCTGAGTATAGAATCCCAGGTTTTTTTTAAAGAAAAACTTTTTATTTTATATTGGAGCATAGCCAATTACCAATGTTGTAATAGATTCAGGAGGACAGCACAGAGACCCAGCCATACATATACATGTATCCATTCTCCCCCAAACTCCCCTCCCATCCAGGCTGCCACATGACATTGAGCAGAGTTCCCTATGCTATAGAGTAGGACTTTGTTGGTTAACCATTTTAAATATAACAGTGTGTACGTGTCGATCCCAAAGTCCCTAACTATCCCTTCCTCCCTGGCAACCGTAAGTTTGTAGAATCCCAGTATTGATGGAGGAAAGAAGAAGGTAGCACATCCAGTTAAAACCCAGCACTTCCCAGCCTCTTCTGTGGCCCAGGGACTGAGCTCTAGTCTGTGAGCTAGAGGTGGAGGTTGGTTGGCTGTCTTCCTTAGAGGAGGTGAGGGTGTATTTTACCCCTCTCTCCTTCCTGTTCCTGCCTGGGATACCAGACACAGTGGCTAGAGCACCTGGACCTTAGGATGATCTCAAAGATGGCAGCCATCAGCTAAGAACACGGAGCAAGAAGACAGATGGAGCAGCCCAAGTCCTGGATGTCTGTGGGTTGCTGTCATGTGACCGTCCATGAAAAAGAGAAAACAAGCTTACCTCTTCTTCAGCCACTGTTAATTTCTAATCCCTCTTGCTGGCAGCTAGATGCAGTTTATAACTAATATTGCTGTTGTTGAGTTACTCAGTCGGGTCTGACTCCTTGAAACCCTGTGGACTGTAGCCCTCCAGGCTCCTCTGTCCACGGCACTTTCCAGGCAAGAATGCTGGAGTGGGTTGCCATTTCCTCCTCCAGGGGATCTTCCCAAGTCAGGGATTGAACCAGCATTTCCTGTGTGTCCTGCTTGGCAGGCGGATTCTTTATCACTGAGCCACCTGGGAAGCCCCTTATAACTAATACATGTGCTTATTCTCTCTTCCTTCAGTAGAATAGTCACCTCCATGAGACCTGGAACTTTGTCTAGTTCATTACTGTATCTCTAGATCCTTGTGAAGTGAAAATCACTCAGTCGTGTCCAACTCTTGAGACCCCATGGACTGTAGCCCACCAGGCTCCTCTGACCATGCAATTTTCCAGACAAGAATACTGGAGTAGGTTGCTGTTTCCTACTCCACTAGATCCTTGTACCTAGTAAATATTTGTTGAATGAATGAATGAACACAGGCATACACACAGAGCACTAACCAAATCCCTTCTGCCCCAGTCCTATCTTAATCAGTAGGTCAGTAGGCAGGCACTGCGTTGTCATCTTTTTTGTTTAAAGTATAGTTGATTTAAAATATATTAGTTTTTGGTGTACAGCAAAGTGATTCAGTTATATATACATATACGTATAAGGAAGGAATCCCTGGTGGCTCGGTGATGAAGAATCTGCTTACCAATTCAGGAGACATAGGAGACCTACGTTCAACCCCTGGGTTGGGAAGATCCCCTGGAGGACGGCATGGCAATCCACTCCAGTATTCTTGCCTGGAGAATCCCACGGACAGAGGAGCCTGGTGGCTACAGTCAGACACGACTGAGTGACTGAACAACAGCATATGTATATATCTATACTTTTGAATTCTTTACCATTATAGTTTATTGAGTTTTCCTCCTTTTTGATCACTGAACCCAGGAGCATAGCTATTTATGTGGGTAAGAGCAGTTTTAATTTCTAAACATTAGCTGCAGAAACATCATTCAGTTCCTAGCAGTATAAAACGCAGATTTGCTTTGGCTTTAAGATGAGGACATTTCGGACATCTTTGTAGTTTGGGGCCTTGTTAGCATAGCAATCTTGATGCTACAGTTGCTTGGACTTCTTGCCCTTCTACTGAAGAGCTTCACTGAAATATAGTTTTATTCCTGTCATAAAACACCCATAGGTGGAGGGAGCTGTTTATTATCTCTAATCTTGAAATGAAATGGCAGCTTAGAGAATCCGTGGATTCTTGGGCTAGAGTAGAACAGTGTCCAGTAGGGTCTGTGATACACGTGTTACCTCTAGGGAATGAGAATTTGCCGGCAAAAATGGTTTCTGAATCAGAGTAACGGTGACTGGTAGTACTTCCAATTCCACCAGTAGAAGTGAGGTTTCATAGAAAAATGCTGAACTAGCAAATAACCTAAATTTCAATCCCAGCTACATGACTTACCAGCCATGTGACCTAAAGCAAGGCCTCCACATCCTAATCTCTCCAACTGGGCCAGTACCTTTATTTCCTATCCTAGTAGTGAGGGTCACTTGAGATAAGGTATATGGAGGTAAACCATAGTATTTATATATAGGGACAGACTTCCCTGGTACTCCAGTGGTTGAGAATCCGCCTTCCAATGCAGGGGACACAGGTTCGAGTCTAAGATCCCACATGCCGTGTAGGCAGCTAAGCCCACATGCTGCAACTACTGAGCTCAAGAGCCACAATTTGAGAGCAGTCCACATGCCACAACGAAGACCCTGCATGCTGCAACTAAGACCCGCCACCACCAAAAATAGATAAATAAAATAAATATTGTTAAATATATTTTTTATATAAAATCCCAATTTTTTTAAAGATGGGAAGAACCTTAGGGATTGTCTAGCCCAGCCCTTCATTTTACAGATCTGAGTACCAGTGGCCAGAAAGTCAAAGTTTTGCCCAAAATCTCAGGATAGGTTAGTGGTAGAGCTGGGTCTTGAATTTCCAGACCAAATATTTTTTCCTACCCTCTCATCCTCCTTGTCTGTGGATAATAAGAAATTATCATTATTCCTCCTCTGATTGTACCTTGTACTTTTACTGTCATCATCATAAAATGGGTGCTATCACAGAGAGATGAGTTCATCTTTGTATAGTTGGAAGTTCCCATGATGCAAGTTGTTTTCCATCATCTGTGCATCCCACCCCATTTATTGTGGCTGCCATTTCCTCCTCCAGGGTCTCTTCCCAACCTAGGAATCAAACCCGTGTCTCTTGCATCTCCTGCACCAGCAGGTGGATTGTTCACCACTGCACTGCCTGGGAAAGCCCATTTATTGTGGCTACAATGTGCCAAACTGTGCTCTAGGCTCAGAGGAGATAGCAATGAGTAAAACAGACATTCCTGCCTTCAGGGAGCTTACACACACACACACACACACACACACACACCACAGGGTATCAAGTGTTGTGGAGCAAAAAGTGGGGCAGGAAAAGAAGATGGGGAGTGGGGAGCACTGGGGTTGGATACGGAGGAAGGGGAGATGCTGATGTCTTCCATAGGGCAATCTAGGAAGGCCTTGATCATTGGATTATGTTTAATTGATGACCTGAAGGAACAGGGGAAAAAGCCACATGGATATTTTAGGGAAAGAGTTTTCAAAGCTGAAGAAACAGCAGATTCAAATACCTGAGAGTGTTCTTTGCCTATTCAAGGGAGAGCAGATAAGCCAGTAGGACTGGATCAAAGTGAATAATGGCACAAGTGGGAGGAGAGGACAGGAGTAGAGGTGGGGAAGGGGGAGGTCATGTAGGGACTTGAGGACCATTGTAAGAATTTTGACTTGGACTCAGTTTTTTTTTTAATTCTTTATTGAATTTGTTTTGCTTCTGTCTTATATTTTATTTTCTGGGGTGTAAGGCATGTGGGATCTGAGCTCCCTGACCAAGGATAGAACCCACACCCTCTGCATTGGAAGGCCAAATCTTTAACTACTGGACCACCAGGAAGCACCAAGACTCAGCTCTTAAATGGGTGCAAAGCATAGATTCATCAAAAGACTGGGATGTGTGTGTGTCAGTCGCTCAGTCGGGTCCAACACTTTGTGACCCCATGGACTCTAGCCCGCCAGGCTCCTCTGTCCATGGGATATCCTTGATTAATTGGCGTTCTGTTTCAGCCTGCCATTTTCTCATTCCACATTTGGACTGCCTTCCCCTGTCCCATGGTTGGTTTGGGGCTCCCCCGAGTTTTCTCTGTAAGTGCTCTCGACCTATTAACGAATGTTCTTAAAGGAGAGAAGAGGAACAAAGGTCCAGTTAGCCTCACGTTCGATATAAGGTTAAAATAAACTTGGGAGATGCTTCTTGGCCTCCAAAAACCAATTAAGCAGGTTACTCGCAAGTATTTCTAAAAACAGCAGCCCAGTGGAAAGAGACTGACAGGTGAGCAGATGGGAACACCATCAACTCAAATTTATTTCACAGCTTACAACTCAAATGAGCATTCCAAAGTCAGAACAGCTGGCCTTTTATGCTGTAAGCCATTGTCCTTTGGTTTGCCCATCTCTCATGAGTATGAACGGGTTATGCAGCAGTGGCCGTCTGTCTGTCGGCCTTTGACTTTGCAGGGAAAAATCCTTTGTAGGAAACAAGCTCTTGATGTAACTCAGATTCCTCTGTAATGTCTGCTTCTTCCATGGGTTATGAAGTTTCTAGATCCTGAAAATCGATGGCTTTGGCCCCTTAGCTTTCATTTTCATAACTATATTCGTCATCTCTGTGACAGCTATTATCTGATTCTGAGTAAATGGAATTTAACCAAATAGTCAAAAAGCAAAAATCTTCAGGTTTTCAAGAGGAGACACTTTTTTAAAATGTTACAGTGCATCTGAAAATCACAGCTGCCTTGAATTTCTGATCGTAAGTTATTCTGGGAGCTTTCTGAAGTTTGAGACTGTCCCATGCAAACTTTACTTACGTTTCAGGCAAGGGGGGAAGGCATGAAATTTGGAAAGGGTTATCTTTTGTCAATCATGGCCCTTTGTGGGGTACGGTGCTGACAGAGGATGGAGGAGAGACCGTATTCTATGGCTGAAAGGAGGGCTTGATACAACCCCATGGGGATTTTGTTCCAGTAATTGCATCAAATCGGACCTTCTGCCATGTTGCAGGTATAGCATTAATATCACTCATTAAGTCATAGGGCTGTATGCTTTCCCTCCCAGTGGCGGAATCACTGGCAGAATATATTTTCTTCCAAAGTGTTTGTTTTCATTGTTGCCCTTTAAAAATAATGAGTTCATTCTATTCCCTTGCAAGGAAAGTTACTCTAGACTGCTTTGAAATTGTATATCTTTTGTTGAGCACAGTTCTGCAGTGGTTCCATAGCTTTGTGTGCTGGGGAACTCAACCCGGCCTCTCTTAAAACTCCTAACCAAGCTGCCTCAGACCTGATTCATATAATCGTCCAACCGATTTGACCTTTATATTGTTACCCTCAGCCAGGTAGAAGTCATGCCAGTTTCAGATGACCCTATCATGTGACCAGAGATCAAAGGTCAGCAGCTCCTAAATGTTCGGCTGTCAAGGTAGCCCATTCATCACTCTCATTATGTAACTGACAAGCTGACAAATGAAGCTGGGGATAAAATTGTTTTCTACCCTCCGCCTCCTGGGCTTACACCACAGTGGTGGGCCAAGCAATCTCACATATTAAGTGGTTCCACAGGCCTGCTGGAGTCCCTGAAGTAAGAGGAAGGAGTCCAGGAGGCCTCTTCTCTGTGCTGGACCCTTAGAAGTCACCAGTTGCCTGCTTAGGGGGCCAAGTTGTAGGTCTACAGGAACCGATGCTAAGTCTAGTATCCTCTAAAATGGAGATGAATTTAATGTAAGTTCTCTATGGACCCAAAGAAACCCTCATGACCGCCGCGCCCCCCTGCCACACATATGACCTTCAGCATCTTTGTGGTCCTTTGTGGCAGGTTAAGATGGTGTGTATTTTCCTAGACTGGCGCAGTCTGAAGAGTCACATGCAGAAATTCACATGGACAGGACCTTCCTCTGGAGAGTCTAGCTTGGGGCTAGATGCCTTTGGGAAACTTTTTAAAACCAGATCCAAAATGATTCTTTCAATGTCTGTATTTTGGAATATTACAAAGAGCTGGAGATTAAGAATCAGACAATTTTGCCAAATCCCAACTCTCTCCTTTCTTGAGCTGTGAAATCTTGGACAAGTTAGTTAATCTTCTGTACCGCCACTTCTGTTCGAGGACATACATTTAATAAGAAGAGTTATAAAGTGTCTGGGCTTCCCTGGTGGCTCAGCTGGTAAAGAAACCGCCTGCCATGCGGGAGACCTGGGTTCGATCCCTGTGTCGGGAAAATCCCCTGGAGAAGGGAAAGGCTACCCACTCCAGTATTCTGGCCTGGAGAATTCCATGGACTGTATAGTTCATGGGGTCGCAAAGAGTCAGACACGATTGAGTGACTAACATACACACATAATCATATACACTAAGCGTCAGGCACTGTGAAAACTAAAAGTGCAAGTCACTCAGTCATGTCCAACTCTTTGCAACCCCATGGACTATACAGTCCATGGAATTCTCCAGGCCAGAATACTGGAGTGGGTAGCCATTTCCTTCTCCAGGGGATCTTCCCAACCCAGGGATCGAACCCAGGTCTCCCGCATGGCAGGCGGTTTCTTTACCAGCTGAGCCACCAGGGAGGGCCAGTGTATATGATTGGCTATGTTTAATGTTTCTATTACTATTATTACTATTCCTTTGGTCTGAGAGGAGATGTCATCAGGGAAGCAGTGGCATGAAATAGAACTTCTTTACAGGATCTCCCATAGCAACAGAACCTCTGAAAAACTCGTAAGGGCAGAGGGGTAAGGAGATGGCAGGATTACACAGTATAATCACGTGGGTTGGGAGGAAACCCTAGAGGAGGCAGCAGATTGTACCGTAGAAGGGAAAAGCATGTGCCATCCTCCTGGGCCCTGAAAGAAAGAACAGAGATGCCTTTAAGGTTTATTAAATGGCTCAGTAAGCCATTCCATTGCCAAAAAGTATCCCTGATTTTTATACCAGCAAGAGGTCTTGGGACCTTGCTTTTTCATTTCCTGACCTCTTGGACGTACTATCTGAGCACTGTATCCTCACCCCAGTGCTTCTCTTCTTTGGTGGAGCCTTTGCCACAGGTCACAGGGGCTCTTTCAGTGATGCAGAGTGGGACAAAGCCCTGGTTCCATATACCACGTGGACTGGAAACCCTGGTCAAAGGAAATTTCTTCTTGGCTCCCAAGTTGGAACTCCGACACCCTGCTATTTATGGTTACTGGGCTACATAATATATTAATATTTCAGAGAAATTATAGGTAATATTGGTGTTGAGGAGAAGAATTAGAAACTATGAGAACCACTGTTTACATAGAAAATGTCGAGTTCCAAACAAATGTGGAAAACACAGCTGTTAATATTTACAGCAGCTGGGCTTTGCTTGGGTTAGTCCCTTCCCCTCCCAATGAGAGAACAGTATAGGATCAGAGTTGTTGTTTACTCACTAGGTCATGTCCGACTCTTCGCAACCCCATAGACTGTAGCCCGCCAGGATCCTCTGTCTGTGGGATTCTCCAGGCAAGAATACTGGAGTGGGTTGCCATTTCCTCCTCCAGGGGATCTTCCCGACCCAAGGATTGAACCCACATCTTCCGCATTGCAGGCGGATTCTTTACCACTGAGCCACCAGGGAAGACCACACGTAAAGTACTGCTTTTCTTTAAAAACTGGAATTACTCTGCCTGGCAAGGTGTCCCTGTTCTGCTGGGCCCGGGGAGACTCAAGAACAGAGCGTTCAAGGTCCCATATTGGTCTGAGCTCCATCCAAAGCACAGAAGCCGTTGAAGAAATTGTTACTGCTTTACATTGTTATTTCCCACTTCTTTCATGCTGGTCCTGGCAGTTGGGTTTTGCGGGTTAAATGTATTAATCGATTTGATGTGACACGTCAGGATTTTCTACTTGAGTGAAGCCTCTTAAACCTCGGTGCTTGTTGACACCGTTTGAGGGAATGAATGTATTCTGATACGGCCAATATCCTGAAAAAGGCTTCTGTTTGATGTGATTCGGAAGGACAGTCAGCTCCTCTGCGTGAATGAGAATTCCAGAAAAAAACTCTGCCTTGGAGAAGAGTGCACCTTTTTTAGTCCTTGGGTATTTTCTGATGAAGCTGTGAGTCTCAATTGTTCTAATCTTTAGAAGTGTGATGTCTTTCACACTAGCTTTTTTTTTTTAATGCTTTCTTTGTAATGGCTACATTATATTTCTTTTGTCTGGATGCACATCGTTTTTCATTTTTTCCCCACACATTTTAAAGCATTACAGGCCTCCTAGCCAACGTTGCCTGAGCTGTGTTTTAAAAATAGAACTTGTATCACATTGGAAAGGGCTGTTATTACTGTTTAGTCGCTAAGTCGTGTCCAGCTCTTTTGCAACCCCATGGGCTGTAGCCTGCTAGGCTCCTCTGTCCATGGGATTTGCCAGGCAAGAATACTGAAGTGGGTTGCCATTTTGTTCTCCAGGGGATTTTCCCAACACGGGGATCAAACCTGTGTCTCCTTCTTGGCAGGCAGATTCTTTACCACTGGGCCACCTGGGAAGTTGGAACAGGCTATGGAGGTATAATTCAACATTTGTGCAGTAGTCTACATATTTTAAAGGACTTTTATATACATTGTTTAATTTTTATCTTCACATAGTCCAGTGAAGCAGCGAAACATGGACTTCACATAGCAGTTGAAGAAATTAAGAGGTCAAGAAATTTTTCTCAGGGTCACCCCAGGAATACTGTTGACCCTTGAATAGATTTGAACTAACAAGGTCCCCTGATACATGGATTTTTTTTAAAATAAATATACAGTCAGACCTCTGTATCTGGATGCATAACCCGAGGATACAGAGGGCCAGCTGAAAGGGATATGAGCATCCATGGATTTTGGTACCCAAGCAACAGATTCTGGAATCAATTCCCTAAAAATACTGGGGGATGACTCTGTATACCTGGGGATGACTGTCTATACCCAGGGATAACTGTGTAATTAGAAGTAGTTTAGGCTCTTAAAAGATAAAGGTGTGGGACTTTTCTGACGGCCCAGTGGTAAAGACTTCACACCCCCGCTGCAGGGGGCATGCCTTCGATCCCTGCTTGGAGAACTAAGATCCCGCATGCCACAGAGCATGGCCAAAAAAAAAAAAAAAGCTCTGTCTAAAGATGAAGGTCATCTTTTACATCTACAGACAAAAGATACTTATGCTATGAGAACCTCAAAGTCATTAGAATGAAAAGAAGAAAGTTTTATCAGTTCATTTGCTGTAATTGTTGTAGAAACATGACAAAAAAAACATTTTGCTCCTTTCAGTCCCCAGAAATGGTTTGGAATCTCCTGGATACCTAAATTTGGCGAGAATAGCTAAGGAGTCAGGGGATAGGGCTCATTTTGGTCCGAATGGGAACCCATGAGAAAGATGGAACATGGTAGAAAGGGCAGCCTACCAGATGTCCAGGGTCTGCCCATCCCCAGCTCTCCCACCTGCCATTGGATTAACCTTGGGTGAGGCAGCCCTCTTGTGAAACATGGTCCAAATACCAACCTCCTCCTCTTTCAGGTTATTGTGAAAACTGAGCACATCAGTGCTGCATGTTAAGATTCTTCAGGACGCTCAAACAGTATACAGAATGTACTTACTTTATCAGGAGTTACTGTCTTCTTTCACATTAAAGAATTCTCTCTTAGGAGTTTGTTTTCCTTGTCTCCTCAAGCCCTGTGCTTGGTAATATTTAATCCATCAAGTTCTAGTTTCTGGGACTTTTTTTTTTTTATGCCTGCTTTATCCCAGTCCATCTTTTAGCAGGAACCATTTCTCCTGAAATCTTGTCATTTCATCAAGCATACTTAATGGAAATGTTACCTGTCCTTCTTTATTTGTCACAAAATTTAAGGACGAGGAGGAAGACCATACATGTTTTCTTAAAATCAATGGCCAGCACATTACTGTAAAACCTATTGATTAAAAACACAAAGTATAATGTTAGTCATTTAGTCTGTGACGTGATGCAATAAGGGGAGAAATTTATCCTCTGACTCTTGCATTAACCTTTTATTGACTGCTTGCATACCCGTAATTAACACACACTTTAGCTAAAGTGGTTAATTTCAGCATGGCGACCAGTGCTCCCTAATGTAGCTGCTGTCCTGATGATCCAGATGGAAGCGTAGCCCTGGGGGAAATCAGCGAGCAGTGGGGCCCTGCATGAGTTACACCTGTGGGCGGGGACGAAGGGGGGGACTCTGGACATCTGGCTCACAGACCGGCCAACGTGACACCTTTCAGCTGCTTCCTGTTACGTCACTAGGTCATTCAGGGAGAACCCTTCCTCGGTATCGGGAGTTTTGAGGGTGGCTGGAATTGAAATAATGTGATTTTCGGAGGGAGAGAGATGAAGTATATGTCATTTTCCTCTGCTCCCCTGGCAATGCTCCATAAAAGGAGCAGGGTTTTCTAAGTGAAAGTGAAAGCCACCAAGGCTTCCCTGGTGGCTCTAATGGTAAAGAATCTGCCTGCAGTGCGGGAGACAGGGGTTCCATCCCTGGGTTGGGAAGATCCCCTGGAGAAGGAAATGGCAACCCACTCCAGTATTCTTGCCTGGAAAATCCCTTGGATATAGGAGCCTGGTGGGCTACAGTCCATGGGGTTGCAAAGAGTACGTGACTGAGCGACATCACTTTCTTTCTTTTCTAAGTAGACCTAAGTTTATTTGTTAACACAAAGCATTCAAAAGAGGATTTTTTTCTTAAGGATGGGAGTAAAGAGTACAAGGTGGAAAGGGGAAACTGTAACTTTCTTACTGTTTAGCTGAGTTTTTTGCTGTTTAGCTGAGTTTCTTACTATTTGGCTTCTCTCCTCTGTCTGTAAGAGATGGAACCAGTTCCACTCAAACCACATGGCCAAGCATAAGGATGGGACAAATTCCCCATAGGAAAATTAGAATCTTCTTTGTGGCAAAGATGGAAATAGACACAAGACAGCCAATGTCCACCACTGTCAGGATTCCTAAATCATTGCTGAAGAGAACTCAGGGCCCCTTGATTTTGCGAGAACCACAGAGCATGCACGCTGAGAAACCATCCAACTTCGTTTCCTGGAAATGCCAAGTCAGTCTGAAACAACTGCCACTGAAGTAGTCCAACGACAGTGCCTGTTAAGAATTCTGGGTCTTCAGGAGCAACCGCTAAGTCTTTTCTGAGTAGTTTAGCCTGTCACTGGAGAGTTGCAGCAGCTTGCATACATAAGCCTTGGCATCCTGGAATGTCACATTGTGATAGGAGTCAGCCTCAGGCTTCATCTGATTCAAACCAGAAAGAGTTTCTCTGGCTCTCCAGTTTCCCCACAAAGAGCCAGTCCAGAGGCCATCCACTCAGTTCGTTGAAGGGAGGGGATGGTCAGAAGAGCAACAGGCAGCCCCTTCATTGGCACCTCCTGTCGTCACTGGAGACACCAGTTCACTACTGGTAGGAGAAGTAACAATAGTGACAATAGTATTTAGTAATAATGTGCCAGGCGGTGTGCTAAGGACTTCACATGTGTTAATCCCTATAACTTTCACAACAAGCCCAGATGGAAGGTACTATCATCGTCATCATCATTATTCTCACGTGACAAGTGAGAAACTGAGGTTTGGTGAGTTTAGGATATTCAAGATGTCAGGCCCCAGGGAAGCAGCAGCACCCCGTGTCCAGAGGATACCTTCACCACTGTGTTTCCCCATCTTAGGAAATTAGGATGGAAGAGAGACTGAATGTGTAGTTTGAGCAGGAGCTTCCCTGGGAGCTCAGCTGGTAAAGAATCCACCCGCAATGCAGGAGATCCCGGTTCGATTCTGGATTGGGAAGATCCCCTGAAGCAGGGATAGGCTACCTGCTCCAGTATTCTTGGGCTTCCCTGGTGGCTCAGATGGTAAAGAATCCACCAGAAATGGGGAAGACCTGGGTTTGAGCCCTGGGTCGGGAAGATCCCCTGGAGGAGGGCATGACAACCCACTCCAGTATTCTTGCCTGGAGAATGCCCATGGACAGAGGAGGCTGGTGGGCTGCAGTCCACAGGGTCGGAAAGAGTCAGACGCTACTGAGCGACTAAGCACAGTGCAAGAAAATATGCCTTCAAGTCATTCTCAAGCCTGCCTTTTTCAGTCCCACTATCTGGCATGGTGTTGAAGTGGACAGTATGAGTCGGGGCTGACTGTCCTTTCTCGTAGGTGGATACACGACCTCAACAGCAAGCCCTCTGCAGAGCGCAGTCATGACCATTGACTAACTGGCAAGGAGCGCTGAGCATTAAAGGAAGAGTTTTTTTTTTGTTTTTGTTTTGCAGCTTGCAAACTCTCAGTGTGGCATGTGGAATCTAGTTCCCCAACCAGGGGTCGAACTCGGGCCCCCTGGGTGGAGAGCACAGAGTCTGAGCCTCTGGACCACCAGGGAAGTCCCTAAAGAAAGATCTTTAAAGTGCTCTTGAGGGGACATCCCCGGTGGTCCTGTGGTAAAGACTCTGCACTCCTAGTGCAGAGGATGCAGGTGTGTTCTCTGGTCAGGGAACTAAGATCCCACGTGCGTCAGAGCAACTAAACCCTAAATTAATGAACTGTAAACTACTGGAGCCCGTGGGCCACAACTAGAGGGTCCTTGCCCTGCAATGAAGTATCCCACATGACGCAATGAAGATCTTGAGTGCTGCAACCAAGACCCAACACAGCCAAATAAATGAATAAGTGAATATGAAAAAAATAAAGCGATCTTGAAAGATCTGAATTAAGGGCCTGAAGAGCCCCAGCAAGGGGTTCTGTCTCTAGTCCAGAGGGAGGCAGTGGGTATACACAGCTCCTAGCCTCTCAGGGCCAGCACGAGAAGGAGGTAGTCCCCATGTCAATCAGCCCTTCCATCAGAAGAACAATAGTAGAAAATCAGAGCGACTTCACCCAGAAGAAAGCTGGATGGACTTGCGGACTTATGCAATAGAGTGTCAGCAAACTTCTGCAGCAGGTGTTCATATTTCTAATGCTTTCCCAAAATGAGGGGGCCAAACCCATTTGATAGGTGTAAAGGCACCTCTATTGACTTTGGACAAACCTTACGCTAGCCGAGGTGGATCAGCACTTATCACAGCCCTTTAATCTGCCAACCAGGATAATGTGTGCAGAGATCATTTCCCTGCCGTGAGATGGAAGTGCTCAATTTGGAATAACTCTCCCTCTCTGGTAAATTGAACCTTACTCTCTGATTCCGAGGCCGAGAGACAGCGCAATTTAAAAAGCTTCACAGAGTTCCTTTGTAATTAGTCGCAGCTTCCCTTGAATATTAATTTCTCCCCCATCCCTTTCATGTGATTTAGGACTCTATCTCTAGAACTGAAGTGAGCGGCAGCGTCTCAAACACCTATTATTATCAAGGAGTCTGTAGAACGCGCCTCTGTTCTTCGGTGCTGTGTGGGCTTATCAGTGCAAACAGTTTAATATTTATGCTAAGAGGATTGTCAAAAGCAGCTTCTGTTGCTTTAATTCTTGTTTTAAATAAATAATGAGAACATTTAAACACATTACTCTTCTTGGGGCCCTGAGGTCAGCTAATCTTATTATTTATGAAGTGATGGGCTACATAATAGTACTTAGCGCATGTTAACAGACGCTATTATCAGGGCCCGATGCGGAGAGCCGAAGATATATTGGAATGTTATGTGTAATGTACGACGGATTGAGTGCACAGAATGCCGGTAGAGCAATTAACCACCCAAGAAAATAGGTGTAAAGTTGAAGTATGCTTTCCCACGGGGATCCCCTCACCATTAATAATTCCCCAGAGGAGAAGATGTCTTTTAGTTAGGAACCTTCTCGACCATCAAGGCTTGGAAATAGGGTCGGGATGGTCCATTCTTTGATCTCTTCATAGTTAGTCCTCCACGGAAGGCACATGATGGATGCGTAGGGCCACTTTTTTAATTGATTTAGAAGATAAGGCCGAGAAGGTGGGGGTGGCGTGGGAGAGGACCAGGCAGCTCTCCCAGATGTACTCGAGAGTAATTCTTTTGGGGGCATGCACTGTCCCTGCCACATGCTCCAAGAGAATAGAGAAATTGTCCGTGTCTTATTGCAATATTTGTTTTCTTCTCTCTGATCCTCATTTCTCAGATACATAAAGCCAAAGCCACCAAGGTTTCCCAGACCAATTTCCAGTAAGCTGGTCTCTTGAAAAGGTAGCTGCCTGCCAAGGTGTGACAATGTGGCCCAACTTTTTTCCTCCGAGGCTATAATTTAGTTGCATATGATAATTAATTTCTCTACTATTGATGAATAATCCATTTAATAAAAACCGTGATTTAAGTGTTTTCCTTAGGGAGTCACTCTTGCTAGCCTCTTAATTTAATTTTGTGGAAGTTTTCCCCACCTATTCATCAGTGGAAATGATTATTAACCTCTATTTGCATATATCCTTATAAATCGGTCTCTCCTTGGAGTGCCTTTTTCCAAGCACAGCAAGCTGGGACACTTGTAAATCTCCAGGATCTCTGAAGTCAATCCCAGTCTGTAATATTGTTTAATCTATTCTTGGACGTTTTAATGCAGTAAATTCAATTTAATCTTTCCCAGTAATCTAGTAATACATGGAAATCCCGCAAACATTTAAATCTGATAATGGCTTTAATCACACACTTTAAATAACAGTCGAGATAATGAAAAAATAATTCACCATTTTAAAGGCAGAGTAACTGAATTTCCCCCCATGATTGGCTTCTACAAAGCCTTGAGAGATAATACAAATATGGGAATTGAAATAAAAGTTCCAACCTCATCAAGAACAGTTCTTCCTTCTTATAAACACAGCTGCTTTCTGCCTCCCACACTCGTCTTTCCTTCCTCCTCATCGCCACCATCACAACGGATTGCCCAGGTTGCCCCAAGTTGCCTGAGTATGGGTCCTGCAGTCATTTCTTCCCAGGAATTAACTGCCTATTCTTACTTTTCCAGGTGCCAGTCTCGAATTGCCCGAACTTTACCTGCTGATCAGAAGCCAGAATGCCGGCCGTACTGGGAAAAGGGTGATCCTTCGATGCCCCTGCCTTTTGACCTCACAGAGATCGTTTCCGAACTCAGAGGTCTGCTTGTGGAAAACAGGCCCTAGAGACAGAGCACAGTTGTCAGGTGGAGGAGGAAAGGCTGTTTTCAATTCCTCTTCTCCAACCCTGTCATGAGCTTAGCCACGGGCAGTATGGGGTAGACTTGGCCTTGAGATTGTAGAAACTGTTGAGATGGTAGAGAACGGCCTTGGAGATTGTTTCCAGTTGGGAACAATTAGGGAGTGGAACCCATGAAGATTAAAATGTTTAAAAATGACACAGTGTTATAGTGATTTGGTATTAAATGAAAAATACCAAAAAAAATGTAATACCCCCCCCCAAAAAAAAAAACTATTCCCCACTTGGATTTTTAATGCAAGCCATTCTGCTCCTGAAGCCTGGGAAGCAATCAGGGTGAGCCCACCCTTTGGCAGAACCTAACCTACTTTCCTCTTTCCCAAGCCTTTGCAAAGTCTCTGCTGGGGATCTCTCAAGTCATGGAGAAGACCAAATTTAGAGATGGTTAGCCCATTTTCTCAGCACACCCTTCAGAGGCTCTGCGGTCCAGTATGGTAGCCACTAGGTAGATGGGGCTTCTACCATTTAAATTCCATTTTAATTGTAATTAAAAATTCAGTTCTTCAGTTGCACGAGCCACATTTCAAGTGCTTAGTAGCCAGGTGTGGCTAGAGACTACTGTATTGGACATAGAACGTTTTCACCATTGTAGAAAGCCCTCCTAGACGATACTTCTGTCAAAAGTTTGAGAGTGGGAGAGTTTGTCTTCTAGTTCTCTGTAGCTGCTCTCCCCACCCGCAAAATAAATGAAAAGATCAATGCCTCGTTGGAAAGTAGCCTCTTTCCCCTCTCTAAGACAGCCAAGGTTGTGAGCCCTGTACTCTGCACACAGGAATAGAGCAATGTTGAAGATTAAAATAAAACTGACATCCTGTCTTTAGGAAGTTCCCCTGATCTAATGAAGGAGACAAAACTCTATTTACATTGCTTCTTGGATTTAACCAACACACTACATATTTGTTTTTCTTTAATTCCTCCATTCGCACATAATGGCTAGAATTGAGGCTTGAAGAACCCTAGTGCCCCATCCTGATGATGCTGGAGCACCAGAGAGGTGAGAAAGAGGTTAGAACTTGGGCTTTGGTTTTCGAGTACCTAGATGCAAATGCCCACTGGCTTGTGATCTTTGATGTGTGACTGTGCCTCAGTTTCCTCATCTGTATGATGGGGATACTACAGGCACACCGATTCCCAAGGTGAAGATGAAATGAAATAACCTAGCTAATCTCTGGTACGTAGTTAAACATGCAGTAAATATTAGTAAAATATTATATATCAGTAAGCTGACCTGCTGTAGGCATTTTCCCCTCCCTTCCTCAATCTCGGTGCCAGTTTGTCTCATGATGCCATGAACCAACCTCTCCCTTTCGGGCCTGGCTGTCACCCGATGGTGGCCCCAGAAATCATGAGACTGGTCAGCCCCTCTCCCCAGCCTGTTGCCTTCTCTTGTCATCTGCAGTATTTGGAAAGCTGAGGAGCTTTTTTACCCATTCAGAGGTGCCCTGAGAACCAAACTCTCCTGCCATCAGAATCTCACTGGTTCAAGGTGTGGGCTCATTTCTACGGAGTTACCCTCAGAGAGATCACATCACACGAGGCAGGTGGGGTTTCACCATCTTGAGACTCTCAAATCTTAGATGAGTTCCCTGATGCCCTTAAGCCTCAGTCTCCTCATCAGGAAAAGATGAAGTACTCCCTCTTACGGTTGCGGGAAAGATGAAATTGTGGAGGCAGAGTGTGCAGGGCAGCCTTGGGACCACATTGCCTCGTGTTTTATTTCACCCCCCACAATGTTTGTTCCTTGTCATAGTTCATGAGGAGCCAGTATTTAAAAATGGAAGATTTCATTAATATAAAGATGTGTGCATCCTCTTTAAAATTCAGAGCATCCAGCAGCCTCCATCCTGATGTGGCAGAGAGCTAGGTAGCATCCTCTTAGGTGGGGCACGAACCCTCTGTGGCCCCCATCGCTCCCAGTTACCATTTATTGTGAACCTGACCATCTTTATCCCTTCACATCAGCACCTGCTTGCTTGCACCCCTAGAGTAGAAATAAATAATAATGTTGTGTGCTTACTCCAATGTGTGTGTATTACTATCCAGCTATTGTTGTAGACTGCTTGTGCTAATATGCCATGTACATCATAAAATACGCATAAACAATAAAAATATTGAAAGGATGAGATAAGAAACCAAGAGAATGCCTACTCTATTTCTCCTTTCACAGATGCAGGTGAGCATGCTTCCCCTGGGCCCAGCGGGGGCAGGGCAGGGGTAGGGGGCAAGTGAAGAGAGTCTCAGAGTCTTCCAGCTGGGGGAAACAGCCAGTGTTGGAGAAACCACTTCCAGGAGTGAATCCAAAAGGTGAGATCGTGTTTTCTCAGAAGAAGTGGTGGCTTTCAATGAGCTTGAGCTCAGTGTGTTTGAGGATTACCTATGCTTGCTCTCAGAGAGGGGTAGGGTAGGTTTCAGACAGGTAGAAGAGGGGGGGGCAAGAGATGATATAAAAAGGGGTGGCTGGGGGCACTAAGGTGACAATCAACTCAGTTCCTGCTCCTGCCCCGTGAACTACTGAAGGACTTTTCTGGGGACATGGGCCATGTGGGTAGTGGGGGCAGGGAGGAAGTTTACCCTGCTGCTGCTGCTGCTAAGTCGCTTCAGTCGTGTCCGACTCTGTGCGACCCCACAGACGGCAGCCCACCAGGCTCGTCTGTCCCTGGGATTCTCTAGGCAAGAATGCTGGAGTGGCTTGCCATTTCCTTCTCCAATGCATGCGTGCAAGCTAAGGCGCTTCAGCTGTGTCCAACTCTGTGCGACCCCATGGACAGCAGCCCACCAGTCTCCTCTGTCCATGGGATTCTCTAGGCAAGAATACTGGAGTGGGTTGCCATTTCCTTGGGCCCACCTTTAGTCAGTGGTCCTCACTGCTACTTGTAAGGCTTCCCTATCCCTGGTCCCAACTAGCATCAGAAAGTTATCTGAAGAGACAGGTCCCTTTCAGCTAAGATGTTACAGACTTCCCTCTCCCACAGATGTTTCTTGACCACCTGCTGCAACTCAGGGGCATGGTAATCCCTGGACATCCAGGGAGGTCCCTGCCTTCCGAGGGCTCCCATGTACCGACCCCCATGCTGGAGCAGGGGATGTGGTGACCCCAATAGGAACTTAACTCTATAGTGGAGAAACAGACAGTCAGCCTGCAAGTAAACAACACGATGGTTTCAAATCATTTTCAATACCAGGGTGGAAACCCATAAGGCAAGGGGACAGAGCATAGCTGGGGACTGAGGAAGGGTGGTTTGGCTTAGGAACTCCAGGAAAGGTGGTAATGGGGGAAGAGCTTCCCAGGAAAGGGAACAGCAGGTGTGAAGGCCCCGAGGCTGGAAGGTGCTTAGAGTGGGAAGATCAAGGAAGAAAAAGGACCACGATGGCTGAAGCAGAGAAACAAGGCCAAGGAGGGAAGGAGATGCAGGTGGGGAGGAGGAAGGACCAGCGTTTGAATGTGATTGTCAAGTGCCCGAGAAACACGGAAGGCTCTATGCAGGAGGGTGGGGGTCATTGGTGTGAGAGTCTCATGCTTCCAGATCATAGCCTGGTTGCTCTCTGGGTTCCATAGGGTCTCAGTCCGAAGGCACGGCTTTCTAACCAGGAATTTCCCGATTCCTGGGGCCGGGTGGAGAAGACGTCCCGCCAGCTCCTCCAAGAGCATGAAGCGGCACCCCTTCCTCCTGTTGCTTCACTCCCAGCAGCGCCCACAACTCTGTGTCCACCCCGCGCCCCACACCCTGCTTTCACAGGCAGCCTCTGCTCAGGGGAGTTCACGAGAGAGAAGAAGGAGGTGAGGGGGGGTGGTCGTGATGGCTTGTGACACAATTTTTTTAGTAATAAGCTTCCAAATCCATTACTAACTGAACCGAGGCATGCTAGAAATGAGATTCCATCACCCTATTAAATGGACACACCACATTCAGTAGTTTTTTGGTGTGTATTTCGGGGGAAAGTATTTTCGAAAGCAACATTTTTTTTTTCTTCCCCATCTAGTTAAGGCTGATTTTTACCACTGGGCAAAATTGCATACATTTGGATCTATGCCACGCTAAATACTGTTTATTTTGGAGATCTGTCAGAGGCAAGCCCATGGAAGACAGGGCGGGGTGGAGGGGAGAGGGTTCTTATTTGAAAAGGCAATTCTCATCCAAACAGATTGAGAAGGACCAAGGAGCAGTGTGGATTAAAATGCGCTGAAGTGGTAATGCCGTTTATCCAGTTTGCCTTTGTTACTTTGTGATTAAATGGTATTTTTAATTAACTTTCTTTGGGAGCCATAGGTATGGCAGTGGTGAAATCAATTTGACAACCATAAAGGGGGAGGGAAGGCCCTGGAGTGTTGTAATGATTGCGGCTGCAGGGAGAGCGGGGCAGCTTTAAGAGGCTGGGGTGAGGAAGGGGAGAAGCGGGGGAGGGGGAGGAAGGAGTGGGTAGCCAGGGGTGACTTCCTGCACGATGCCCAGGGCTCCTGTGGCTGCTGCTGCATCTGCGGGGCTGGTTGTAGGGATTATCAGGAAAAGGGGTGCACCTGGCTCTCTCAATTACCCGAATCCCTCATTAACAAGGAGAATGGGTGAGTACCCCCAGACCCTGTGCTGTAGCCTCACCCCAGCCTGACTCCTGAACAGAGCTGCCTCACCATCCTTCAGCCCATCCCCTTCCTTTCTCCCCATAACATGTCAAGGCAACACAGTCTATTAATATTATCCAGGTTGTTGTTGTTTAGTCATGGTCATGTCCAACTCTGTGCAACCCCAAGGACTGTAGCCCGCCATGCTCCTATGTCCATGGGATTTTCCAGGTAAGAATACTGGAGTGGGTTGCCATGTCCTCTTCCAGGGGATCTTCCCAACCCAGGGATCAAACCCATGTCTCTTGAGTCTCTTGCATTGACAGGCAGGTTCTTTACCACTTTGCACCCGGGTGGCCTATTGTCTAGGTATCAAATGTGCTGGTAACATATTGTTCTGGAACTAAGTAGGAGATACAGCGTGAACCATTGTGGTGACAAGGCAGCCCAACTAGCTAGGCGTTGCAAAAACAAAGACTGTATCACAGGGAGCCCCTAAATTCTCTTCCCACGATTGCACATCAGTCCTCTCGACACCCCTGCTCTGTATCTGGTCACCATGGATCAGATTTTCAGAATCTTCTGATTCCTGGATGTCAGGAGAGTCTTTTGGTTGCAGAGTCCTGATTCTGTGTGTGATCCTAAGGCTAGCCTCCCTTTCAAACCTTTGTTTTCTTATCTGCAAAATGGGAACAAGAGTAGTATATCTACCACCTGAGGTTGTCGTGAAGATTAAGATGTTGATGTGCACACAGCATGCCTCCGGCCCCGGCTGGGTCTTCAGTGACATGCCAGCTCTAATAATTATGATCCCAGTTTCCTGTGATAACAGTTGTAGCTTCATGACTGGGGCAAATCCCTTGACCTCCCTGTGATCCAGTCTTTGTTTCTATAACGCCTAGCTGGTTAAACTTTCCTTTCACCATAGTGGTTCACACTGTGTCACCTACTTAGTACCAGAACAATATGTTACCATTCCATTCTATCCCATTTTCCTCTCCCAGCTTCCACTTTTCTTTTCTCTCGGCAGATGGTGTGGACCTTTTTATAAATGAGATACTCTGAAAAATGATTCCCTCGTACTCCCCATTACTACAACGGGATTAGGTCACCCCCTTGCAATTTTAGATCTGCTTTAAAAATTCTCGCCATCACCTTTTAATGGATGATTTGTGTTCAACAATTGTTTATTGACTCTGAATGTCTTAAGTACCAGGGTCCATCTCTTGCCAGGGGAAGGAAGCATTAATTAACTCCCAGCATTAGATTCAGTGATTCTTTTCCAATGATGCAGTTCATGACTTTTGCTTGCATTTTCTTTTCATCAGTCCTGAAAGAATTGAGGTAAAATAGTTCCGCTGCACATGTGTGTCAAGCTAAATGGATAACAGCAGATACAGATCTGTTTGCCTGTCTGCACTTGCCTTTAGACAAAATTCATCAATTTTACAAAAGCCACTGACTAAACATGGCACCAATACAAATAAGTGCGTCTAGCATGCGGGTTTTCCCGTTGTTTTTAATCTGGTAAAGTGCTGTAGCTTCCTGCTGAGGGATGGGAAGTGCTGGCTTAGGACAGCACTGTGCCCCACAGATGGGGACCAAAAGGTGAAGGCCATTCTACGGGAAGTTTAGGAAAAGCCCAGTGGTTCTGGACTCTGTGTGCTTGGTTAATGACTGCCGCAGGAAGCTGATCCCCGGCTCTCATATTCCATATTCAATAGAGACCACAGGTTAGCCACCCTTTAGTGGTGCCAGGGTCTCAAAAGTACCCTGCTTGCCCTTCCCAGCTTCTGAGACAGAGAGCCAGAGGATATACCCACAGGAAACTTCACCAGTGCTATGAGGCCAGCACCTCTCCCGCCAGAGACAGCATTTGGAAGGACCTTGTAAATACCAAATGTTAGTTGCTCAGTCGTGTTTGACTCTTTGTGATCCCACAGACTGTAGCTCATCAGGGTCCTCAGTCCATAGGATTTCCTAGGTAAGAATACTGGAATGGGTTGCCATTCCCTTCTCCAGGATATCTTCCCGACGCAGGGATCAAACCCAGGTCTGCTGCATTGCCGACGGATTTTTACCATCTCAGCCACCAGGGAAGCCTATAAATACCAAAGCCCTAGGCAAATCCAAAGAAGGAGGATTATTATTATTTATTTTGTGAGATCAATTTCATCTGGATGCATAATAGAAGAGTTTGTGTCTGTTTATCACTTCTGATCAGGCAAAGCCAGCTTGACACTTTGTGACCTACAGCAAACATCCAGAGCTTGGCTGCACTTTCACAAAAACAGTTTTGAAAAATATTGTTAAGGCCGCTTTTAAAACTTTTTCAGACACCATGGACCCTGAGAAAACACCTTTCCAGAGTGAAGAGCTGTTCAGTCCTTGCTAAAATAATCTTGGGTCCTCGGGACACACGGGAGCAGATACAGGGAGCAGACATTCGTTTCTTTGCAAACTGGCCATTCCCAGCTTAAAATGCTTTTTATCTTTTCAAACAGGGAATTGAGTTTTTCCACTTTGGAGCAAGTGCAGTTAACCTACCAACCTCGGAGCCCCAAAAGGGCTGAGTCAATTTCTCAGGGCAACTCGAGCTCCAGCTCGTAACTCATCCAACTCAGAGAACGGTACCTCTGGTCACCCTCCCGCCCCCGCCCCCGCCCCCCAGCTCTTCAGACAGAGATTTCCAGTTGATTACTCCTTGATTAGAGCCCAGAGAGAGGCAAGCCAGGTATATAGGATTCCCATTGTCCTTCCCCCTCTGCTCCCGACCAGGGTCAGGCCGAGAGGGCTCTTGGTGAACACTGAACAATCAAGCCCTGTTTACCATGGACGCTTAGTTTTCTTTTCTCAAAATCAAAACAGAGTTTAGTAGGCAGCGTTATTTCATACATGCCTCTTGATCAATGGAATGATCTGTCAGAAGCCATTAAAGCCCCCATTAGCTTGAATGCATTCAAAGCTAAACTATTGGATCATTTAAGGGCCGCAGTGATTGTTTTTAATATACTGTACATTGATTTCTCCCTGTGAGCGGCAACATAAGTTTGAAACTAACTGTGTATGACTAAGGCTTCATTTGCTGTCTCCAGTCCTCTGTGACAAGCATGGTTTCACTTCGACCAGAAATGTCTGTGTATAGTTTTTAAAGAGATGCAGACCCTGGTAGATTTCCCAAGGTTTAGACTGAGTTGAGTGGTTTTCTTTTTTTCCTTTCCCGAGCTTTCTCCCATTTCTTTGTGCCCACTAAGTGAGCTGGGCGTGCAGAATGGGAGAACCATCCCTGCCAGGGATCTCAAGTGAAAGGCAGTGGGGGAAATTTTTCTGAAAGCATGAAGCCCCAGTTGAGGCCAAAATCGAAGTGAATTTGACAGCCTTGGGCTGACAAAAGTCTGTGTCCAGCACAAAGCAACAGAAGTGTGGCTGTGTCAAGGTTATCCTTACTGGGGCAGAGGCAGCAGATACCACCATCTTTTGGTAGGTTGACCCTTCCTTAGCCAAAATGGATTCTTCTACCAAACACTCACTAATACCAGACTCTGTGCTAGGGGTCATCTGTCTCCCAGGTGGCGCTAGTGGTAAAGAACCCGTCTGCCAGTGCAGGAGACATAAGAGACATGGGTTCGATCCCTGAGTTGGGAGGAGGGCATGGCAACCCATTCCAGTACTCTTGCCTGGAGAATCTCATGGACAGAGGAGCCTGATGGTCTACAGTCCATGGGGTTGCAAAGAGTTGTACGCCACTTCAGTTCAGTTCAGTTCAGTCGCTCAGTCGTGTCCAACTCTTTGCGACCCCATGAATTGCAGCATGCCAGGCCTCCCTGTCCATCACCAACTCCTGGAGTCTACCCAAACCCATGTCCATCGAGTCGGTGATGCCATCCAACCATCTCATCCTCTGTCATCCTTCCTCCTGCCCCCAATCCTTCCCAGCATTAGGGTCTCTTCCAATGAGTCAACTCTTCACATGAGGTGGCCAAAGTATTGGAGTTTCAGCTTCAACATCAGTCCTTCCAATGAACACCCAGGACTGATCTCCTTTAGGATGGACTGGTTGGATCTCTTTGCAGTCCAAGGGACTCTCAAGAGTCTTCTCCAACACCACAGTTCAAAAGCATCAATTCTTCAGTGCTCAGCTTTCTTTATAGTGCAAATCTCATATCCATACATGACTACTGAAAAAAACCATAGCTTTGATTAGATGGACCTTTGTTGGTAAAGTAATGTCTCTGCTTTTTAACATGCTGTCTAGGTTGGTCATAAGTTTTCTTCCAAGGAGCAAGTGTCTTTTAATTTCATGGCTGCAGTCACCAACTGCAGTGATTTTGGAGCCCCCAAAAATAAAGTCCCTCACTGTTTTCCCATCTATTTGCCATGAAGTGATGGGACCAGATGCCATGATCTTAGTTTTCTGAATGTTGAGTTTTAAGCCAACTTTTTCAGTCTCCTCTTTCAGTTTCATCAAGAGGCTCTTTAGTTCCTCTTCTCTTTCTGCCATAAGGTTCGTATCATCTGCATATCTCAGGTTATTGATATTTCTCCCGGCAATCTTGATTCCAGCTTGTGCTTCATCCAGCCTGGCATTTCACAAGATGTACTCTGCATATAAGTTAAATAAGCAAGGTGACAATATACAGCCTTGATGTACTCCTTACCCGATTTGGAACCAGTTCTGTTGTTCCATTTCCAGTTCTAACTGTTGTTTCCTGACCTGCATACAGGTTTCCCAAGAGGCAGACCAGGTAGTCAGGTATTCCCATCTCTTTAAGAATTTTCCACAGTTTGTTGTGATCCACACAGTCAAAGGCTTTGGCATAGTCAATAAAGCAGAAATAGATGTTTTTCTGGAACTCTCTTGCTTTTTTGATGATCCAGTGGATTTTGGCAATTTGATCTCTGGTTCCTCTGCATTTTCTAAATCCAGCTTGAACATCTGGAAGTTCACAGTTCACATATTGTTGAAGCCTGGCTTGGAGAATTTTGAGCATGACTTTGCTAGCGTGTGAGATGAGTGTGTGGTAGTTTGAGCATTCTTCAGCATTGCCTTTCTTTGGGATTGGAATGAAAACTGACCTTTTCCAGTCCTGTGGCCACTGCTGAGTTTTCCAGATTTGCTGGCATATTGAGTGTAGCACTTTCACAGCATCATCTTTTAGGATTTGAAATAGCTCAACTGGAATTCCATCACCTCCACTAGCTTTGTTCGTAGTGATGCTTCCTAAGGCCCACTTGACTTCACATTCCAGGATGTCTGGCTCTAGGCAAGTGATCACACCATCGTGGTTATCTGGGTCGTGAAGATCTTTTTTGTACAGTTCTTCTGTGTATTCTTGCCACCTCTTCTTAATATCTTCAGCTTCTGTTAGATCCATACCATTTCTGTCTTTTATTGTGCCGATCTTCGGATGAAATATTCCCTTGGTATCTCAAATTTTCTCAAAGAGATATCTAGTCTTTCCCAGTCTATTATTTTCCTCTATTTACTTGCATTGATCACTGAGGAAGGCTTTCATATCTCTCCTTGCTATTCTTTGGAACTCTGCATTCAGATGGGAATATCTTTCCTTTTCTCCTTTGCCTTTAGCTTCTCTTCTTTTCTCAGCCATTTGTAAGGCCTCGTCAGACAACCATTTTGCCTCTTTGCATTTCTTTTTCTTGGGGATGGTCTTGATCACTGCCTCCTGTACAATGTCACGAACCTCTGTCCATAGTTCTTCAGGCACTCTGTCTATCAGATCTAATCCCTTGAATCTATTTGTCACTTCCACTGTGTAATCGTAAGGGATTTGACTTAGAAAATAGTTCAAGTGCCATTAATTTGTTTTCTCTTGGGCCACGAAAGTCCACAAAATTCTGGTAATTTTAACTACTTGGATAAACCACTGGCATTTATGGTACAGGATACTAAAATCAGAGGCCAAGATTCATCATCCTAATCACTGGCAGGTCAAGCAGAAGTCACAATAGTAAATTCTAGAGCAGGAGTCAGCAAATGATGGCCCGCAGCCAAATCTGGCCCACCCCATGTTTTTATAAATAATGTTTTATTGGAACACAGCCACACTTGTTTGTTTACATGTTATCTATCCATGGCTGCTTTTGTACTCCCAGAGTAGTTATGATAGAGACACAAAGGTGAAAATATTTACTGTCTGGCCCCACAGAGAAAAGCTTTGCTGACCCCTAGCCTTGCTCAAAGGACTGCTGTGTCACCTTTGATCCTTCAGGTTAAGTGAGTCAAATCATGTCTGCGTGTGTGTGTGCTAAGTCACTTAGTTGTGTCTGACTCTTTGCAATGCTATGGACTGTAGCCCACCAGGCTCCTCTGTCCATGGGATTTTTCCAGGCAAGAATACTGGAGTGGGTTGCCATTCAGTTCAGTTCAGTCACTCATTTGTATCCAACTCTTTGCAACTGCATGGACTGCAGCATGCCAGGCCTCCCTGTCCATCACCAACTCCCAGAGCCTAATCAAATTCATGTCCATCAAGTCAGTGATGCCATCCAAACATCTCATCCTCAGTCATCCCCTTGTCCTTCTGCTTTCAATATATCCCAGCATCAGGATCTTTTCCAATGAGTTGGTTCTTCACATCAGGTGGCCAAAGTATTGGAGTTTCAGCTTCAACATCAGTCTTTCCAATGAATGTTCAGGACTGGGTGTCAAGCCCTTCTCCAGAGGATCTTCCCAACCCAGGGATTAAACCCATATCATGTCTATTACTTACTAATTACTCAACATATATAAAAGATGATGATAAATCTTGCTATAGTACCCCAACCAAAACACTCATGCCACGGCCACTCTCTATACAGCAACATGGGGAAAAAAAAACATTCAAGGGCAACACCATTAAGGAGCAAAATAGACTAGTAGCAAGAGCCGTGGTTCTTCTTGAACTAAAGGTGTTTGAGTGAGGAGGGCAGGGGACAAGGGCAAGCCATCCCAAGAGGATGGAGCCACTGCCTGTCTTTCAGGGTCAGGCATCTTGTTTAAATGGAGGGCAGGCCTACAGGAGAGCGAGGTGCAGGCTCATCTTCCTTGAACAGACAGGTGAAGAATCGTTTCTGAGCACTCCCCATCTCTCTTGCTCCTGTAACACAGCTAAGGTTATTCTAATGCCTCATTAGGAGAGGTGATGATCTGGTCTATGATTTTTTTCGTGGAGGTGGGTGGCAGCAAGGGGGAGGGGTGGACCTATGCTTTCTAACTTACAGGGCTGACTAATGTGTCATTATAAAGGATCAGAAAAACACAGCTGTTGTTTATTCTGTGGCTGAACTTATCACCCCAAAAGCTCTGATGGCTTATAGAGTTTTATGAAGGAATTCACAATTTATCATTTATGTTCAGACTGTTACCATTGTAACGAAGTTGCAAGGTGAGTCTAGCTGTCCATAGATTTCTCCTCCGTCCGGTGTGCTGTCAGGTTCTTTTTGCCTCCTGAAAGCTTCTGCATTTTGCCCTACCATCTAAACTCTCCAGGAGTGCCCTAGGTCTTTCCTGTCGCACTGATCTCTTGCCATCTGAATCCCTGAGTCACTTATAAGTCACTCCGTTTGCATTTGTCGATCATTTCCATTTGTTCTGCCCCCAGCGTGTTTATAAATACTATTTCACTTTGTCAAATTCAGTTTCCATATTGGACTATGAAATACCAGAAGGCAGAGCTCACAGGATCCAATCTTTACTTCCATTTTATTAGGCTCCATAACACTCAGAATCACACTTCATCTCTCCAAGAGCATTTAATATTTATTAGCTATCAATCCAGCTAACTTTTATCTGACACATAATAAATACTCAATAAATGTGTGTTGACTGGCTGTTTGCTAGAGCAAAAAATCTATCATAATCCTCCCCTGCTTTAAAATCCGCCCCCAAGCCCCCAGACCCCCTTCCCCTAAGATTTTTCTGACCACAGCTTACAAGGCTATTTGAAATTTACCCCCAACTTCTCTCTCCAACTTCATCTCCCCACACTTACTTCTCACCTTGTTCCAGCCACACCTAATTTTGCACCACATCCTGAGTTCTCCCATGGCTCTGGCTCTGCATCTAGGTGAGTGGCCTTGAACATGGTGGGACTTAGAAGTAGGCAATAGGATAAATCTGAGAATGGGTGGAGCTGGGGAGAATTTGATCAACAAAGTCTGTGTCCCAAAGAGGCATTTGATCAAGGAGGCACTGATATGATAGCCAAGCATCTGAGAAGGAGGTTTGGATATGGCAGCAGGGACTATATGGGGCCTTGATTCTGCCTAAGATTAAAGGGAACAGAGGAGGCACCCCCAGGAAGGAGCAGACAAACCTTCCATGTGAAGTCAAGGCCCAGCCAAGTCGTGTAGCACTCAGTATAGGCATCCAGGGCCAGTGCAGTTCTGAGAGGAAAATCACAAAAGACACCTACCTTGGCCAATGGAGACTGAAGGAAGACTGGAAGAGCTCAGTGGACATGGATTGGGACACTGGACTTGAGTTGGCAAGACTAATTTCATATCCCATTGAGCTGGGATCATTAGGCTACTCTACAAATAACAGCAGTGTCATATCATAAGCATTTACTCAAGAATTCAATTCTCCAGGCACAGCAAACAGACACAAAGCAAAGGGCAAAACAACATAATGATTCCATCCCCAAATGGTAGTCAGCAAGTGCCCAGCCTGGAGTATGAGATGGGGGACAAGAATCCTGTTTTCTCTTTGGGGAAGGTACCACATGGCTTCTTAACACAGTCAGTTACTTCACCTGGAGCTTAACTGAAAAAACACAATGTATTCCAGCAACAGGCAGGCAAAGCTGCCTAAACATTTGACCAGAGAGAACTTACCGGTGGCAAATAAGCTCATGAAAAGATGGTCAATATCGTTAGCCATCAGGGAAATGCACATTGATAGGAACGAGTACACACTTATAGGAACGGGTATAATTTTATAAGTGGTGTTATAATTTTATAACACCACTTGCTGGGAAGGATGTAAGAAGCTGGAGCATAAAAAATGACTGGTGGGAATGTGCAATGGTACAGCCACTCAAAAAAAAGTTGCGCAATTTCTTATAAAATGAAACAGGAAATTAACCATAGGAGCCAGCAATCATACTCAATCATTTATCCCTGAAAAATAAAGCCTCTACTCCTAAAAATGTACATGACTGTCCACAGCTTTATTCATAATAGCCCAAATTGTAAACAAATTACAAAGGATATAATTTGGGTGTATCCATATCATGGAATACTTCTAAGCAATAAAAAAGGAATAACCTATTGATACACACATCAACTTGAATGGATCTCCAGAGAATTATGCTGAAAAACAATAACAACCAAAAAATTTAATCTCAAATGGTTATATGCTATACATGTATGCAAGCAAATGATTTCACTTCTTAAATAACCTTGAACTATCAAAAGTATAGAACTGGAGGGCAGATTGGTGGTTGCCAGAGGTCAAGGATGGGAAGCAGCTATCAAGGAGCAGAGTACAGGCAGACTTGTAGTGATGGAAGTGTTCTGTATCTCGATGCTGGTGGCAGGGATTGTATGAATCTACACATAGGAAAAAATTGTGCTTACTGTTTATACATGCACACGCAACTGTTGAAATCTGAATCAGCTCTGTGGACTGCAGCGCTATCAGTTTCCTGGTTTTGATATTATAGGACAATTTGATATTGTATTACAGTTATCTAAGATGTTACAATCCTGGGAAATGGGCTGGAGGGCGCAGAGGACCTCCCTGTATGTTTTGGGGCAACTTCTTGAGAATCTATAATTATTCCCAAATAAAAAGTTAAAAAAGAAAATGGTCAGGAAATATATAAGAGGGGAGAAGGTTAGCACTTCCTTGACAAGAATGGAAGAGACCCTTGGGCCTGACAACACCCACGAGGTTAAGGCATTGCCACCTGCTTCGTGGCATCTAACCACCGCTTTTGTAGCGAGTGGACTTGTGGACACAGTGGGGGGAAGTAGTGAGGGTTATGAATTGAGAGAGCAGCATTGCCGCATATTTATACTATCAGGTGTAAAATAGATAGCTAGTGGGAAGGTGTGGTATAGCACAGTGAGCTCAGCCAGGTGCTCTGTGATGACCTAGAGGGGAGGGGGTAGGCAGGTGGGAGAGAAGCTGAAGAGGGAGGGATATATGTATACATATAGCTGGCTGACTCACATTGTACAGCAGAAACTAACGCAATATTGTAAAGCAATCACATTCCAATTTAAAAAATTAAAAAAAAACTAGTCAGGCTGAACAAAATAAAAGTCAGTGTTCCCATTTCCAGCATACCACCTCCCTAGGGGACTCTCAAGAGTAATTGTCACTGTAGATGATTCCTTGCACATAAGATGTGACTGTACTCTTGAAACTCAAAGCTCGCTCATGCTTGTATCTTAGAACTGCACTCATCCCCGGGGACCGAGCTTCCCTTGGGCATTGCTGCCGTGTCTTCATGAATCCTGCTGGAAGGAGACCCCTCTCCCCATTCGTTGATTGCCTGAGACTTCTTCAGACAAGGTCACAGGCACATCCAATAATCCGAAATGATCTTTTAACCAAACATATTTGGGATACACTGGGCTAGACTGTGTTCCTGTGTCCTCTGAAACCTATGGACGGAAACAATAACTACCATCTGGGCCTGTGCTGTAAGTACTTCACATCACTGTCTCACAAAACATTCACAGCAACCCCACCTGATAGTTACTACTGTTTAACATTTTTTCCACATGAGGAAATTTAGGCACAGAGAGGCTAAATAACTTGCCCCAGATCACACAGCCAGGAGCTGGCAGAGACAGGATTTGAACCCTGGGAATTTGGCTCCAGAGCCTAAGCACTTAATCTCTCTTTCCCAGCTTGAGCTTGACACTATTCTCAATTCCGTCCAAGTTACTGGCTCCACTAAACCTAGAAGATACCAGATCTGGTAAAGTCAGGAACCAGAGTTACTTTCAGCCACTGCCTCATGAGAGCAGTGTATTATAGTGGAGCGGTTAGATCCCTGGACTTTGGAGGAAATCATACCCAAGTTCCAGTCCCAACAGACCTCCACCACCACCACCACCACCACCACACACACACACACACACACACTCACAAACAGCTGTGTGACCATGAGTAAGTTGCTTAACCTCTCTGTGCCCCAGCTTCCCTCCTGTTAAATGGGACTACTAACAACATCTGTGACATAGGATGGTTTGAGGGTTAAAAAGAGAGAGTACACAAAGCTCTTAGCATAGGGCAAAACAGAGTAACTTCTCAAAAAAGAGAAACCTAGCTTTTTGAGGAAGAGAATTTGCTCTTCGTTGCTGGGGAGTAAGTAGGGAAGAGGGGCACGTTTCCAGGAGTGTTATTGTAGAACAGAGCAATTGCTGATCCTTGATGAAAAAACGAAGGCACCTCCTCGAGGATCCCACAGTTTGAAAGCAGTCCATGCACTTCATAGCCTGGAGGTGGTCTAACGATCATGTCCCCTCTGAACAGAGTTGGCAGCTGCTTTGGATGGGACCACCTGCAAAGATGGCAGGATTGCTAAGGTCACTTGATTCTTAAACCATTCGAGAAGCTACCAAGGTAGAGTTTAGGTGTGAAATTGATAAGTACACGTTCATCCGCTCAGTCATGTCCCACTCTTTGCGACTCTATGGATTGTAGCCCACCAGGCTCCTCTGTCCATGGGATTTTCCAGGCAAGAACATTGGAGTGGGTTGCCATTTCCTCCTGCAGGGGATCTTCCCAACCCAGAGACTGGACACACTTCTCCTGAATCTCCTGCATTGGCAGGAAGATTCTTTACCACTGAACTGCTTAACCTACCCCCAAAATTTTTTTTGAAGAATATTCTTAATAGTCCTAAATTTTTTTTTGTTCAGCTTCACAGAAAACTGGAGGAAATTTTTTTCACCTGGAGGAAACTTAAAAAAAAATTTATTGGAGTCTAGCTGATTTACAATGTCACGTTATTTTTAGGTGTATAGCAAAGTGAATCAGTTATACATATACATATACACACTCTTGTTTTAGATTTTTTTCCCATACAGTCCATTATAGAGTTTTGAGTAAATCTCCCTGTGCTATATAGTAGGTTCTTATTAGTTACCTATTTTGTATATCTTAAAGCTCTACATTCAGAAAACTAAGATCATGGCATCTGGTCCCATCACTTCATGGCAAATAGATGGGCAAACAGTGGATGACTTTATTTTTCTGGGCTCCAAAATCACTGCAGATGGTGATTACAGCCATGAAATTAAAAGACGCTTACTCCTTGGAAGGAAAGTTATGACCAACCTAGACAGCATATTAAAAAGCAGAGACATTACTTTGTCAACAAAGGTCCGTCTAGTCAAGGCTATAGTTTTTCCGGTGGTCATGTATGGATGTGAGAGTTGGACTATAAAGAAAGCTGAGCGCCGAAGAATTGATGCTTTTGAACTGTGGTGTTGGAGAAGACTCTTGAGAGTCCCTTGGACTGCAAGGAGATCCAACCAGTCCATCCTAAAGGAGATCAGTCCTGGGTGTTCATTGGAAGGACTGATATTGAAGCTGAAACTCCAATACTCTGGCCACCTGATGTGAAGAGCTGATTCGTTTGAAAAGACCCTGATGCTGGGAAAGATTGAGGGCAGAAGAAGGGGACGACAGAAGATGAGATGGTTGGATGGCATCACCGACTCAATGGACATGGGTTTGGGTAGACTCAGGGAGCTGGTGATGGACAGGGAGGCCTGGCGTGCTGCGGTTCATGGGGTCCCAAAGAGTCGGACACAACTGAGCGACTGAATTGAACTGAGTGTGTCTATGTCAATCCCAATCTTCCAGCTTATCCCTCCTCCCGCCTTGTCCCCTGGTAACCATTAGTTTGTTTTCTGTGTCTGTGACTTTACTTCTGTTTTGTGACTAACTTCATTTATACCCTTTTTAAAGATTCCACATATAAATGATATCATATTTATTTGTCTTTCTGTATTTGATTTACTTCATTCAGTATGACAATCTCTAGGTCCATCCTTGTTGCTGCAAATAGCATTATTTTCTTCTTCTATATGGCTGAGTGATGTTCCATTGTATACATATACCACATCCTCCTTATCCATTCCGCTGTTGATGGACATTTAGGTTGCTTCCCTGTCTTGGCTGTTGTAAATAATGCTACAATGAACACTGAGGTACCTGAGTCTTCTTTTCTAATTGTGATTTCCTCTGGATATATGCCCAGGTGTGGGATTGCAGGATCATATGGTGGTTCTATTTTCATTTTTTTAGAGAAACCTCCGTGCTGTTCTCCATAGTGGTTGTTACAATCTCCTACAATGTAGGAGGGTTCCTTTTCCTCCACACCCTCTCAGCATTTATTGTTTATAGATTTTTTGATGATGGCCATTCTGACTGGTGTGAGACAATACCTCAATGTAGTTTTGACTTGCATTTCTCTAATAATTAGTGATATTAAACAACTTTTCACAGGGTTTTTTTTTTTTTTTTTGTCCTTCTATATGTCTTCTTTGGAGAAATGTCTATTTAAGTCTGAAACTTTTATTTTCGCCGTCACCTTATTGACCTCATCTCCTGTGAACCTCTCTACTCCCACTTCCAGCCCTGGTTATCTCTCTCTGCATCATTCACTTGGACTTCCATACACCCAGTCCTCACCCACCCTAAGGCCTTTGCATTTGCTTTTGGCTCTCTTGGAACCCCCTTCATCCAGGTACCCACACAGCTCCTTCATATTCTTTAGGTCCTACTTCGACTGTCACCTTCAAAATGAGGCCTTTCTTGGCTACCTTCTACACAATTGAGTATTAGGATTTTCAGCATTGAGTCCAAAGTAACATCTAAAAATAACAGCTTTATTGAGCTATAATTCACCTACTGTAACCAAGATAACAGTTTTAAGATTGATGTTAATCTTTACCTCATCTAGTTTTATGGATTATATTGAGTGAATTCTAAAATGCTTTCCCCCCCCCCCAGTTTTAGCATCTCTGAGATCAGGATGTATCTTACAATGATGGCATGTCATAGTTTAATTAGCAGCGTTTTTTTTTCTTTTATAACAATACATAAAATAACAGTATAGTGCGTAACCAAGGGTCCTTTGCATTGATGAAATGTGGCGTCTAAAATTTCTATCACTGTTTACTCTAAAGAGCTCAAAGTACAGAGCTGGACTGTTGATAAAGACGTAAAGTACATTATTAAACTGCAATAAAGAGAGATTCCATTTGGAGTGAGAGAGCATCACGGGGTGGGGGCATTGATTCCGCAGTTGCTTCTGAGTTCATCTGTGCTGGAGGGTGGGAAATGTTTTTGTTAATTTATGAGTCCTGCTCTTCTATTTAGAATCTTTTCCTTGTCTTCCCTCCCGTTTCTCTCTCTCTCTCTCTCTAATGCTTGCTGAGGGATTTCTTTTCTTTTGAGAATGTTAAAAACAATCATAATGAAAAACCTTCACAGTGACTCAGTCTTTGAAAACTGACATCAAGGTGAATGTCTAGTGGAAATTTGGGGCTTGCTGGGCTGCCACGGGCCGTTTGCATTTAAACAAGTGGTGACTTTGATTTAAGGATTTGACTTGATGGGTAATATATCCAAAGCAGGAGATGATGTATATACTGTTTCCATCAGAAATATCAAGTTCTGTGTGTGATGTGTTTATTTCTCTGAGTGGTTATGTATTTAATAAATAATGTGTTTCAGTGGGTATTATTTTCATTTCAGCCTGTAATTCCTCCACAATATGTCTCAGTTTCGGGGGTGAGTGACACTTCATAAATTATGAGCTGTTATTAGCTGCTTTCTCCTTGCATCTTAATTATTAGGCTGCAAAGAGAGGGCAGACTTTTATAAGCATTCATATTTTCTGTTTACAAGGCTTTTACTGACGTCTAATAAATTTAATTACCTCTAATAAGAAGAGGAAATGAAGTTCTATTTAGCAAATTCATAGCTTTGAAATGCATCTTGTAGCTTTATGAGCGTGGCAAGCTCCAGGAAGGTGAATGCCATTTAAGAAGCCGTGGCTGGGTTAAACTAACTGCAAAACTGTTAAATTATTTTTGTTTCCATTTTATTGCTTAACCTCCAGGGTAAACTTCAGGCTACCTGATAAAGCAGCCACTCAGGAACTTTAAACTTTACATGCTTTGCCCCACAGGGCCGAAGCCGACTCTGGTATTAAAGGTACATTTTTCAAACATAATTTTAGATTTGGAAATTGATTGTGTCTTGACCTACTTATTTCCAAGAGCTGTTCATTCCCGACTCCTTTGTTTTGCTCGTATTATAAATCTATTGTTCTTTCAGGAGGGCTCCCAGCTGGTATGGGGGTAGAGGGAGGGGAATCACCGCAGTGAAGACGGACTCATTCTGCCCACACTGCTATCACTTGAATCAAATCCACAATCAACCGGACTCAGGCTGCAGCAAAGACACACCGTGATCTCTGATCAGCTGCTTCCTACAGAGGGTGGGAGTGGAGTCGATGGCTGGTTTATAAAGATCATATTTGAAGGAAGAGGGATCCTATAAAATATTTAATGACTTATTTTATAGGGCATCAGATAATTTAGATTTTTGGGGGGGTTGGATATCTTCCCAAATAACATTTTTAATGCGTCTAGATTTTCATTTATTGTAGCAGACAGACCCTTGGAAAAACCATACTACTTAGTGATGAATGCTTCCTTTTCTTGGTCTTTCTTCAAAACCTAAACACAACCTAGAGGTTAATAGGAGGGGCTTGTGAATGAATAAGTGTCTTTTAAAAGTGCCCTCATGCCTGGAGTCTCTCTCTATGGGACTTGGCTATGCTGCTCTGAAGCACTCCTAGGGGCTTGTCCTCGGCTCTTTCTTGGTCCCCACCTACACTCTCCATCCATCCATTAAGTCTGTAGCCTCAGAATCCTGTTTTTCCTCTATTTGCCAACACCTTATTTCTGTTCCTTGTTATTTCCTCTGGGACAATGACAGCAGCTTTCCCAGGGATCTTTCTTCCAGTTTGGGCCCTTTGAGTCTGTTATACACAGCAGTGGTCAGAGCCAGCTTCCTCTAAAAGAATAAACACACGTGACCCAGCCCTACAGTAGGGTCCCGAAACACTCCTCTAGTCTCATCTCCCATCTCTGTGCCTGACTCCTCTCCTCCCTGAGTCCTGCCAAGCCTCTGGTTCCAATCTAATGGTGCTTCCTGTTTCCTGAATACACCCAGTCCTTCCAGGGAGCTGAACAGACTCCACTGGGACATTCATCAGAGAGGTGGAGATTGATCGCAACGGATTTAAGAGTGGAGACAAAGTGGACGCTGAGAGAAAACCATTTTTGTTTCAAATAATCTATATTAGACAGGAAAAAGAAAGGATCAAGAAAGGGTATTTTTAACATATATTTTTGGCATACTAGTCCTTTCAATTTCTTTTTCTAAGAATTGCTTCTTCCTATCCTTTGTCAGGGGCTTCCATGGTGGCTCATGCAGGAGACCCCAGTTCGATCCCTGGGTCTGGAAGATCTCCTGGAGGAGGGCATGGCAACCCACTCCAGTACTCTTGCCTGGAGAATCCCATAGACAGAGGAGCCTGGTGGGGTCGCAAAGAGCTGGACATGACTTAGCAGCTAACACTTTCACATCCTTTGTTATTAAAAAAAAGAAAAAATCGATTCCTAGAAACTCTTTGTATATTTTGAATATCATCACTCTCTTGTATGTGTCTCAAATATTGTCTCCTGGTCAATCATGTGTCTTTTAATGTTGATTATGGTATCTTTTATCACATATTGTATATTTCATCATATATGAACATTTGAATTTTTAGTATATTCAAATCTGTTCATATCTTCCATTATTCTCTTTTGTTTCTGTCCTACGAGCACTCCCCATCAAAATTACTCTTTGTTTTCTTCTGGTGCTTTGTCTGCTTTCTATTTAACTTCAAATCTTTATTTTACCTAACATTTATTGTGGTGAATGATGTCAGAAAAAGTTCTGGCTCTGTGCCCTTCCCCCAGTGTGTCCACTTGCCTTGTAACCAGTCAATGGACAATCAATGATTCCTGCGCTGATTTGAAATTCATCTTTTTAAAACTTCTAATTTCTAAAATGTATGTATTTTTAATTTACTTATTTCGCTGCATTGGATCTTAGTTGCGGCACTTGAGTTCTTTTTTGTGGCATGCTGGATCTTCGGTTGCTGTGGGGCCCAGACTCTTATTTGTGGTGCATGGGCTCTGGAGTGTGCAGTCTCAGTAGTTGTGACGCCTAGCCTTAGTTGCTCTGCAGCATGTGAGATCTTAGTTCCCCGACCAGGGAACTTAACCAGTGGCCCACCAGGCAAGTCCCTAAATTCTAATTTTTAAAGGAGAATCATCTTGAGTATGTTCACACACATGAAATAAGGTCCTTTGGACATCTTTTCACTCTGGCATGTGCTGCTGTGTCAGCTGAGTCTCCAAATTCGGATGAGCAGAGGCCCCCGGGAACCCAGGATGGAAGTGTAGCATGAGTGAGAAATGTGAGGAGTGCTTCTTACCAACCATAAGCTAACCTGTCACAACTAGCACATCTTCTACTGTCATCTGAATTCTGATCATAACTGTATTCCTAGAGGAAAGGGAAGGGAAGCTTACTTTTCAGTTACTGAATTTCTTTTTTTTTCCCTTAAAAAGATTTTGTAGTAGCAAAATATCTTTGTACATAACATAAAATTTACCAGTTTAGCCATTTTCAAGTATACAGTTCTGTAGCATTAAGTACACCCACAATGATGTACAACCATCACTACTATCTGTCTTCAGAACTTTAAAAAAATTTATTAATTTTTATTGGAGTATAGTTCCTTTACAATGTTGTGTTGGTTTCTGTTGTACAGCAAAGTGAATCAGTGATCCATATACATATATACATACCTTCGTTTTTAGATTTCCTTCCTATTTATGTCACCACAGACTACTGAGTAGGGTTTCCTGTGCTAAACAGTACACTCTCATTAGTTATTTATTTTATACATAGTAGTGTAAATATGTCAGTCCCAATCCACCAATTTTCACCCCCCTGGGTAACCATAAGTTCGTTCTCTACACCTGTGACTCTATTTCTGCTTTGCCAATTAGTTCATCTCTACCATTTTTCTAGATTCTACATAGCAGCAATATTATATAATATTTGTTTCTCTCTTTCTGACTTACTTCACTTTGTATGAAAATCTCTAGGTCCATTCATGTCTCTGCAAATGGCACAATTTTGTTCGTTCTTATGGCTGACTAACATTCCATTGTGTATATGTACCATGTCTTCTTTATCCATTCCTCCATTGATGTACATTTAAGTTGTTTCCAAGTTTTGGCTATTGTAAATAGTGCTGCAGTGAATATTGGGGTGCATGCATCATTTTGAATGATGGTTTTCTCTGAATATATGCCCAGGAGTGAGATTGCTGGGTCACACTACCTCGGCTTTGATAACCACTGTTCTACTTTCTGTCTCAATGAATTCAACTATTCTAAGTATCTGTAGCCATGAAATTAAAAGACACTTGCTCCTTGGAAGAAAAGCTATGACCAACCTAGAGAGCATATTAAAAAGCAAAGACATTACTTTGCCAACAAAGGTTCTAGTCAAAGCTATGATTTTTCCAGTAGTCATGTATGGATGTGAGAGTTAGAACATAAAGAAAGCTGGACGCTGAAGAATTGATGCTTTTGAACTGTGGTGTTGGAGAAGACTCTTGAGAGTCCCTTGGACTGCAAGGAGATCCAACCAGTCAATCCTAAAGGACATCAGTCCTGGATATTCATTGGAAGGACTGATGCTGAAGCTGAAACTCCAATACTTTGGCCACCTGATGCGAAGAACTGACTCATTGGAAAAGACCCTGCTGCTGGGAAAGAATGAAGGCAGGAGGAGAAGGGGATGACAGACGATAAGATGGTTGGATTGGCATCACTGAGTAGATGGACATGAGTTTGAGTAGGCTCCAGGAGTTGGTGACGGACAGGGAGGCCTGGCGTGCTGCGGTTCATGGGGTCGCAAAGAGTCAGACACAACTGAGCGACTGAACTGAAGTATCTCATTAAGGAGAATCATACTTATGTGTCTTTTGTGACTAGCTTATTTCACTTAGTATAATGTTCTCAAGGTTCATTCATGCTGTAACACGTGTCAGAATTTCTTTCCTTTTTAAGGCTAAATAGTATTTTGTTTATCCACTCATCCATTGATGGACATTTGAGTCGTTTCCACCTCTGGTGGAATGCTGCTATGAACACTGGTTTATGCATATCTGTTTCAGCACCTGTTTTCAATTATTCTGAGTCGTATACCCCTAAGTAGAATTGCTGGATCATATTGTAATTCTGTTTCTCTTTGAGGAATCACTCTACAGTTTTGGACAGCAGTTATACCATTTTACATTCCCACTAGCAACAAACAGGATTTCAATTCTTCCACATCCATGTCAACACATTGTTTTCTGGTTTTTTCCTTTTTTTGTTTAATATTAACAATCCTAATGGGTACGAAGTGGTTTTTCACTGTGGTCCCAATTTCTTTTTGATTCATTCCTTGCCACAGGAGAACAAAGCCATGTTTTTTTTCCCTAAAAATGGGGAAAATGCTTTCAGCTCCACTCTAGATTTGAAAGCAGCCCTTAGCCAGACCCTGATATGGCTGAATTCAGTCTTTTATCCCTGTTCTTCCCATGTCTTATGCCCATTTCCAAATGCCTCTCCCGACAAGCCCTCTGTTCAACCAAAACACTCATTTATGCTGAGAGTGAGATCTCCTGGGAGCATTGGTTGTTTAACACAAACCTGGGGTGGGGGCAGCATTCACTCAGAGAAATACATTGCTGATGGCATAAGCACAAAATTCAGTGAGAAAGATATGTGGGGTGAGGCACCCCGGAAATCATATAGACAAGAATGCCTCGCAAGAAGGATGCCTCATTCCCACAAGCCACATCCTGAACCAAGCCTCCGTCTGGTCCCTGTGCCACTCTCTGGTTTACTGCTTGGAGTTAGGCTCTCTTAGATGTGTCTTTATGTTTTTGGTTTTTTTAAGAATTGAGTTTGTTAATCCTTTTTAAAAATTTTATATAAATGTCACATAAAATTCACCATATAAACCACTTAAAAGTGCGTAATTCTGAGTATATTTACAAGGTTGTACAACATCATGACTATCTTATTCTAGAACACTATCTGATTCCATCACCCTCCCCACCCCCACCTACCCCCCCCCCAAAAAAAAACCCTATGTCTGCTAGTGCGCGCGTACATGCTAAATTGCTTCAGTCATGTCGGACTCTGCAACCCCATGGACTATAGCCCACCGGGCTCCTCTGTCCATAGGGATTCTCCAGGCAAGAATACTAGAGTGGGTTGCCATGCCCTCCTCCAGGGGACCTTCCTGACCCAGGGATTGAACCCACATCTCTTACATCTCCTGCATTGGCAGGCGCCAACCTGGGAAGCTCCTATGCTTATTAGTAGTCGATCCCAATTCCCAATCATTTTCTCTCTCTTTTTAAAAATTGAAATATAGTTGATTTACAATGTTGTATTAATTTCTGTTGTACAGCTAAGGGATTGAGTTATATACAAGTATATACACGCACACACACACATCCTTTTAAAATATTTTTTCCATGCTCTTTAAGTGTCAGCATGATTGTATGACTTTATCCAGAAGTTTCCTGGTGAACACATAAAGCTCAACTATAAAACACAGCCTCTTCATTGGAACTAAGCCTAATTAATTGGACTCCTAACATTCTGAGGTGTTCTTAAGATCCCTCCAAGTGATGAGTCTGTGCAGAATGTGAGGACTGCTGTGAGCACTTGGAATGGGGCTAAAGCTCTACCATGGAGATTCAGGCTGAGGGGGTCTGGTAAGCCAGGCCTGTCAGATTCTGTCATCAAATGTGACATCATTGACTCTGACAGTGCTTCCAAGTGACGACCAGAGGGGCACCATCACTCCTTAGCTGGGTGTCTGGGAACATGAACACTGGGCATGCTGCTTTTTGCTACCCCTGGGAAGTCCAGGGCTTGGAGCTGTGGCCAGTGAAACCAGGGCTTCGCCTGCCCACCTCCACTCCACTCAGGGTGCCTCCTTCTTTGCTCCTGGGCACCTCCTGAGTCCCATAAGAAGAGCCATCATGGGGAAACGCATGTTCTTTTAGATTCCTGCTCACGAAGGAAGACAAGAATCCCTCCTATAGTTCCTCATAAGAAAGTGGACACTGCACAGCAATGATGAACAAGGGTTACATCAAGGTTGATGGCAGGTTGACGATAACTACAGGGACCAACAAGTCAAAGTGTTAATCGCTCAGACGTGTCCTACTCTTTGCGACCCCATGGACTGTGGCCCGCCAGGCTCCTCTGTCCATGGGGATTCTCCAGGCAAGAATGCTGGAGTGGGTTGCCATTCCCTTCTCCAGGAGATCTTCCCAACACAGGGATCGAACCCAGGTCTCCCACACTGCAGGCGGATTCTTTACTGCCTGAGCCACCAGGGAAGCCAACACCACGAAGGAACCAACACCTACAGGAACCAACACCAAGAAGGAAAACCTAAGAAGAAAACCCTGAAACATGGATTCTCTCCACCTGGAAGCCAGCAGTGTCTCAATTTCACCAAAGGCCTATTATACCTGTCATCTCTCCCCTTCCCCTCCAACTCGACACCATATGGTAGGTGCTAGATTTTCTTCTCAGGCAAGAAGCTCCTTTCTAATGGTTCTCTCTTTCCCCATCTCCAGCCCAAAGGCATCACTACTGACTCCTTTTAAGAGAAAAGTCATTTTGTTTTGTTTTTAAATTGGTAAATGGTGTAACAGTCTGCAGAATCAAGTACTGTCCTTCATGATGTCAGCCTTTGACATGAAGAATCAGGCCTCTTAGCATTTCTTCAGAATCACGTGTCTCTGGATGACTCCATTCCCATAGCATGAGAGGTTCTTACTTAATCTCTATATGAATAAACTCACCCACCAAGTGGTCCCTCCCAAAGTGGGAGTTACCCTCAAGGACAATCCCAGCATCTACCGTTGAAACTACCAAGAGTTCAGAAATATTGGGCTCCAGTCTCAGACTTTCCTGCTAAGACTTCTTAATTCTCAACCTACAGAGTGGCCAGTCTCTGCATAACTGAAGGAAGATATCAACTAGATCATTAGACTGAATCCCAAAGAACATTTCAACTCAATGTCCATTGGCATTCATTGGAAAGCTACCCAGAGTTGCACTTCCTGTCAGATCCTGGGAGGGGGGGGATTCAAGACTCTGGCCCAGGATATTCCTGGTGGTCCAGTGGCCGAGAATCCGCCTGCTAATACAAGGGACACAGGTTTGATCCCTGGTCCGGGAGGATCTCGAATGCCATGGAACAGCTAAGCCCATGCACCACAACTATTGAGCCCCTGTGCCAAACTACTGCACCCCACAAGCCTAGAGCCTGTGTTCTGCAACAAAAGAAGCCGCCGCAAAGAACAGCCTCCACTTGCCATGGGGGCTTGCCGCAGCTAGAGAAAGCCCACATCCAGCAAAGAAGACTCAGGGCAGCCAAAAAAATAACTCTGACCTGGACAAACCTCCCGCCTAGTTTCAGTGGGAAAAAAGGGATAGGATGGAAATAGCATAATATGGTTCATGATCAAAGATTGATTCAGAAAACCAGACTTCAGGAAATAGGAAAAGTGTCATTTTCTATAGGAGGTCTGTTATGGAATCCTGGAATTCTAGAGCTAGAAGGATCTTGGAAGTCAATTGTCCCAATTTACTTTTGAGGAAGGAGGCTGAGATCCAAAATATTTATGAGTTGCACAAGGTCATATAGCTAGTAAAGTCAAAACTGAGGCCGATCATCAGGATTCCTAATTACCAGACCTTAGTGTGTGTGTGTGTGTGTGTGTGTGTGTGTGTGTGTGTGTGTGTGTGTGTGTGTGTGTGTGTGTGTGTGTGTGTGTGTGTGTGTGTGTGTGTGTGTGATGGACGGAAGTGATGCTCTCAGGGGATCCTCAGTACCTGAGGCTTTGAAGGACCCAGAAGAATTTGTTCAGCTGCCTTAAGCTCATGTGGGTTTATCTTAACTGGAAGCAGAGGAGCTTCCTTTGCCTTTTAAAATGCGTCTGACTCATTTATATCTGAACCACTTGCCTGAGAAGCCAGTAACAGCCTGACTGATCCTCTTGCTCCATCTCTCCCGTTCCATTCACCAGCAGACTTCCCCACACCCAGCTGTGGTCAATGCTGTGCCCACACTCACGCTCTCCCTGTACTTCCCATCACCTGCTTGGGATCTCCTAAAGTTAGCAAAGGCGCCCTTTCCCAGGTTAAGTCTGATTTTGATCCTTGTGTTCACTACCAAAGAGTTTTTCTTTAATCGAGATACAATTCAGTTCAGTTCAGTTCAGTCGCTCAGTCATGTTCAATTCTTTGTGACTCCATGAACCACAGCACACCAGGCCTCCCTGTCCATCACCAATTCCTGGAGCCTGCTCAAACTCATGTCCATCTACTCAGTGATGCCAGCCAACCATCTCATCCTCTGTCGTCCCCTTCTCTTCCTGCCCTCAATCTTTCCCAGCATCAGGGTCTTTTCAAATGAATCAGCTCTTCGCATCAGGTGGCCAAAGTATTGGAGTTTCAGCTTCAATATCAGTCCTTCCAATGAACACCCAGGACTGATCTCCTTTAGGATTGACTGGTTGAATCTCCTTGCAGTCCAAGGGACTCTCAAGAATCTTCTCCAACACCACAGTTCAAAAGCATCAATTCTTCGACACTCAGCTTTCTTTATAGTCCAACTCTCACATCCATACATGACTACTAAAATTCACTCTCTTAAAGCATACCATTCGGTAATTTTTCAACTTTCTCAAAGTTATGCAGCTATCACCACTAGCAATGTTTTCATCAGTTCAAAAAGAAACTGAATACCCATGAGAAGTCACACCCACTCTCCCTTTCCCCAGCCCCTGGCAACCACTAATCTATTTTCTGTCTCTATAGATCTACCTTCACTGGACCTTTCATATAAATGAAATCACATTGTTTGTAGCCTTTGGCTCGGCTTCTTCGTATAATGTTTTCAAGGTTCATCCGTGTTGTAGGATATATCGAAGCTTCATTCCTTTTTATAGTTAAATAGTATTACGTTGCATGGATAGACCATACTTTGTTTATTTATTCATTAATTCATGGGGACTTCCCTGGTGGCCCAGTGGTTAAGAATCTGCCTTCCAATGAAGGGGATTCAGGTTCCATCCCTGCATGCTCTCGAGCCTGCCCACCACAACTAGAGACAATCCTGGGCGTTTAAAGAAGCCCTTTGCCACAGCGAGGAACCTAGGCCACAATGGAAGACCCCACGTGCCCCAATTAAGATCCAATGCAGCCAAATAAATAAAGAAAGAAGATTCATTCACATTACATTTTTAAAAAATTCATCAATTCATGGGTAGTTTAGTTGCTTCTACTTTGGGGCTTTTATGAATAATGATGCTATGAACATTTGTGTGCAATTTTTTTTTTTTATGGCTGTGTTTCAAGTTCTCCTGCATATATACCCAGGAGTGGAATTGCTGTGCATTTATTAACTCTATGTTGAACTTTTTGAGCAACTGTTGAACTGTTTTCCAAAGCAGATACACCATTGTATATTCCCACCAGAAGTTTATGAGATTTCTGGTTTCTGCACATCTTTACCAACACCTATCATTGTCCATCTGATAGCTGTCCTAACCTAACAGGTATGAAGTGGTATTTTCTTGTCGTTTTGATTTACTTTTCCCTAATGATTAATGGTGTTGGGCATGTTTTCAGGTACTTATTCTCCATTAGCATATTGTCTTTGGAAAAATGACTTTTCATATCCTTTGCTCGTCTTTTAATTGAGTTATTTCTCTTTTTTATTATTGAATAATAAGTGCTCTTTATATATTATGAGTATTAGTCCTTTATCTGGTATGGACTTCCAAATATTCTCTCATTCTGTGAGTTGTCTTTCACCTTCTTGGGTCTCTCCTTTGAAGCACAAAAACTTTTAATTTTGATGAAGCCTAATATACCTAATTTTCCCTTTGGTTGCTTGTGTTTTTCATATCCTATCTATCCAAAATCTTTAAAAAATTTTTAAAAAATATTTCTTTGGCTGTGCTGGGTCTTAGTTGCAGCACATGGAATCTTTAGTTGGGGCAAGCACGATCTTCTGGTTGCGTCATGTGAACTCTTTTTTTAAAAATTGAAGTTTAATTGCTTTACAATCTTGTGTTCGTTTCTGCTGTACAGCAAAGTCAATCAGCTATATGTATGCAAATTCCCCTTCTTCTTGAGCCTCCCACCATCCCCCCATCCCACCCATCCCATCCCTCTAGGTCATCAGAGAGCACTTAGCTGAGTTCCCTGTGCTACATGGCAGCTTCCCACCAGTTATCTCTTTTACAAATGGCAGTGTATATATGTCAGTGTTACTTTCCCCATTAGTTCTACCTTCTCCTCCCCCCAACCCCCATGTCCACAAGTCCGTTCTCTACGTCTGCGTCTTTATTCCTGCCCTGCAAATAGGTTCATCACTACTCTTAGTTGGCATTTGAGATCCATTTCCCTGACCAGGGATCAAACCCAGGCCCCTTGCATTGGGAGCACAGAGTCTTAGCCACCAGGGAAATCCCTGTTCAAAGACTTTTAAGAGTACCTTTAATTTCCTGTCCAAAATGATACTGAGCAACATTCAGATGGTAACTGCACATCTCTCTTATAAGAAATAATCTTTTCCTGTTTGAGCTGACCGGCGCTTTCAAAATACTCTTGGGAGAGAGAAATGTGGAGGGCTTGCACTATGGACATAGCTGGGAAACTGCTCCTAAGTGTAGGGACAGAAAATGTTCAAATGTTCACATCTTGAGCCATGATGATAGCCAATTACAGCTTTCTTTTACCTCACTTAGGAAGAGCAACTAGTTCCTATTTGCTTTCAAACTCTAAAAAACAGAGATACTGAATTCTCCTCTGTGGGCTTTTTCAAATCTTCCCTTGGGGCTTCCCAGGTGACTCAGTGGTAAAGAATCCACCTGCCAGTGCAGGAGACCCAGGAGACATGGGTTTGATCCCTGGGTCAGGAAGATCCCCTGGAGGAGGAAATGGCAACCCACTCCTGTATTCTTGTCTGGAGAATCCCATGGACAGAGAAGCCTGGAGGACTACAGCCCATGGGATCACAAAAAGTCGGACAAGACCGAGCATGCACGTACGTGCATCCTTGGCTTCTTGCCTCCCGGTCAAGGTTAAAGGTTAGACTGAGTGACAATTTTCTCCTCCATGAAGATCAGGCTTTGGATGGCAGGGAAACCTCCTGATTTTGTCTTGAATCCAGATCAGTGGTACTTTCTGCTGATGTATGTGTGTGTGTGTGTGTGTGTGTGTGTGTGTGTGTGTGTGTGTATACACACATATATGTGTATACATATATACATTTTTTTACTTTATTGTTATTATTATTTTAATTTTTGGCCATACCTCACAACATGTGGACCTTAGTTCCCTGACCAGGGATCGAACCTGGGCCCCTGTATTGGAAGGCCCTGGGTTACCAGGGAAGTCCCGGTTCTGCTAATCTTGGTGCCTCAGGGCATCCCCTCTGCCCTACTCTCTACAGGGCAGACGGTCTGAGCCACAGCAGTCCTTATCTCTTTGAATGACCAATTATGGCTTTTGCCCTCTTAAGGACTTGTGATTCTAACAAAACCTGCCTCTGGGCTCTGAGGGAATTTACTCTTAAGAACGCTTGGAGTCCTCAAAGTGTCCTTCAAAAACCTAGTCTGTCCCAGAGTAGGAAGGACCCAACAGGAGTCCTGGGAAGATGGCGGCACTCTGGAATTTGGGGTTGTCTACTTGGGGCGCCATCTTGGTCTCCTCATCCAACTAAGATCCCCGACATTGGATGTGTGGGGTCTGAAGTCAAATTTTAGCTTTCCTCCATCTCTGCTGTCTTGCTACCCTCTGCCAGCTTCCAACTATAAGCCTAGGCACAGCCAGAGCTCCAGAACCGTGCATGCTGTGTGCTTGCTCAGTTGCTCAGTCGTGTCCCTCTTTGCGATCCTGTGGATTGTAGCCCACCAGGCTCCTCTGTCCATGGGATCCTCCAGGCAAGAATACTGGAGTGGGTTGCCATTTCCTCCTTCATGAGATCTTCTCAACAGGGATCGAACCAGCCTCTCTTGCAATGGCAGGTGGATTCTTTACCACTAGTGCCACCTGGGAAGCCCTTGGGAGTAATGCTTTCAGGAAGGGACCCCTGGTATTTTTCAAGTGGGCCCTTTAAGTCCACTCCCCTGTGGATTGGCCAGTGGATATGCCCTTGAGTAGATAGCAGGGATAGGGAGACTAGGCAGGAATGGGCTGAGAAGGCATCTAGAATAGAGATAGAAAGTATGATGAATTCGCTGCCTAATGAGATGGATCTGTCATGCTCCCAGCCTCACGGCCGCATCCCCAGGATAGATCATGCAATTGATAAGTGGGAGATGAAACACTCTGCCTCCTTCTCATTTATTAGGACTTAGAGAAAATGAATCTCATTTGGAGCTCTCTGGGGTCACTTTGGGCTCGATTCCTTTTTAGCTGGGAGGTGGAGAGTCTGGAAAGGTTAGCTGCTTGTCCCCGAAGCTGTTAACCAGTGCGCTCAGAACTCAGGAAGCACTGGGGGCGGGGGACCAGAACATTAGGGAATGAAGTTTGCCGTCTGACCCCACCGGCCATGAAGGTTAAGGAGCTGGTGACAACTGATTTCTCAAGTGTGTTTTGTTTGCAGATGGCTTTCTAGCGATTTAGGTGGGTCATTAGTGGATCAATACTTTTCTCAGGAGTCTCTGAAATCCCTGGCTGCTTGAGAGTTGAGCAGAGGTAGTTATTTCTAATGAGCGATTGTGCCCAGTGTCGAGACTCCTCTGTAATTTTTAGCTACCATCAGCGCTCTGGGTGTTTTGTTTGTGATATATATGTGTGTGTGTGTGTGTATATATATATATATATGTGTGTGTATATATATATATATATATATATATATATTTTTTTTTTTAATGAACTCTGTGCTTAATCACTCAGTTGTGTCCAATTCTTTGTGACCCTATGGACTGTAGCCCCTCAGACTCCTCTGTCCTTGGCATTCTCCAGGCAAGAATACTGGAGTGGGTTGCCATTTCCTTCTCCAGGGAAATCTTCCTGACCAGGGATGGAACCCGCATCTCCTGTGCTGGCAGGCAGGTTCTTTACCACTCATGCCACCTGGGAAGCCTGTTGGAACGAAAAGTGAGCCTCAGTGGCTGCCACTCAAGCAAGATGGGTTAACTGTGGGGCAGGGAGGCAGACAGAGTTGACCACAGGCCTGGCAGTCCCTTTCCGTCTGATGCCTGATCCATAGAAGGGAATGAACTTTGAGATTTTACTTATTTTTATTTTTAGTATTTTATTTATTTATTTGGCTGCACCAGGTCTTAGTCGTGGCATGCAGGAACATTAGTTGCATGTGGGATCTAGTTCCCTGACCAGGTATTGAACCCCAATCCCTGCATTGGGAGCTCAACTACTAGAGAAGTTCCTGTATTATTTGTTTGGATCCTTGTGTAGATAGAGTTGTGTTTCCCTGGTGGCTCAGTGATAAAGAATCCACCTGGAGACACAGTAGACTTGGGTTCGATCCCTGGGTTAGGAAGATCCCCTGGAGAAGGAAATGGCAACCTATTCCAGTATTCTTACCTGGAGAATCCCATGGACAGAGGAGCCTGGTGGGTTACAGTCCTGGGGGTCACAAAGAGTCGGACATGGCTGAAGCAAATGAGCATGCACCCATGCATGCACACACATAGATGGAGTTACATGAGACTCAGAGGAATTAAGTGTCTTAACTGGAGTAATTTAGTCCAATTGCCTGAACTGGAATGTTCTCCCCCTGACTGTGAGCTTATACAACCTACTCAGCCTTCCTAAGCTTCAGTTTCCTTATCTGTCAAATGAGATAATATGTGCTATGATTGTGGCTCTGTGCCTGGAAAGTAGTCAGTAGTCAATGTATGATAGCTGACACAGATTTTCTGCCTTAGAGTCCATTTTTTTTCCATAAAATTACAGGAACCTTGAGACAGGAAGGAAAAAGTGTGGTTGGATTTTGAAAATGTGTGTATTTTCTTCAAAGGTATACTGTAGTGTTATTTGTGGTTGAATGTGACTTGGAAGAACCCTAAAAGCACTGATCTGGTCAGGATGGCACTGTAGGTAAGTGCCCAGGCTCCAAAACCAGGCTGCCCCGGATCAAGTCCCAGGTCCACCACTCAGTAGCTATGTGACCTTGGGTAAGTTAGGTAACCATTCTGTGCCTCTGAGTCTTCACCAAAACGTGAAGCTAATAATAGTGTCTACCTTATAGGTTGCTGGGAAGATTCAATGAGTTAATACCTGCAAGTACTCAAGGAAGGTTAGCTGTTATTAGCACCATCCTTTTATAGGCTGGGGATGGAATCATGGCCATTTCTTTTGCTAGAATATGAATAAGTCAGTGGTTAGATTCATTGGGTTATAAACTGCTGATTGAGGGTTATATGTTAAACCTAGAGGAGTTTCTGATCTCAGTAGAGGTTACATACAGGAACAAGGAAGGAAAAGAGACCAAAGAACCTGAGAAGGAGGAAAAGAGGTGTGACCTAGAGAGGAAAATGTTGATTGGATGGGGTTAGGAGGTCTGGGTTCTTCTACAGGTGGTGCCATTAGCTAACTGGGGGACAGTGGGGGTCCCAGGCAGGTACAAACCCCCTGGGAATCAGTCCTGGGCTCTTCACCCATATGGTGAGAAGGTTGACTAAAATCATTCCATCTATTTAGACATTATTTAGCAAATGTTTATCAAGTGCCTATGTGCCAGGGGATACACCAGTGAAGATAACTGTCACTTCTCTCATGGGGTTTACATTCTGTTCTGTAGTGGAGGGGGTAGACAGGATGCAAAGAAACCAACAAACAAGATAATTACAAATGGATGGGAACCACCTTTGTGCTGAGAGTTGGGGGGAGGGGGAGTTGCTCCCCCCAACTGGGAGGGACGAACTCTGAGCAGGTGACGTTTGTACTGATTCCTGGAGAAGTGGTCAGATCTGGGGAAGAGCATTCCAGGCAGAGGTCTGGGGACAGCAAAAGAATGGCATGTTCGGGGTGGGGGGAAGGGATAGTTAGGGAGTTTGGGATAGACATGAACACACTGCCATATTTTAAATGGATAACCAACAAGGACCTACTGTACCGCACAGGAGACTCTGCTCAATGTTACGTGGCAGGCTGGACAGGAGGGGCATTTGGGAGAGAATGAACACATGTATATATGTGGCTGAGTCCCTTTGCTGTCCACCTGAAACTATCAGAGCATCCTTAATTGGCTATCAGTCAGTTCAGTTGCTCAGTCGTGTCCGACTCTTTGCCACCCCATGGACTGCAGCACGCCAAGCTTCTCTGCCCATCACCAACTCCCAGAGCTTACTCAAACTCATGTCCATCGAGTCGGTGATGCCATCCAACCATCTCATCCTCTGGCATCCCCTTCTCCTCCCGCCCTCAATCTTCCCCAGCATCAGGGTCGTTTCAAATGACTCAGTTCTTTGCAGCAGGTGGCCAAAGTATTGGAGCTTCAGCTTCAGCATCAGTCCTTCCAATGAATACTCAGGACTGATTTCCTTTAGGATGGACTGGTTGGATCTCCTTGCAGTCCAAGGGACTCTCAAGCCGACTCTAATCTGCTATACTCCAATACAAAATAAAAAGTTAAAAAAAAGAGTGGGCATATTTGAGGAAGAGAGAGCAGAGAAATCTGAGCTACAGTGGAGAGAGATGAATCCATGGAGACCGTGGGCAGGGTGAGGAGTTCGACTTGTGAAAACCAGGAGAAATCTTGGAAGTGGGTTTCAGCATGGGAGAGGCATAATTTAATTTTCATTGTTGAAAAACAGACTAGCTGCTGAGTGGAGAAAGGATGGGAGAAGAGGAAGAATGTGAGCTGGGAGCAGAATGCTGAGTGGTCCAGGAGGCAGAACATGGAGATGGAACAGGAGGGATGGAAAAAAAATGGGTGGATCCCAGACAGAGTTGATGGTAGCAATGGCAAAGCCTGGTGCAGATGGATGCAGAGACTGAGGGAAAGAAGGCAATCAGGAGAAGCCCTCAATTCGGGATGTGAATTCATCCAATTTTACCGAGTTACCCTGCAGTAACAAACAGCCCTAGAATCTCAGTCGCTTACAAAACAGTTTTATTTTTCATTTAAGTCCCATGTGTCACCTGAAGGTTACTGGGTGCTCAGTCTTCTTCCCACATGTATTTCACTTTAGGATCCAGCCTGAAGGAATAGCCTCTCTTCTTTGGAGTAGATTAGGGGGGAAAAGGAAGAAAACAAGCCGAAACAAGCAATGACTGGGAAAGCTTCTGCCCACCTCATGTCCTCGTGTGTGCCATTGGCTAAAGCTAGTCACGTGGCCAAGTCAATGGCAAGGGCAGGTTGTATACTCCTCCCACAAGACACACTGCAAGTCTCAGGTGGGGAGTGGCTCTCTTGGAGCAGAATAAAATCTATTGAAAGGCCTGGGCTAGCAGCTCATGCCTTTCACTGAGAGCTGGGTGAGCAGTGATGGGAGGAGATAGGGAGCAGTTTTGGGGGGGACACCATATAACGATCCCTTCTCGTCATCTGAATTCCCATCAAGGGCTTCGATCCCACGTGAACTAAATGAGTTGGATACAAACCAGCCTAGGGAGAATGCCTGCTTTAGAGGCAGCACCGAGTTTTTTCGGAGAAGACAGATTGGATATTCTAGAGACCAGGGGGCATCCAGGTTAAGTTCTCTCAAGAAAAAGGCCCGTAATCCAAGCCCATCTGCTTTGTTCAGCCACTCATTTCAACCCAACCACCGAGTCCTTGGGGGTGAGCCAGGCCCCCCCCCCCTTCTTTGTTCTCTCTCCTCTACTCCGGGCTCAGGATTTCCAGGGCCTCCAGGGAGGTCAAGTGCTGGTTCCCTGCCCTCCTCTTCAGAGATCAAAAAATGGTTCCCCGGTTGAACAATGGCCCGACCATCTGCGATATGTTAACTGCATAATGGAATGTAACTCGAAGGGCTTTTAAAAACATGAAGAGAGATTTTATTGTAACTAATCGTGATGGATGGTGAGTATGGTCACACCAGGAACATAAATCTTTGTGCCAAGCCTCGAACTAAAAAGCCGACTAACTCCAGAGTTCAGAGAGCCTTGTCCTCAGCCACGGGCAAGTCCCATGGGAGAGGTTTGGAGACCTCATCTGCATTAAGAGGGCAGATACCTTCCCTCCCTGGGGCCCCCCGACCACCCATCTCCAGGTCTCTCTGCAGTGAAGTCACTTGGGCTGCTTCTGCTTGAGTGATTGGCTGCCTGCTGCATCCTCCGAGGGTCCCAGGGGTGGACCAGGAGGCAGGGAATGGACCAGGCAGGAGCGATGGCAGCTCCCACTACTCTCCCAATTAATTAAAGAGAATGAGTTGAAGACCAAGGCGAGCCCTCAACAGAAAATTTCATGTGTAATAGCTGCTCCTCTTAGTTCTGTTCACTCTTTTAGGACCATCTGAGCTCCCATGAATGATGCCAAGGCTCTTCCTTCATGAAGGCTATTAGGTCAAGGTTTTATGGTCACTGGCGAAGGAATAATAATACCACTCTTAAAAGTTCTGGACTCGAGAGTCAGCTCTGCCACTCTATGACTGTGGGCAAGCCACTTATATTCTCTGGACCTCAGTTTTCCCAGTGATCATCTGTTTAATGGGCACAACAATACCCGGGCTACCAAATTATAAGGATGAGTTTGAGGGGCAAATGAAATTATGTATGTCTCAAAGCACCTTGTAAAACATGAGACTATATGATTTTTATTCAATGCGAATTTGGGAAAGAACTCAAAAGACATTCCTAGATAATATTTTTTTTTTCCTGGAAAAACAAAAACCAGAAAGAAAATGAGAAAACTGGGTTGATTTCACTTTCAAAATGAAGATACAGCTTGGCTTTCGGTTCCCATCTCCCACCTCCAAATTAAAAACAAAAATCTCTTAACTCAGCATTTTAGAATCTGCGAATAAAGATGCTGCTTTTTTTTTTTTTCAAACAAGGACTGTGACAAATTTACGCTTTGAAAAAGCATGACACAATGATGACTTTTCCCTGGGTCTTTACCTCCCGTCACTATCTATAAGGCAAGGGACCAGAGCCTGGAGACCATAGGGAGCCCAGGAGACAGGTAGGGCATATCAATTTCACCCCAGTGACCCTACCCATCACTGGTAGTGGCTGGATTGTCATCAGAATCTTAAAAAGGACTGTGTTCAAGTGCCCCCATTGGCTGCTTCTGTGTCATCCTCATTCTTAGCGTGGCCTTTCTGGTATTAGAGGTTCTCCTGGACTCCTTGAAGTGTCCAGGTACTTCTCAGGGTTCCTCCATGCCTGATACTCAATGCAGGATCTTTGTCACTGGATGGAGTGTTTTTCAACCTATTTCTGAAGCTTCCAGAAGTTCTTTAAAACTTGAGTCCACTGAATTGCATTCTTCTCAGTTTCCTAGGACAACAGCAGATTATTTCTTATTCTTAGATTTCTTCAAAAATTTCTTTGGGGATTTTGGAAATGAAGGGGAAATCATTGTTGCCTTGATTTTCAGTCTTAAAACCACCTGTCGGGAGCTTGGTACTTTTTTTTAGAATTGATTAAAATCAATATTGGGAACTAAAAGATAATTCTTGCACATGTTTTACGGAAAAATTTAAAGACTATGGTCTTCCTTTGTAGGGAATATAATTTGATATTAAATCAGCCTGATTATATTATTCAAATTTTATATCTTTATTTAATACTCTTGAGTCTTTTTGTTTGAGGATTATCTAATTAAATAACATTTTTAAAATTCTGAGAATCTCTGAATTTAATAGAGTTAACTCATTTATCTGGTTTTGTATTTAATAGTTAATCTATTTATATACTATGATTAATATTTGGCTTTCTATTATTCCATTTTGCTTTTAGGCTTATTTGCTTTCCTCTTCTTTTTTAAAAAAATATAATGTTTAATTTCTTTCTTTTATTAAAAAATTTTAGAAAGGCAGACCCCAATTTTGTTCAGTTAGTGGCAGCCCTTAAGTTTTTCAAGTACATCTTTGATCATTTTTCTCTGTCACTGTAAGTCGGTATTTCTCCGACTTTCCCATGTGTATAACAGAAAATGTCTTGAATTTGTCTTTTCCCTCATTAAATTGATATTCTGCAGTATCCAACCTGCTGTTCAGAAGATGGTTTTTAATTAGTCAATTCTGTTTTTTTTCTATTTGCTCTTCTCTTGTCTCAGATTGTTTCTTTCTCATCCTGCTTGCTCTAGTTTCTGGACTCATTGTCCTTTGAATATTGTTGAAAAAGCAAATCAGACATTTCCTAAAGTTGTCTGTTTCTTGCAGTAAGTCTATATGGCGAGAAAAGGGTGGCCTTTTTCTTAGACCTGCAGGAGTTTCAGCGTCCAGCCCCATTAGCAGGAGGATGGCTCTCTCTGCCACCTCTCCTCCAAGAAAGGACAGTTCTCTGGGCTTTTTTTAGTGTCTCCTCCATGTACTTCCCAAGCAGCTCCTCTGAAATGGGAAGAAGGATGAGGAACTGGTCGCCTGAACTCTCCCCCCATTGTCTCTGGTCATCCTGATGAAGGGCAGTGATGTGTGACAGACAAGACAACACCAACCAACTCTACTGATTCCTCACTGCCCTGTGGGAGAAACAAAATAAAGCCATGGAACATCACTCAATCAATCTGAGGCTGTCCCTAGATCATGGGTATTCTCTGACCTCATACAGAGTTAACGCTAACAGGTTTCTTTCAGTGACAAGTTTGATCTTTTTTTTTTTAACAAGTACATTAGTAGATGTAGCATCTCCTGTTCTTGAAATTGATTCATATGCAATCATTATGGCAGTGTACGAAGATTCAGTCTATGATGCTGAATACACAGTGGTCTTAACATTAGCATACAACTGGAAGCAGCCTAGAGGTCTAAAAATAAAGGATGGATCAATTGGTTAAGCCTTGGTGATGCAGCCCTTCAAAATGCTGCTGTTGCTAAGTCGCTTCAGTCGTGTCCGACTCTGTGCGACCCCGTAGACGGCAGCCCACCAGGCTCCTCAGTCCATGGGATTTCCCAGGCAAGAGTACTGGAGTGGGGTGCCATTGCCTTCTCCCGCCCTTCAAAATAGAGCAGGACTATTTTATGACATGGGCATATTTTCATTGTTAAGCAAGTAAAAAGTCACAAAACCTTGTTTGATCCCATTTTTGATAAAAATAGTGTAAATAAGTGTGTGTATGTGCAATAGAGAGAAAGGAGAGAGAAATAACAGAATAATAATATGTGTGCTTAATCTCTCAATCGTGTCTGACTCTTTGCGACCTCATGGACTCTAGCCCATCAAACTCCTCTGTCTGTGGAATTCTCCAGGCAAGAATACTGGAGTGGGTTGCATTTTCCTCCTCCAGGGGATCTTCCCGACTCAGGAATCAAACCCGTGTCTCCTGCATCAGCAGATGGATCCTTTAGCACTGAGCCACCTGGGAAGCCTGAATATACCAATATGTTAATTTCTGCATGAGGCTAACTACTGAGATTTAAACATTTTTTTTCTTTCCTGATTTCACCTGTATTCTCTTCAGTGCACATATAATGCTTCAGTGTTGAGGGAAAGAAGATATTTTTTCTTTTTTCTTTTCAGTTGGAGGTAATTGCTTTAAATTGTTGTGTTGGTTTCTGCCATACAACAACGTCAATCGGCCATAAGTATACATATGTCCCCTTCTTCTTGAACCTCCCTCCCACCTTCCACCCCATCCCACTCCTCTAGGTTGTCACAGAGCATGGGGTCGAGCTTCCTGTGTTATACAGCAACTTCCTACTAGCTCTCTATCTTACATATCGTAATATGTATGTTTCAATGCTACTCTCTCAATTCATTCACCCTCTCTTTCCCCCACTGTATCTGTTCTTTATGTCTGTGTCTCTATTCCAGCCCTGCAAATAGGTTCATCAGTACCATTTTTCTACATTCCATATATATGTGTTGATATATGATATTTATTTCTCTCTTTCTGACTTACTGCACTCTGTATAATAGGCTCTAAAAAGAACTTATTCTTTAAAAAATTAGTTCATTGGAAGATTTCTGGGAATCCTTATAGATGTTATCTCAATATTAGATGATCTTACTATTGTCTTACCATTCCCCCTCCCCCGAAAGAACAAAATTGGAAAGACTGGATATTCCAGGCATCCGTTTCCATGAGAAATCATATTAATGTTCATTATTATAACCCTGGTATGCTGGAGGGTTCTGAAACAATTTCTGAATTATCAGAAACAAAAAGTATAATTCTCTTCTTGTGTATGTGCATTTAAAATTTGTTTTTATTCCTTCTCTGAAAGCCAGTACATCCATAAAGTGATGAAATTCTTGAACTAGAAGGGATCTCAGGGGCAGTGGTAGGCTGGAACTCACTCAAGGTAGCTTGAGGCATCATCCCAACTATATGTCCAGTCATGCCAAACCCGAGGCTTGAAATCAGCAGCAGTGGGAGTATTGACACCATGGGAATGGGCAAACACTTCCAGTCAGGGGCCATCCCCCTCTAAGGGCTGGTTGTTTATCAGAACACCATCACTTTAGGGATGATCTAATCCAGGAAGGAACGGGGAGGGGGTGGTGCTCAGGAGAAGTAATCTGCCCAAGGTCACGTGACAACTTGAGGCTGGAGCTGGCCTGACAGCTGGGGCCTCTCAAATTCCTCCAGCCAAATATTCCACAAGGGCTTTGCTAAAAACAGCCACAACTCAGGTTTTTCCAGTGCTGAAGGGAAGCCTGTTCATTTCATTCAGGAGCAGGAAAAAAATCTCACTTCTAGAGTCTGAAGAAAAATGAGCAGTACCCACAACCATTATTTAACTTTATGCGGATTCACAGAGAGACTTGGAGCGATGACTCAAGACAATTAATCTACATGGGAAACTAAGCACTTATCAGATAATTGTTAAAAAAGAAAAAAAGCTTAAATCCCTGTATTAGACAACACAATATTCTTACCGTTTCTGCAATGATTTGTGAATTAAATTGCTGCTAAAACAGTATTTATTTTTCACCTTAAAATCAGCTGAATATCAATCTACAATCAATACAATGTTGCCTGGAGGCATCACTTGCTTCAAATTTGCTTCACAAATCTGCTGCAGGTAATTTATACCCAGTCAATAAGACATGTTTCAAAAGCCACTTTTCCCTCCCAACAGGCAACCCTGGTCTAATTTGCAATTGGATAAGAACTAGCAAACTATACACACCTGAGTTAAATGTAATTTGTAATAGGATTTTTTGTTTTTTTTAAGCAGTAGTAAAAGATTTGATTTCGTCTGTTCGGTATGCAAGTAATCTTTGGCTATTTCTGGGACGATAACTGCAAAACATAAATTGCTTTTGTTTCCCTTTCAGGCATCATTTTTTGTTGTTGTTATTTGGGTGGGACCTTCAGGGACAGCGAACATCATAATTGCCCTCTCCTGTACACGTTTGCAGAAATCCACTGGTAAAAATTTAAGAGGCGATATGATTGTTTGGGTTTATGTCTTAAGAAAAGGAAATCTTTATTCCAAGACAAATCTTCCTCTTGTTATCTGGGAGGAGGCAGAGGCAGAGGCGAAGCAAGAGCCGTCAAATTTTGGCTGAATGAAAGACTTACAAATTAATCCCAGGGCTTGAAATCTCAACAAAGGTTGAAATCTATAATTAGCGTTAGGAAATACAATTAACTTATTTGGCAGCCGCGGTGCAGTCTGGGTACATCTTCAGCCGCGGGTGGATACCATCCTTAGAAACGTTCTCTGGGAAGTGGGTCTCTAAGCTCTCACCCACCCTCCCCATTTCATTCCACCAGCTGCCCCATTTGATTGGTTAAGTAGTTCGGATTGCACAATCCTCTCTTTTTCTTTTGGATTGATGTGTTTATTACTTTTTGTGACAGTGGCTCCCAAGGCAGATGTTCAATAAAGGGGGGAAAAAAATCTGATACAGACCCAAGTCAAGAGAGAAGCGGTGGAGATTGCAGAAAATTGGGAAAGTTATCATAAGCATGGAGCTGTTATTGGAGATTTTGCTCCCAGCGTTTGTAGCCGTTGTGTTATTTACTCTTCTGCAGCCAGCAACCTAGCGGGGAATTATTGAAAGCCGAGTTTCCCGAGTTTTAAATTGCCCTTGTTTTTTGTGCACACCGTGCACATCAAAGGGAGGGCTAAACTGAAGCTCTGAGAGATGCGAGCTCTGCTGTCTCTCTGTCTCTCTTTCTCCCTGTCTCTCTTTCTCCAGAATGAGAAGAGTGGACTTAGCTTCCTAAGGATATTGTTGTGGTTGAGTTGCTTAAATTGTGTCTGACTCTTCTGCGACCCCATGGGCCATAAACCCTGCTAGGCTGCTCTGTCCGTGGGATTTTCCAGGCAAGAATACTGGAGTGGGTTGGGATTTCCCAGGCAAGAATGCTGGAGTGGGTTGGCATTTTCTTCTCCAGGGGATCTTTCTGACCCAGGGATCGAACCTGCGACGTCTGCATTGGCAGGCAAATTCTTTACCACTGAGCCACCTGGGAAGCCCCTCTTAAGGATGAAGTTGTGTTTATTTGATGGTACCAGGGAGCAGGGTCAGGCTTGGGCATGACTGTGACCTGGTCTTCAGGGTTCCTTGGGGCCCCAGCTTCCCATCCCTGGCTGCCTCTATGGCTCTGCCCTCTCCCTGAATTCCCTGCTCTCCCGGCTCTCCTCCTTCCTCATCTTTCCCAACTCCTGCTCATTCCTGAGTCCCTGGAAGATTTACCTGCCTTAGACATCTGCAGGGGACCCAGTGACAAATCCATGCAAATCAGCTTCCTCTGATATATTTAAATTGAAGTATAGCTAATTTATAATGTTATGTTAACTTCTACTGTACAGCGAACTGATTCAGATATATATATATATATATATATATATATATATATATACATTGTTTTTTGGTGGGGGACTTCCCTTGTGGCTCAGCTAGTAAAGAATCCACCTGCAACTCGGGAGACCTGGGTTCCATCCCTGGGTTGGGAAGATCCGCTGGAGAAAGGCTACCCACTCCAGTATTCTGGCCTGGAGAATTCCATGGACTGTATAGTCCATGGGGTTGCAAAGAGTTAGACAAGACTGAGTGACTTTCACTTTCACTTTCTTTTTTTTTTTAATATTCTTTTCCATTATGGTTTATCATAGGATGCTGAATAGAATTCTCTGTGCTATACAGTAGGACCTTGTTTTTTATCCATTCCATATATAATAGCTTATATCCGCTAATGTCAACCTCCCAATCCACCCCTCCTCCCTTGGCAACCACAAGTCTGTTCTCTATGTACATGAATCTATTTCTGTTTCATAAATAGGTTCATTTATGTCCTATTTTAAATTCCACATATAAATGATATCATATGGTATTTGTCTTTCTCTTTCTGACTTACTTCACTTAGTATGATAATCTCTAGTTGCAACCATGTTGCTGCAAATGGCATTATTTTGTTCTTTTTTTATGGCTGAGTAATATTTCATTGTGATTATATACCATATCTTTATCCATTCATCTGTGGATGGACATTTAAGTCAGATCATCTTCCTCTGAAACACTATGTTTTCTCCCTGCCCCTGATGTAATTGAAACACACTCAACCAGATGCTTTGTAGAGACAACGCACTCCATCAGGATTTCCATCAAATGGGCTTTGAGGTCCTTCATGTTTCCAGGTATTCCATAGGTCCCCGTCTATGCAACTGCTTCTCAGTCTGCCCAAAGGCCATTTTTATCAGGTTTTTGCCCCTTCACTTGCTTCTTAATGTTCTTCTTCCACACAGCACAGGAAACTCTTCAGCTATTAAAATTAACCCCTCCCCCAAAAGAAAAAAAAACACCGAACTACCCCATAGGAGAACAAGAACATCTCAGTTTGGCAATTAACTGGATTTGGGAATATTGTTGTTATTCAATTGCTGAGTCATGTCGGACTCTCTATGACCTCATGGACTGCAGTAAGCCAGGCTTCCCTCTCCTTCACTATCTTCTGGAGTTTGCTCAAGTTCACATCTGTTGAGTCAGTGATGCTATCTAACCATCTCATTCTCTGCTTCCCTCTTCTCCTTTTGCCTTCATTCTTTCCCAGCATCGGGGTCTTCTCCAATGAGTCAGCTCTTTGCATCAGATGGCCAGAGTATTGGAGATTCAGCTTCAGTCCTTCCAATGAATATTCAGGGTTGATTTCCTTTAGAATTGACTGGTTTGAACTCCATGCAGTCCAAGGGACTCTCAGTAGTCCCAAATAAACATGTTTCCAAGGAAGTTCCCTCTCTTGGCCTTTCCTAAGGCACATCCACTCATTAAAGCTCCGCAAAGACCCAAAGTAAGAAAACCTGCTTCATGTTGGCTTTCATCTGATGTTTCCTGAAATTCTCTGGCTGGTTAAACGATCATTCTAGAGAGACTGACTGCATAGTCTATGTTGCAGTTCTCATGCTTGGGTCTAGGACGGCAGTGTGTAAAAGAAGAGGTAGTCTCTCTTCCTACCGCCCCACAAGCCAAGAAGAGATGCCACAGAGGAAACCAAAACTGCCGACACCTTGACCTTGGACTTGCAGCTTCCACAGCTGGAATAAAATCGATTTGTCTTGCGTAAGCCACCCAGCCTGTGGTACTCTTTATGGCAGCCCTGCTAAACAGAGGGAAAACTGACTTTGGGTGCAGAAATCAGTCATAACTGTCAAACTGGTTAGAGAAAGTAAATGTGCAGGTAGTGAGGAAGGAGAGAGAAAAAGGGGAAGGAGCTGGAGTAAACATCCAGGAGGGCGGTGGACTTTCCCCAGAGACCCTTGGGGATAAGCCCTCCTTTTTACTTGAGACATGCCGGCCAAGATGGAAGCAGCCTGAGAACTTGGGAAAGAAGCGTGTGGACAGCACAGCTGGCTTCCTGAGTGATAGCAGTGGGTCTATTGATCCTACCCTGTCTTTTTTTTTCAGATGAAAAGTGAATTTTTGAACCCACGAGGGGCATCACCCATCAAATAGTTTTATTTATTTTTAACTTCCATGTTTGACAACTTTAGGCTCAGAAGCATTGGTGCTGGTCTCTGTAGAGGTGGAATGATGGACGGGAGGAAAGTGAAGACTCTCAGGTATGCATTTCAAAATATTTTTTTTAAATCAAGAAATTGCCAGATGGCCAAATGATCAATGGAAACCTCTAGATGGAATGGGTATTTGGTTGAGGCCAGGAAGAAATACTCTAAATAGCATTGGAAAATGACCATTTTTTTCTTAAAAATACAAACCTCCCTCGGATGTCTGCATCATATAAATCTAATAAGACAGAGCGAAAAATATTGGATTTATTTTTACAAGTTAGCGATGACCTTCTGACCTTCTGAATGGATTCACTTCGCACGGTTCCTCTTAAGGGCCTTAGGGTGATGACTAACTCATAAAAATAAATCCAATATTTTCCCCTTAGCCATGTCATAGCCAATGTAGGAATTCAGATGATGGGGTAAGGGAGGTGGGTTTTCATTTCATTTGACCTCCCATTATGAGAGGTGCTGAGCCCTCAGCCCTGGCGGGGCCTCTAGCTTCCAGCTCTCCTGTAATCTGTGAACAAAGGAAGAAGAACAAGCTACCTGTGTTAGGACCAAGCCCAGGGCTGGGCATCATGGGGATGTGGTGGCCAGACACAGGAGACCTGCATACCTGGAGGGAAAACCCTACTTTGATCCAAGGTAAAAGGTAATCCCCTCCCCTTGTTTGTGGGTGGGGCAGTGGTTTGGTAATGAGGCTATTCTTCAATGAGAAGAGAAACCCCACTTTTGATGAAGGGTCTTCACAGAAGAAGGGATTTGGCCTCATGGAATAATCGAGGTTGGGTCTTCCTAAGGCTGGAAACACCACTTGGATCAGTGCTTTGACTCCTGTCACTACCAGGAACCCTTGTTGATCAAACATATATATCCAGGCATGGGAGAGCTGTGAGGATATGCAGTGGACAAAACCAGACACTGGCCCTGTCCCCATGAGGCTGTGAATGCAAGATTCCAACAGTCACCCAATAAACACTGTCATCACAAACTGAGATCAAGTCCCCAACAGGGCACACCTGAGTCCTAGGCAGGCCAGTGATGGCAAGACCCTAACTGCAGGGGGGAAGAGGGGCAGTTCAAGGGGACTTCCTGGAGGAAGTGGCACTAGAGCCGAGAGATGACAGGCAGCAAACAGGTAGCAGGGAAGTGGAGGAAGAGGGACCAGCATTCATGAGGCAGGTGGGGTTCCCCCAAAGCAGTGTGCCTGGGATCGCCACCTGCAAGAGGAGAGGGAGGGAGCAGCTGGGCTCATAGGTGGAGGCCTTGGGGAACTTCCAGGAACTGAGAGGCTGGGATGGCCCCTCAGATCAGTTTTGAGCTGGGCTGAGGGTGCTGGGCCTAAATACTCCCTCCCCGAGCCCCCACCCCTCTGCCATAGCTGTTAGTCACTGAATGCAGGCCGTCTGGGGTGGGTGGGTGATCTGGGTAAGGCCGCACAGCTTCACCTGGGGCATAGCTCTGTCATTTAGAATCAGGCCCACGTCCTCCTAGTACCTGTTCATTTCTTCCTGCCAACACCCCTCTGGACCCAGGGAGCATTGGAAGTTTCTCAGCTACCTTGTGAAGGAGTGTTTATTTCTCCTTTATTTATTTATTGGCTGTGTCGGGTCTTAGTTTTGGCATGCAGGGTCTTCATTCCAGGGTGGGGGGCTGTGCGGGGAGTTCCCTTTAGTTGTGGTGCATAGGCTCCGGAGTTGGGCACTCTGGCTTAGTTGCTCCGCAGCGTGTGAGATCTTAGTTCCCCGACCAGGGATCAAACCCACGTCCCCAGCATTGGAAGGCAGATTCTTAACCACTGGACCACCAGTCATTGTGTTAGTTGCTGAGTCATGTCTGACTCTTTGCGACCCCATGGACTGTAGCCCACCAGGCTCCTCGGTCCATGGAATTCTCCAGGCAAGAATACTGGAGTGGGTTGCCATCTCCTCCAGGGCATCTTCCTGGCTGAGGGATTGAACCCAGGTCTCCCGCATTGCAGGCAGGATTCTTTACCATCTGAGCCACCAGGGAAGCCCACTGGACCACCAGGGAAATTCCCTATTTCTCCTTTGGACTATTCCTTCTTCAGGTACCCTGCCCTCCTCAGAGAGCTCAGTTTGGTGTCTGTCCTCCTGGGAGAGTTTGGTTGCTTTCTCCTCAATGTGCTCTTTTCTTTTCTAGGGGTGTCGATGGTTGTTTCTCTACAAGAGGCTCTGGGAGGCCAGCCTGAAGGGGTGGGAGGAGGGCGTGGCAAAGGAGGTTGTGTCTGCCAGCACTTTATACCATCCTGAGGAGGTGTCAGTCACGCATGCCAACGGTGGGGAGCCACTGGCATAGGGAGCCTACAAAACGATCCTTCACACCAGAGTCTAGGCCGTCTGTTAGCACAGCCCACCTGCCTGCCTAGTAGAGAGCGAGACACACCATGTTTCTCTTTATGCCTGTGCCCTGAGGCTTGTGGGATCTCAATTCCTCAAGCAGGGATTGAACCTGGATCATGGCAGTGAAACCCCCAAATCCTAACCATTAGGCCACCAGGGCTCCCAAGACACACCATTTTTTTTTTACTCTCCAGTACCTGCCTGGAGTTCTCCCCATAACCAGGGCTCCATTTACAATTAAATCCTTTTCCGTGTAGCAGAGACACATGACAATTTTGTGGAGGACGTGGTAAAGCTCCCTAGTACTACCTTATGTATAGTGGCAGTGGTTAGTCTCTAAATCATGTCCAACTCTTTGTGTCTGCGGTGGTTTAGTCTCTAAATCATGTCCAACTCTATGTGTCCGCAGTGGTTTAGTCTCTAAATCATGTCCAACTCTTTGTGTCCCCATGGTCAGCCTGCCAGACTCCTCCATCCATGGGATTCTCCAGGCAAGAATACTGGAGAGGGTTGCCATTTCCTTCTCCAGGGGATCTTCCCAACCCAGGGATCGAACCTGCGTCTCCTGCATTGCAGATGGATTCTTTACCGTTGAGCCATCTGGGAAGCCCCTTTGCATATTTTACCACAATACAAACAAATGATGTGCCCTTTGACCAATGCCTCTTTATTTATTTCTGTCTCCCCACCCACCACCCCCACTTCTGGCAACCACTCCTCTACTCTTGGCTTCTGTGAGCCTATTTTAAATTCCACATATAGGTGAGATCATGCAGCATTTGTCTTTCCGAGTCTGGCTTATTCTACATAATGCCCTCTAGGTTCATCCATGTTGTCACACACAGCAGATGTCCTTCTTTTTTAGGGCTGAATAGTATTTTCATTGTAAAAACAGACCACTATTTCCTTTGAACAAAGGGTACGATGTTTGAATTATACAGGATGTTATGAGTTCTGGGGATCTAATTACAGCATGGTGATGATAGTCAACAATACAGTATTGCCTATTTGAAACTTGCTAAGAGGATAGACTTCACTTATATCTCAACACACACACACAAATGGAAACTTTTTGAGGTGACAGATATGTTATTTAGCTTGATAACAATGATCTTTTCACAATGTCCACATATATGAAGGGCTTCCCTGATGGCTCAGCAGTAAAGAATCTGCCTGCCAATGCAGGAGACGTAGGTTTGATGCCTAGGTTGGGAAGAGCCCCTAGAGAGAAAAATGGCAATCCCCCTCCAGTATTCTTCCCTGGAAAATCCTGTGGACAGAGAAGCCTGGCAGGCTATATAGTCCATGGGGTTGCAGAAGAGTTGGACACAACTTAGCGACTAAACAACAACATATATCAAAACATCGAGTTGTACATCTTAGATATACACAGTTTTTAGTATTTTTATATATTTTTTAAAATAGAAGTGTTGTTGATTTACAATGTGATAGTTTCTGGTGTACAGCAAAGTGGTTCAGTTATGCTTCTATATGTATATACATTCTTTTTCATTATTGGTTACTACAAGATACTGAGTATTTCCTTGTGCTATACAGTAGGACCTTGTTTATCACTTTTACATAGTAGTGTATATCTGCTAGAGATATATACGATTTTTATACATCAAAGGTATCACCAAAAAGTTGTTTAAAAATGCTGTGTTTTCTCTGCCATCCACGTTTAACTGGCCTTCCAGGATGTTATTGGTGACCATGGTTCCTATGGAACTCTGGGGTCTCCTCTGCACCAGGGAAGCCGCTCGGCTCCTTCAGCTCAACCTGCAGCCTGGAAAGGATGGGAGGTGGTTGTCTGAGACTCTGCTTGGCCTGTTTCCTCTTCTGTTTGTTTGTTTGTTTTTTGCCTCTTGGTCAGCAGTGACCATGTTGCCCTGTCCTCTTGGCTCGGCTGCAGGAAGAACCCCAACATTGTGGACAACCTCATGCAGTATCGTTGGACTAGTTGAGTGGCTCATCTTGATATGGGGGAGTGGGGGAAAATTTGGAACTTCCAGCAGTCAAAGGCCCTCTCTCCACCTCCTGTGTCTAGTTCCATATGTTCAATCATGGGCTCCTCTTTCCCGGAGCTGCCCTGGAGCAGATCAGGGCTGGCTTCCTCCTCCATCCTGATCTTTAATATAAGCAATATCTTCCCAGCCAGGGCTCCTGTGACAGCAGTTTTCCTTCAAGAGCACAAATTAAAGTGATGCCACCCAGGGCATAAATGGTCTTAGCAAAATCAACAGCAGGGAGCATCGGCATCCTTATTTAATATGAAAGGTGACTAAGCAGAGACACTGCCCTTGCAGCCAGACCTGGTCTGAATACCAAAGAAATGGCAGGGAGGAAGGGGGAAGGGCAAGCTTGGAGCTGCAGGGTCACCCCAGGCATGGCTCACGTGCCTGCCCTGGGGGGCTGTGGGACAGGAGGGAAAGGTCAGGAACTCTCTGCAAATATTTGGAGGGCTGTTCCCACGCCTGGTGGGTCTGGACACAAGGTAATCCTTTTCTGGAAGGGGCCCAGTAATCTCTGAGCAAATGCTGGCCTAACCGGTAAGGCCCTGGCTGAGCTGGCCTCTCTCCCCCGGGGGCAGCAGCCAGGAAGAAGGTGAGCACCCCAGCCTGGGGCCTGAACGGAGCACACCTGCCGAGAAATGCTTTCGTGCGAGACCCGAGGCAGTGGGGTGTACAGTATTTTGTTATCTATAAAAACATTTATGAAGCCTGTGCTGTATATCAGACTCTGGGCTAAGGATGGGGCTTCAGAGATGAGAGACGTGGTTCCCTAGAGTCTGACCTGTAAGCTCCAGAGGACAAGAAGCAACTCTGCTGCTCACTGTTGGATCCCTGGGAGTTAACAGTGAATGGATGACTTGAAATACAATGGACCTCTTCCCCATCCCGTGGGACTTGAGGATAGCTTCCTGGAGATGAACTTACAGAGCAGATGGAGAGAGCTGGGCAGAGAGGTGACGGAAGGACAGAAGGAACAGCCTATACAAAGACATGAAGGTTCTGTGGGGTGTGAGACTTGAAGCTGGAACCCTGCCGGGAACCATGTGTGGAAGGACCTTGCAGGTGGTAGTGAGGAGCTTGGATTCCTTTTTAAATCTCCTGAAGGATTTTAAGTAGCAGAGTGACAAGGTCTGATTGGCACTTCAGATCATCTGTCTGGAGGATGAATTTGCTCATTGTATTTATTAAGACAGACAAAAATAAACCCCTATTCTTCATCCTGTATTGTGCTGGATCTAGACTAGCGCTGTCCAACAGAAACATAATGTGGGCCACATCAGTAAATTTATATTTCTCACTAGTCACATTGAAACATTGGAACTTAGTAGCCACGTGGGTTTCCCTGGTAGTTCAGCTGGTAAAGAATCTGCCTGCAATGTAGGAGACCCTGGTTCAATTCCTGGGTCGGGAAAATCCCCTAGAGGAAGGTTAGGCTACCCACTCCAGTATTTTTGGGCATCCCTGGTGGCTCAGACGATAAAGATTCCACCTGCAATGTGGGAGACCCGGGTTTGATCCCAGAGTTGGGAAGATTCCTTTGGAGGAGGGCATGGCAACCCACTCCAGTATTCTTGCCTGGAGAATCCCCATGGACAGAGGAGCCTGGCAGGTTACAGTCCATGGGGTCACAAAGAGTCAGACAGGACTGAGCAACTAAACGCACACACACACACACACTGAAAAAAGTAAACAAAACCAGTGATAGACTTACTATTTTATTTAACCAATGGATCTGAAATATCACAATACCTTTTACGTTGTCTTGGTTCTACATCTTTGAAATCCAGTGTTTCCCTTACTTTTCCAGCCCTTCTGAATTCAACTTCATTTCAAAGGAACAGTGGCTTCTATACTGAACAGTGCATGCAGGTGTAGACAAGGGTGCCGGTATAGACAGTGGTGTATGAAGCCATCATGGTCTCTGTCCTCACAGAGCTCAGAATCTAGCAGAGAAGACCCATAATTAAACAAGCAAACAAAATAGTACAATGAAAGTTACAGTGGTGGTGAGAGTGGAAGGGAGGATCATGACACGTAATTCAGGGAAAATTTGAATCCTTAAGGATGAATGGGGGCTCTGTTAATTGAAAAGCAGGCATTCCTGATGGGTAGAACCAATGTGTGAAGCGCTGATGACCACACTTAATGAGCTGCCCTAAGGCCAGGGAACACGGCTTGAGATGACTCTGTCAAGGGCACCAGGACCAGGTCAGGCCAGCCTCCAGCCACAATGGGCATTCAGACTTTCTGGTAAGAGCAGTGAGAAACCACTGGAGGGTCATAAAAAGCAGGGAAGTTGCCATGACCTGATCCTTAAGAATACATCACTGGGGTTGATGTCGCCAGGTTTGGAGGAAAGGGGTCACTGAAAATGGGAAGCAGTGGAAGGAGGTAGGAGAAGCCAGATGTTACAAGCAACAGGACTTAGTAGCGGGTTGGAGGGGTGTGTGGGGGGAAGGGAGGTAGAGGTTTAAAGAAAAGAGGGTAACAGTGGATGACTCCCAGGTTTCTGGTGCTGTTTCTGAGACTGGGGACCTAAAAGAAAGGCAGCTTTGAGGGGCCCAGGAATTAACAGGTTCAGTTTAGAGTGTGTGGAGTTTGAGGCACGTGTGAGATCTCCAAGATCTGATTTTACATGACAATAAGTAAGGCCAAACTTGGGAGAGAGGTCTGAACTACAATCACATATGAGAGATGGTCTGTATTCACATGTGTGGTTGGTAATTAAATACACAGTAGCAGGAATTAAGCTGAAGCTCCAATACTTTGGCGACATGATGAGAAGAGCCAACTCATTGGTGAAGAGCCTGATGCTGGGAAAGACTGAGGGCAGGAAGAAAAGGGGCCAACAGAGGATGAGATGGTTGGATGGCATCACCGACTCAATGGACATGAGTTTGAGCGAGCTCTGGGAGACAGTGAGGGACAGAGAAGCCTGGCGTGCTGCAGTCTGTGGGGTCGCAAAGAGTCAGACATGACTTAGCGACTGAACAGCAAGCAAGAGTTAAAGACATTGAACTGCATCTAGAGCAGTGGTTCTCAACCAAGAGTGGTTTTATGGCCTCCATCCCTACACTGGGCGATTTGGCAATGTCTGGATTGATTGTCCCATTCATGGGGTTAGGAGGAGTGCTACTGGCCATGTTTAATATACTAGGAAGCAGGAAAAAAGGCACCAGATCATAAACCCAGGCATATCAGACCTTTTCAAAGCAAAGGAGAATAAACTTGAACCATTCTTCACCCAGCCTCCCAGGGTTTGGGATGTGATGCAGGCAAGTGTTAGGTAACAAACTCCAGGGAAACATTTTCTTTCAAGTCCCCTGTTTCATCTTTAAAAATCAATAGATTTAAATTCTGGTCATAATATATCACTGTGCGTCTTAATATAATAATAAAAATTTTATATTCTTTTCTAGCTGAGTTTCATGATCCCTCCCCATCCTGTTAGTTTTCCCAAGTCTCTGAGAGACACCACCTTATAACCCTGTGAGAGCAAGTCCAACTTGAGATCAAGTCAAACTTGATCCCCATAAACACCTACATGCTCTCCTTGGATACCATGAACCTCTTGGATAGTTGCTGCTGCTGCTGCTAAGTCGCTTCATTCGTGTCCAACTCTGTGCGACCCCATAGACAGCAGCCCACCAGGCTCCCCCGTCCCTGGAATTCTTCAGGCAAGAATATTGGAGTGAGTTGCCATTTCCTTCTCCAATGCATGAAAGTGAAAAGTGAAAGTGAAGTTGCTCAGTTGTGTCCGACTCTTCACGACCCCGTGGACTGCAGCCTACCAGGCTCCTCCATCCATGGGATTTTCCAGGCAAGAGTACTGGAGTGGGGTGCCATCGCCTCCTCCACTTGGATAGTTGACAGATCCCTAATGATGTAGGGGATGATGAAGTGTTGAAGGAACAGCCATGGAGAACATCATGTGGAATAAAGAGTTCTCCTGGGAAATGGGAGGAGGGTTCCTGAATTCTCTACATCTTCTACAAGAACTGTGATTCTGATTTGATTTTTCCAGCTGGCAAAATTTTTCTAAGTAGAGTTAGTAGAAGTTAGCAAGAAAGTAGAGTTAGCAAGAAACATTGCCAACTTCTTTGAGGAACCTATTGGAGGTGCTTGATGTAGTTTCTGTTTGGTAACAGTTTAACCCTCACAGGTATTGAAGTTGGAGGTGTTTGCCTACTGCAAAGTCATCCATTACAGACACCCTCTGCAATAGCAGACATGGCCAAGCAAGCTGGCTGTCAGAACCTCCGAAGAAGGATGCCAGGAGATAATGTCCTCTTCTTTGTCTCTTAAGAAAGAAGTCCCCAGGTTGCTCAGGCCAGGATGGAGTTGACTCTTCTCTGCCACATCCCACGCCTTGCAGTTAAGTGTGCCGAGATTCCAAACAGAGACTACATTTCCCTCTATGGAAAAACAGTCTGCTGATTTTGAACAAAATGGCTCCGAATTTACATAATTAAAATTCCAGTGTCTTTCAGATCACAACAATGGGTAATTAACATTGTTACTTGTCAGCTGGGAAATACCTCGGGGAGGAGGAGATCAGAGCCCAGCCGCTTTATTTTGGGCCACATCTCACGGACAGTCGGGGCTAATTGACTCACCCCCGTCTCATCGAAAATGAATGAAAAGAACATTGAAAATCACTCAGCCTGGCTGGCGATACACGCAGAAAGGCTGCTGGTTCAAACAATCCCGCGTGAGATCAGAACCCCAACCCTGCATTTGAGGATGGCGGCCTGACAGTCTAATTTAGAAGCGTTGCTTAAAATCTTAATCAGCGTGTTGAAATTAGCAGAGGCAAGTTTTGACACCGTGTTTGTTGTCTATGGTTATCATTTTTAATAAACGTTAAAGTGTTTTTACAGGTGTGAAAAAAAGCACATCCCTGGGACACCTATCTCCTAGGTTTGTACTCTTCTCTCAAGGAAAAAAAAATATGTCATCGTCAAGAATGAAGACGTAACATATTCATCAGAGCTCGTCTTCCTTTTATTTTGCGGATCCCCGAAAGCTATCTGCAATCCTAAGCCTGCGTCCATCTTCCCTGCACAAGTATATCTTGATTGACACATCTCCAAATAAGCTTGTGAATAGCTTTCCATATTAGCCTCAGAATAATTCAGATGTCAAATTATGGCTCACAGACTCCCTGACTCCTCTCGCACCCCAGAATGAATTTTTTAAATATTTGGCAGGAAATATTAAATTTTGTTCAGGTTGGGTCAAAGTTCATATCATTTGGTAATAAAGAGCCACAGAGAGTGTTTGCACAGAACTGGGGGCTGCATTGATTTTATTTTGTGCGACAGCTGCAGGTCAGGCTGACCCTTGGTGAGCTGTTTGGAGTTTGCAAGCCTGCAGCTTTCGGCATCTCTGGCAGTTTGCCGTGGGTTTCCTTTGGACAGAAAAGGGAATGAGGGAAGAAAGAAGGGGAAAAAAACGCGACTCATTCTCTCTCTGTGTGCAGGAGTCTTAGCTGATGTCATCTCTAAATATGCAGCTTTAATTGCTCCTCTCGGCAGCAACAAGGGGAGAGGTGATCTTAGTCTGTGTTTTCATCCCTGTTGAAACTACACTGCCGATTCAGCCTGGATTCCTGTCCTGCAAACCGCACAGAAGCATCTCTTACCAGCAAAAAGGCAAAGCAGTGCTTGCCTGGCTGATAATGACCACTTTTCATAATATTTGTTGGATGCTCTGTAACGTGTGGCTGAGAAAACTCTCATTATTACCGGCTGTTTGCGCAGCTGTAAATATTTAACCAAGAATGTTACCTGCTTTGTGGAAAGACTGGCTAATTACACCTGCTCCTCTCTATAATTACATATTGTTGTAAAAATTCCAGGATAATGACACTACTGTGTCTTCTTCGTGCAAGGGGTAAATTTATACCGAGGACGGCACTTGAATTTCCATAAGCAATTAGCCTACACGTTTTCATCCTTGTGTTTTCCTGTGATTTTATTGAAATGAAAGATAATGAATTAAATCCAATTACAGCAAGAAGACAGCCAGCAACTGGATGTTCATTGGGAACCACAGTTCTACTTTGTAAGCAAAGTGAGGAAGAGAACTATGTCCCTGCTCAAGACAGTAGAAGCGTCTCGATAAATTAGCAATATCAGCCTGATAGCACGGTTCCTGCTGAACAGCCCTTATTGGAGACATGGGTTCTCTTCACAAAATGTTTCTTCTAAAGGTGCATATTTCTAGTCCAATGAATGTGAAGTACTGCTCTTGGCTTGTAGCCTGATTATGAGTGGAACATCTCTATAAAAAAAAATGTTTCCCCAGATGCCATAATAAAGCCCAAGACAATAATCCATAGTTCACAGGGTTTGTCAAAGAGAGAAAGAGAGAGCGCTCTGGAATCCAGGAAATACGAGGCAGGTAATATCCTTATCTTCTTACTTAAAAACATGAGCCCTCCTATTCTTTTGGAAATCTTAGCTCTCCAGATGTAGAGAGACGTAACCCCTCTCTAGGCTACAGAAAAGGCTCACTTGCTTTAATCAGTGAAAAACAAAACAAAATGAGTGGCTTGATGGCACAGACATTTCCCAAATCAATACGCCTCTACATCTTTATCTCTCTCTTTTCCTTTTTGGCTCCCTCACCATCTTTCCTCTCCATCCCTCTTCTCCCTCTGGATAAATGCAAACACCTCCCAATGTCGAAAGCGGAGACATGACCCATCCTTTAACCGCACACTGAACGATGATGTTCTGAGTGCTGCGTCATTTCAGACACAAACACATCTCCCCGGCTTACGGGCTCCCTGGAACAGTTTTAAACCTGATGGTGATGAATTCACTTATTTATCTAGTGATCATGACTATTTCTACTAACACTTTGGTAAATATGAGTGTGATGGTGTAATTATACCAGGCAGGGGGAGGAGGAACGGTGACAGCCAGGGAAGGGGAGCAGACAGGCCGCCCTGCCCAGCCCAGCCAGGCAACCATTCCCTTCGGTTTCCTCTCAGTGGCCAGGCTGGAGTGTGGCTGCCTAATGGTTTGCTGTCGATACAGTAAAATTGCTCCCCCGTCTTTACCTCTAATCCATTCTGAGAGCACTCTTTACATAAACGGTCTGTGCCATTTTTTCATTTCCAGAAAAGGCAATCGAGTAAGATCGAACCACACAGGCCGTTGGTACAGTGTTTGGGGAAGCGTGTGTGTGTTTAAAAAAGCACAATGATTAATTCTGAGACACAGCATTTTGTGTTAAATTGTCTTTGACTATTTTCTTCCTTGCTGTTTTTTTCTTTTAAAGGGCTCTGAAAATCAATGCCATGTTTCACTACCATCCATCTTTATATAGTAATAAATTAAGTGGGAGATATTGATATTTTTGACTGAGCTTTTAAAATTTACATACTAATGACAATTATACCCTTGTGGCTGTTGATTTCTGCTGCTGTTTACTGCTCCTGACTTGGTAAAGATGCAGTAGAGGTTTGCCTGGTTTCTCTGATGTACGTGAGGGTTCTGAAACCTCCACCTATGGCTCAGATGGAGGGCAGTCAGAGACCTGGTCCCAAGAAGGTGAGAGCTCAGAAAAGCTTTGCCTGTCTGCTGTTTTTCGTGTTCTCCTGAAGAAATTCTACAGGAACTCGCCAAGGCTGAGTGACCTCAGACTGGGCAATGGATGTGCTAGAGCTAAGCTCGGGTGATATCAAAATATCTACACAGGTGTGGGGTGGGCAGTGGCCCCCACCAATCAGATCGTGGCAGAGATGGCCTGGAGGTTCTCCTGCTTTCCCAGCTGTTAACCCTTTAGGTGCTGAATTAAGGGAAGGGAGGAGGTTCTGGGGAAAGGCCAGGGCAATGGGCAGCAGAAGGCTTGGGAGAAAATGACTGTTTATCAGCTAGTTCAAAATATCCCAATATTTACTATTGGTGTCCACTGGGTGAATTTCAGCCCTGGATGTGAGTCCCTCCACCCACAAATTTAAGAATCTTGGGGAATTCTTAGATGTATGTGTGCCCTTCCCATTCCTTAAGAAAAAATAGGCTAGAATTTTGAAACCTTGATATGGCCTCATGCTTCCAAACTATTCCTGATAAACTCTGTTCTTGTTGTTTATTTGCAAAGTCGTGTCCGACTCTCTTGCGGCCCCATGGACTGTAGCCCGCCAGGCTCCTCTGACCATGGAATTCTCAAGGCAAGAATACTGGAGTGGGTAGCCATTTCCTCCTCCAGGAGATCTTCCCAACCCAGGGATTGAACTTGTGTCTCCTGCATGGCAGGTGGATTCTTTACCACTGAGCCTCCTGGGAAGCCCTGATCAACTCTGAGTTTGGGCAAAAATGTAGACTACCATCACTTGCCCTCCTCTGTACTCCTCCCTCTGTCAAGTAGGTTAAAGGCATCTTCTCAGCATCTGCAAATGTTTGTTCTGAAGCAGAGGGAAAGTCCTAGCAGAGAGGGGATTCAGGGAGCAGGTCAAGCCTCCTATATGATTTTATTTTAGGAAATCAAGTCCCTCTGGACAATCTGAGTGCTACCCACAGGCAGATGACCAGGAAAACAACCCACATACTGGCACATGGGCTTCTACTGCATTTAAATGATTATTTGGGAGGACTGGGACAGCCTTAAATTGCACAAGTTTATTCACAGAGATTAATATGTCAGTAATATTGATTGTCAGAGGTCTGCTTCATTCTATTTAGGATTCCACAGGCCACAGACAGCAGTCATTCAGGCGTGATTTTTCCCTCTAGAATTTCTAGCATGTTGAGGCGGCCGGTCCGGTAGAGGCTGAATGGCAAATTCTGTCAAACTAGATACTGCCAAGGCGATCCCCAGGGCAAGGTGCGTGGATTTTGTTTACATGTTGCCAAGGCAGGCATCAATTGTCTGCTTCTATGTTAGGATCCTTTCCCCCACCCCCTTCTAAATAAAGTAGGTCACCCAATGGCCCAGGCACCTAGGGTGTAGAGGAGCCAGAATAGTCTTCCAGAATCAATCCTGAAATCGTGATGCAGAATTAACCAAATATTGTGGTTGTGGTTTAGCCAGTAAGTTGTGTCCTACTCTTGCGACCCCAAGGACTGTAGCCCGCCAGGCCCCTCTGTCCTTGGGATTCTCCAGGCAAGAATGCTGGAGTGGGTTGCCATTTCTTTCTCCAGGGGATCTTCCCAACCCAGGAATTGAACCTGGGTCTCCTACATTTCAAGCAGGTTCTTTACCAACTGAACTACAAGGGAAACCAAATATTAAGGGTGCTAAAAGTTCAGTGTCTCTGGTTTCCCACTGCATGGAGATTGCTCCGTTACATGCAACTGTCCAGGAAGTGCCTTTGCAAGAGTGTCTGCGATGAAAGAACAGAACCTATGAGAGGTGTGGAGAAGAACTCACTTGCATCAAAGGATCGGCTTTCAGGATGGTCTGGGAGCCCAGAGCATTATTGTATTACACACCGCACTGAAACGCGCCTTGTTCTGATTTTTTTCCCTCCCCCTCCTCCTCTCTTTTCTTTGAGTGCTTTCGAAATAAAAGAGTTTTTTCTTCCAAATTGCGCTAGGAGGCAAATTCTTGAACGGTGTAATAGAAAATGTTAGACAATATTCCTTACCGGAGCTATTGACATTTTGGATAGTTGTGACACTTTGATTTTTCTCAAAACATATGGATCAAGCCTGGCTGCCTTATTGGACAGGAAGTCCGGATGAAAGGGCTTCCTTTATCTTTCTTTGTATTTTCCCCCCTCCGTTTGTTCGTGCCTTTCTCTCTGAATAGAATCATGGTTTTCTTAAGCTGTCCGGGGAGTCGTTATTGCCTTACTAAATATTTCATGGTGCACAGCACACTATACCTGCCAACTGCTTCTTATTTGTTGTCAGAAATAAAGGGTTCATCCTTCAGAGGGGGAGGGAAAAAAAATAAGATAGCAGGTTTCTCCTATTGTTTTTATTTTAAAGTCTCTCGTCGGCACCCCACGCACGGGAACACTGGAAATCTGAGAAGGATGCTTTTATTTTCCCAGGGACGCACGGCTGGCCACTTATTTATTTATTTGCAGCTTATTTATTTAGTTGCCGCACACTCTTTGCTATGATTCCCAGCACTTGTTTCTTGGCGGTTTCCCTTCCGATTTGTTCAAAAGGGAAAAGTTCAAAGCGGCTCTGTCAGCTGAGGGAGAAGCCTGCTGCATACTAACCCTCCAGCGCCCGCCTGCGCTGACCTTGAGACAGGGGCCCTAAACGGTTCCATCTCGCAGCCCCGCATGTGTGTTTTGTTAGACCAGGTCGGGAGGGGTCAGGGCTCACCTGAGGCCAGCGGAGCCCGGGCCGACCTGCCCGAGCAGCGGGGTAATGCATTTTTAAAAGGGACATTCTCGCCTCTGAGTGGGCCTAATATGGTCTCTGTTTAAAAACCTGTCAGAATCCCAAGCACACACTCCATAAAATATAAATAAGTACTTACTGTTTGCAGATGTTGCTTGTTTTTTCTAATGTGTGTATTTGAAGTCCCAGAATCCTCACTTCCTGTCAGGCTCCCCCATGCCTCTCTCCTCCGGTTTCTGAAGGAACAAGGAGGGGGGAACTTCAGATCGCAATTTCTCAATGAAGACACCTTCTGTCAAAGCTGTCAGCAGCCCTGGAGCAATTAGCATTCCCTTTTTCTTTCTCTCTCTCCCCAACCCCCCCCCCCTTCCCTCTCTCCTTCAACACTGAGGTTTATTTCTTGTCACAGCTTTACCTGGGCCTTGGAGAGCCACCTCCCTTGTTAGCTGCCTTTGAAAGAGGCTTAAAGTCTCAGGAAAGAGTGATTTTTGGAGGCTCTGAAAGGCAATGCTGTAACTTGATAGGCCTGTAATCTGCACGCTGAGATTAATTGGAAAGAATTAGGGAAGGGACTACAGGGAGCCACCATCATCCTTCCTGGAGAAATTCATAGATGGGGCCTCGTACGTCTTTGCCACCTCCATCCCGAGAGTCCCATTGATAAATGCGCTGTGCAGACCTGTGTTTGGCTGCATCTGGGCCACCGGCCCCTGAGTCTGACCCACGATTTCTAGATTCATCCACAGCAATCTTCCTCCTGCTTCCACTGCACTGCACCCAGCTCACCCCCAGCTCCAAACCCGCTTCAAAGACGCCGGGTTAGAGCCTGATGGAAAAGTCAACTCCTGGCTCTGCATCTGTTGTTACCCCTTCTTTCTCCTCCTGTTTCCTTTCTTAGTTACTGCCGGCTGTCCTGGTGGGGGTGTTGAGTGACAGGTGGAACCTGGGCACACTTTTCTACGTGACCAAGCCAAGTAGTTCATTTAAGCCAGTGTTCCTGATGGGCAGTGCGTGAAGAAGGCTGTGGAAGTGACTGTTTGCTCTGCAGCCCTCCCAGGATGCACACCAACATTTTACTAACTCACTCTCTGGGGACCCCGCCACATGTACTTGGAAAGCAAGCCTGTGGACTTTCCGAAATCGGCAGTTCAGGCTTGTATTTTTTAATTTACTTATTCTTTGCCATGTATGCACTCCTCTGGTTAAAATGGTCAGCTGAGCCCTTGTTTCTTGGCCCCTTTCTTTCTTTACTTAGAACGTGGTGCTTCAAAAGGAAACCCACTGCAAGGTCCCTGCTCTGTCTGCACAACCTCTTATTTCTGACTTCCCCAGTTTTGAAGCCAGCGGTCATCAATAGTTTATCAATAGCCTCATGAACTGAAAGCCAGCTGCCCCAGACCCAAATTACTGCTAAGAATCAAAGACTTCCCTTCCACCCACTTAACAGAGACTCATGACAAATGCTATCCATTTGCCACACGCTTTAATATCTATTATTTTTAAAAAAAGAGAAGAGGAGACAAACACCAAGCCTTCCCTCGTTTCTACACCATTTGGGGAGGGTCTGATTCTGAACACACACCCAGGACAGCGTGACTCCATGCTAGAGTCGGGCTAGTTGAGTTTGCTTCATCTTTAAAGCACAGGAACCATAAATCAAGATGAAAATCCTACAGCCCCAAAGCCTTACCAATTGATACAATTTGAAAATGGGCAGCCGGAGAGGCTGGGGAGAAAGCTGACATGATGACTTTTATAATAGCAGAACGTTTAAGGTTATAGAAATAAAAGGAAGAGGATGAAATCAGGAGCGTTGATCTCTGCCTGCAGGCTCTCAGCTCACTGGAAGCTCCAGCAATTATTTCTGCTGTGGCTTTCCCCTCCTTTTTTTTTCCAGCAGTCTGTTTGAAATGAAGCAGAACCGGGCATGGCAGGCTTATCAGTGTCGTTAGCTGACAGGGCGCCCAGCACACCTGCTTTTACTTGCTGCCATTTCAGGCACTAATGCCACAGAGAATGTTGCTAGGGTCCTTATAATGTGTAAAGATTCATTTATTTCACCTTTTGAACCTGCCTGACCCCCTGGGCTTGTGTTGGGGAGTGGAGGGAGGGCAGGAGAGGGTTTTTTTTTTTTTTCCTGGCACTTAGAAGAAGCTGGCAATTAGGGATCTGGCCCTGGGGCTGTTGCTATGATAGAAACTTAAAAGAGAGGTAGGGGCTTAGCCAGGGAGGCGCTGGGAGCCGGGCAGGACTTAGGCCACCCTAAGGGGACTGGGGGAGGGTACAGAGCAGAATTCCCCTGACTGCTGCCTCCCTGGCTGTAAGGTGTCCCAAGTGCTGTGCTGTTGTGACACGTGGGCACCCCTACTTTTGGAGACTACCCCCATCACATCACACGTATTCAAATGTACCTACCTCTCTCATCGTCACTAAGATTGTTGACATGATATTTTTTAAAAATATTTATTTATTTATTTTTGGCTGCATTGGGTCCTCGTTGTCCACAAGGGCTCCGTAGGCCCATGGCATGTGGGATCTTAGTTCCCCCACCAAGGATTGAACCTGAGCCCCCTGCACTGGAAGGTGAGGTCCTAACCACTGGATCACCAGGGAAGTCCCTGTTGACAAGATTTTTAAAAATCATTTCGCCTTTGCAGTGACTTGGCCATGGGTATCTCATTTCACTGACAATGGCTAAGACTTCCTGGCAATTATCACAGGCACCTAGGAATTCCTGTGGAGAAAAAGACCTACCCTCCAAACTGTTGTCCAATGTAATGGAATTTTTATGGATACTTAATTTAGCCATTAATGAAGTTGACATAATATTAAGTTTTGCAGACATTTTAATTGAACACCTATTCAGTTTCATGGTTTTCTTTTTGAATTTTGGAGCCAATAAACGTAGTATATATTTTTTGGTCTCAAACATTTTCATAGGTCCCAGAAAAACAGAATCTGGTCACACAAAACCTGATGGCCCATGTGCGTAATGATGCTTTTCCTTCCCTTTTCCTTCTTGGTTTCTTGCCTTCCTTTTATATGGGTTTGACCAATACATTTTCCCTTCAAGAAGTCTTGGTTTAAAGTTTTGGTTTCTCAGGTGTAAAATTGTAATTCTTGTTGGTGAATATTATACTCTGGTAGGACTTTGATTCTGTTTCCTTCTATTTCATATCTCATGACAAGCACTGGAGAGAGTAGGGCATATTCTTCAAGCTCTACATGGAAATCTGGAAATCCCTTCATTTCTTCATGTTTCGTTCTTTCCAAGAGGTTGATCACATACCTCTGTTGTTTATGCCCCAGTAGCACTTCCTCTTCTGCCGTGAGTACAATTCCAGTTTCCTCAGGGAGAGGCCCCCCTCCCCAGCGATTTAGTCCATTTGTCTCCAGGTCAGTTAGAGCATCCCATCATCCTGGCCAGTCATTGGTTTCAGAACTTCTATAACTATTTGGAAAAATAGAGCCTTTTGTTTAACGCAGAGATTGCTGGCTTAAGGAGCTACCAAGAGAACCATTGTGCAGACAATATGGTTGAAGCAGAGAAAAACAGACTAAAGAAGTTAAGGTAGAAGAACAAAGTCTTAATGATAGTACAAAAGCCCCTGGATCCAGCCATGCCTGAAAGCCATAAAGCTATACCACCCCTAAAAGAATTGATTAGATGAACAGTCAAATTCCTACTTTGCTTAGGCCAGTTTGGCTTGGGAAGCTGTCACTTGTGATCAAAAGGATCTTGCCATATTCTGACATCATTAAGGGGGCAAGGCCAGGAGAGAGATCTCATTTCATTTCCTCTGTTAGGAAACAGTTTGAATTGGAATGTGAGATGTGGGCGTTGGAAGGCTGGGGAGGAGAACAATGTTATCAATAAGGAGAGTAACGTTGAGCACAGGACCAGTCACTGTGCTCATGTCTCCCAATAACTCTCAGAAGTTCATTGTCCCCATTTTACAGAAAACAAATTGAGGCTCAAAGCCACCTACCCAGGAAAAACACAGCCTGATTGGTTTCGGATCTGTTTTACTCTAAAGTGGCTCAGACCAACACCTAGAACTAAATGTTTGAGCTCATGTTTCTAATCCTTAGGGCACAAAGCCCTGGAGGCTCAGGTCCTCCTGTTGGATCCTGTGGTCTTGCATTGCTCTGTTGCTTAGTCACTCAGTTGTGTTTGATTGTTTACAACCCTAAGGACTGTAGCCCACCAGGCTCCTCAGTCCATGGGTCTCTCCAGGCAAGAATACTGGAGTCGGTTGCCATTTCCTCCTCCAGGGGATCTTTCCGACCCAGGGATTCAGCCTGCATCTCCTGTGGCTCCTGCATTGCAGGTGGATTCTTTACCGCTGAGCCACCTGGGACGTTTTTGTGCTCGTTATTCCACTTTTTTCTCGCTGCTACCTCCATGGAATTCCTACCATTTAAAGTTCCATTCCTTTGAGTCTGGAGAAATTTTACACTACTTAGAATCTTCTATGAATTTGCAAATTCCAGTTGATATTTCAGGTATTCAGACTCCTCGGGAAGAGTTTGGGGAAGGTGGGAGATGGAAGCAGTTATCAAAGAAAGAAAAACTTGCCTATGTCCCAATCATTTCAAGACTTGGCCCTAACAAAGGAAAGGAAGGCAGACCCTTACCTGATAAAGAAGAAGTAAGGGTCTAGAAGAAGTGGATCTTGGATTATTCTGCCTGTTTTGAGTCTTGGAGTGACTAAGTTCTCTTTCATATAAATAACCTTCCTCTCCCCATCCTCCCACCCGTGATTCTGACAACTCTTACTCATCATCAAAGCCAAAGAATCTTGGAATACATCTTAGGAGGTGCTTCATTAAAACCAATAGACTTGGCGTCTGGGTTCCTCTATTGATAAATTCCCAATAGAAACTAACCGAGCCTTTGATCTAGTGAGGGCAGGTGTGTGTGCAACCTTGTTGCCCAGGCTACCCAAGTGGGGAAGCTACCAACCGGAAGGTCTTAGTAAGAGTAATAACCTCCTGGCTCTAAGTCTCCTTCTACTAGTTCTATGGACTCTCCGCCCATTTAGACTCATTCTAGCTCATTCTGGGAGCAACCAGAGGTGTCTCACGAATATTTACACTCCAGTCATCTCAGCTACAATCAAGAGTCCACCATTTTCCTTGTGTCCTACTTTTAATTGTTCAATTACCACTGCTAACGCCACACGTGAGGTCTTGTCCGTTTTCCCAGGGCGTCCGCAGGCAGTCCTGTCCCCCGAGTTCATTCATTCCTTTAATATTAGCCCTACTCTTTGTGCCTCAATGACAGAGCAGGTCTAGTTTATGCTTTCAGTATTTAAAGAACTCTTATGATGCTTTGAGAAGTTTTTCTCATTAGCTTTCTAATGAAGCTAACATCATTTTCCTCTTAGCTCTTTTCACTTTACTCCCTCTTTCTTTTGGCTTCTTATTCCTAGAATTCAGACATCAATTCCCTGACTGGACTGGACAACCATCTGAGTAGCAGACAGCCTTCCTTTCCCACACTGACCCATCATTGTAGCACAGTAGCTCTGCAGCTTGGTTCTCATCTCCTGGAGGGTAAGCTCTTTCCCAGGAATTCCTAGGTCCAATGAAGCTCACCCTGCCCTCTCTGCTGAACCCAGGGTGAGGTTTCTAACTGAGAGCATCATTGCTCTACATTCTGAGGTCCCCTTGAAATTCAAAAGAGTTTATGCCAGAAAAGGGCTTGCTCTTCAAACATAAAATGGACTTGTTCCTGCCCAAGCTAAAGATTTTAGGGGTTTAGCATCTTTTTGTGAGTGCATGATTTTCCAGTGATTCTCTTTTCCACTCTTGGTGGCAAAGTGTTCCTGGATTTGTGATAAGGTTTGTTTCTTTCTTAAAAACTGACAGTTCCAAGTGGAACCCTCCATCAGTGGACTTCTATCTGAATCCCTTCCCTGGTGACATTTTATCCTTGCAGATGCTGCACAGCTCAAATTTCATAGACTTGAATTCTGAAGATTCTTTGAGATAAAAACATTCTTAGTTCACAGGACTGGGAAGTGAATTTCGCTGCTGATAGTCTGGGCATGTATATGGCTGCTCTGTGAATTAATACTTGTCAGACCTTGTTGCTGTGAAATAGCTGTGGCGAGGTGACGACCATCATTTATTTTATTTTATTAGTTTTTTATTTGATTTCATTTAGGCTTTGGCAAAGGTGAGAGTACTGACTCGTATTTCCCGTTTATGTTTGATATACAGAAGCCCCTTGGGAAGGGGAGTGATGCTGACTGAAATTATGTAAATTAAAGAGGAAATTTGCTAAGACACCTTGATAAACTCAGAAATGAGAATATCTTACTTTAACCGTTTGGTCATTCCCATTCTTGGCTTTGGCGCTTATGCTTAGTGCAAGAGGTCTGGAGGCGGCATGGAACAGGTGTGGTGGCCTAGGGAGTGGGTTTTTAATGTCCAAGTGAAATGGTGATCAGGGCTTACTGTGTATAAGCAAAAAAGCTGAGACTGGTTTAGCCAATAATTTAGAATAGGGAGCCAGCCGAGTGATGAAACCAGGTTTTACCAACCTACGAATCCTCCCGAGACCTGCAGGAGTACTTGAAATTATGAGCAGGGTCATTCAGTGAGGCCTGGTGCTGGTGAGGGAGGCGGGTGTTCCCCTGGGTGAGAGATCATTCTAAGTGAACAGAGTCTCAAGAGCAGACATTTGCTGCTGGCACAGAAATCAGCATGGTGTCCAAGAGAGCAATATAGGTTCAAATCCCACTTATGACATTTACTAGGTATGGGGCTAATTGTAAAATAGACTTTCATCTCTTATTACAAAAACTATAGTTCTTTTTTTCCTTTTTTTAAATGGAAGCAAAAAGAAGAAAAGGGAAAACTCACTCAATCTCTCTCATCCAGAAAAAAAATCTACTCTTACTTCTTTCAGGGCTATTTTCCAAAACCTCTTTTGTATATAGACCCATGTACTTACCCGTGTTACAAAAATAAAATTGCACATGGCATTTTGTAAACCTCCTTTTAATGTTCAACTCCGAATATTGTTAGCATCATTTTTAATGGCTGTACAATATCCTATCTTATGGACATACTTTTATTTACTCAATCCTCTCTTGTTGGACACATAGGTTGTTTGCAGAATGGCTGTTGTATATACTTGCAGCTGTGAGTAGGAAGGGAAGGCGTGGTATGGTACACTTGGGTCAAGACATTGCCTCCCCCTTCTCCCTTCGCATAGACTTGTAAAATTGAAGTAGGTCCTCCTGTCCCTCCGGCCAGAGACAAGGCTGAAATGGGAGCCCAGGCTTGTCAACCACTGCATCACAGGGTCTCTTGTTTGAGGACTTCTGGGAGGCAGTGAGCATGCCCAGGAGGGTCAGCTCACCTGGAATGAAGGATGCAAATGGAGAGAAGCTCTGGAGTTGTCTGACAGGCTTCAGGGCACCAAACAAAGCTGAGTCACTGTGACCTGGACTTGCCAGCCTCTGGTACTGCACTTTCCAAACCGGTCTTGGAAGAGTCTTCTTTCTTATGAAAGTTACGCTCCAAGCTCTATTCAGGAACTGGTCTCAGACAAGTCTTGCTGGGGAATCCTCTATCTTTAGATCACTCTCCTCTCTACATTTGGGGCGATCGTTTACTTCTCCTCCTGGAATCCTCCAGGGAGAGAAGAGATGGAGGCCACATATAGAGACAAGTGTGTGGTCTGTGCATCCCAAGGAGACACAGGGGCAGGTGACCGAGCTGGTTCTGGCTTTGGAATCTGCTTTGGATGCTAAGTAGGGCTTCCCTCATAGCTCAGTTGGAAGGGAAAGGCTACCCACTCCAGTATTCTGACCTGGAGAATTCCATGAACTGTATAGTCCATGGGGTCGCAAAGAGTCAGCCACAACTGAGCGACTTTCACTTTCACTTTGGATGCTAAGTGGAGTCTTTGCTTCTGGAGTCATGACTGGACTTCAGTGTCCTTTCTTCCTGGTGATATTGTTATTTGAGCTGGAGCTTTAAATAATAAAAATTAAAAGCCATTAGAGGATAAGACTTACATACTTTATACCCATGAAGATGGCTCTTCTCCAAAAATCAGAAAAGAAATATTGACAAGGATGTGAAGGAATTAGAACCCTTGTGTACTGCTGGTGCGAATGTAAAATGGTACAAATTCTGTGAAAACACAGTATGTATGGCACAACTGTATGATCCAGTAATTCCACTTGTGGGTTTATATCCTAAATAACTGAAAGCAAGGACTACCATAGCAGCATTATTCACAATAGCCAAAAGGTAGAAACAACCCAAACGTCCATCAGCTGATGAATGGATAACAAAATGTAGTCTATATCTACAAAATAATATTATTCAGGGTTAAAGAGGAATGAATCTGATTCATGCTACAATTTTGAAGATATGCTAAATGAGCTTTAAATAATAAACATTATCAGCTACCAGGAGGCTTCCCTGGTAGCTCAGATGGTAAAGAATCTGTCTACCATGCAGGAAACCTGGGTTTGATGCCTGGGCCGGGAAGATCCCCTGAAGAAGGGAATGGCAACCCACTCCAGTATTCTTGCCTGGGAAATCCCATGGACAGAGGAGGCTGGTGGGTTATAGTCCATGAGGTCTCAAACAGTAGTACATGACTTAGTGACTAACACTTCATGCTAAGTGAAACAAGCTGGGCATAGAAGGGCAAACAGTGTACAATGCCACTCATATGAAGTGCTTAGAAGAGTCAAAGTCATAGAGACAGAAAGTAGAATGGTGGTCTCCAGGGGTTACGGGGAGGGAAATGTGGGGAGTTACTGTTTAATGGGACAGAGGGTTATGGACAAGGATGATGGTGATGACTACACAATAATTGTGAGTTGAATGTACAGAATTGTACACTCAAAAAGGGTTAAAATGGTAAAATTTATGTTATGTAGATTTAAAGAATGATTTATCCTTTTTATAATTGAAGAAACAGGCTCTAGGAAAATGGAAGTAGCACAAAACTTTTACCTTTTGAGGGAAATTCAGTTCTCTGATGACTTTTTCTAAAGAATTTCTTTTTTTTTGATGTGGACTGTTTTAAAGTCTTTATTGAATTTGTTACAATACTGCTTCTGTTTTGTGCTTAGGTTTCTTGGCCACAGAGCATGTGGGGTCTTAGCTTCCTGACCAGGGATAGAACCCTTACCCACTGCGCCGGAAGGTGAAGTCTTAACCACTGGACTACCAGAGAAACCCCTCTAATGACTTTTTCAGCACAGGCTTACCGATCATCTAATGAGGGTAAATCATATGCGCTCCCGCTGTGCGCTGAGGACTCGAGACAGTGCCAAGGGGCTCACGTTTTAGCTAGTGTGGGTTGAGGGGTCGGGGAGGGTGGGGAATGTAGATGCATTGTAAGGCAGAATGTCACCATGCTGAGGAAGGTGCAAATGGGCTCTGGAAATGCAGGGGAGTGGGGTCTCACTCCTGCTTGGGGAGGCTAGGAGATCCAGGGGTAGGATGTTGATAAACAGAGCTGGTGAGAGGGGATTCCAGAAGGATACAATGTTGATAGAGTAACAGGAATGAGAAGATTAATAGTGCCTGTTCCATGCCAGGTGCATTCTAAGTACTTGATACATGGAATCTCACTTTATCCTTATAACACTTCAGAGAGGCAGCTACTTTATTAGCCTCATTTTACAGATAAGGAGAAAGAAACCTAGAGAGGTTAAGGAACCTGTCAAAGATCACACAGCTAGTTTTAACAAATACACAGCTTGGAGTGGGGTGTTGGCCACCCATATTTAGGGACCTTCAGGTCATTGCAGATGGCAGAAACATGGGGTGGTGGAAGAGAAATGGTAGAAACAAGACAAAAAAGGGTGTCAGATCCCCTTGGACCTTTAATACAGGATGATAAGTGGGCACTGTTTTATTAAAGTAAATAAGTTAACTCATGCTTTCTTCTATTCCAAAAGGAATTTGAGAGATGGTAGCAAGTGGGAATCTTTGTGGGGCAAGAGTAGGGACTGGGGGCCAGTGATAGGTGGAGTAGAGTCAGAGATGGTGGTGCTCAGAGTTACTTAATATGTTAATTACTATGGTAGCCAGTCTTCAAGATGGCCCCCAATGAGAATTTCCCTTGGGGTGGTTAAGACTCCTCGCTTCCACTGCAGGGAGCATGGGTTCGATCTCTGGTCAGGGAACCAAGATCCTGCATGCCACGTGGCACAGCCAAAAAAAGAAAAGATGACCCTCAATGATCTCTGCCTCCTGGTATGCCTGCCCTTGAGTGATCCCCTCTCATACTCAATAGAAATGACTTGTGTAACCAGTAGGATATTATGTAAATGATGGTGTGTGACTTCCCAGGCCAGGACATACAAGACAATTGGCTCTCCTCCCACTTTCGCTGGCATCACTTGCTCTGGAGACAGCTGGCGGCCGTGTTGTGAGGCTGCTCAAGCAGCCTGTTGGAGAAGTCCACATGATGATGAATTGAAGCCTCCTTCCCACCTTGGAAATGGAAGTCTCCAACCCCAGTCACACCTCCTGGTGACTGCAACCTCATAAAGAACCCCTGGACCTACTCTCAAATTCCTGACCTGGAGAAACTACGTGAGATAAGAAATGTTTATTGTCTTATTAAGTTTAGGGCTTTAAACATTACCCCCAGGTAATTTTTCAATGTAATACCTAGACAATAAATAGTTAATGTAATAACTAAAATGACTCATTCTCTAGCCCCTGCCTAGACTGCAATGTTTCCTTCAGAAGGAAACATGGTTTATTGGTAGTTGAACTTTTAGCTTAAGGAATATTTCATTTCCGTGAGGAGTAAAGGGGGAATCACAGAGTATTTCTTACATGCTGATACCATATTCTTCATAACCTGGAGATCTTCCCACCATTGGCATTCCTTACACGCAGAGTCTAAAAAGAAATAGTACTAATGAACTTATTTACAAAACGGACTCACAGACTTAGAGAACAAACTTATGGTTCCCAGGGGAGGATGGATAGTTAAGGAGTTTGGGATGGACATGTACACACTGCCATATTTAAACTGGATAACCAGCAAGGATCTACTGTACAGCACAGGGAACTCTTCTCAGTGTTATGTGGCAGTCTGGAAAGGGGAGTTTGGGGGAGAATGGATACATGCATATGTATGGCTGAGTCCCTTTGCTGTCCACCTGAAACTATCACAACATTGTTAATTGGATGTATGCCAATATAAAATAAAAAGTTTTTTTAAAAGGATACCATATATAACTGGGAAGAGGTGGAAGCAAGAGCAGCTAGGAAATTTCTTTCCTCTCCAGGCCTGCAGGTCAGTTCCGCCCAGGCTCACTTAGCTCTCCTGCCTGGCTATTGTTACCCAACCTCCCCTCCACCGGCCTGTGAGCTCTGTAGAGGTGGGCCTGAGATGCACTGCTTTTCTTGCCCACTCCTTTTTTGTTGTAATGTCGAAGATACATAACGTTGTACTCAGCCAGGTTCTGGTATCAGACCATAAAGTTGTATCCAGTTATTTTGCGATTGTAAGTAATGCTGCCATGAAGATATTTTGGAAAATTTTGGCTGGTCTATCCATAGAGTAAATTCCTGGTACTGTGTGTCTACATAGGATGCTTTAGTTCTTAATTTTCTGAATCTGGGGAGATGTCATTATGACAGGAGACGCCAGAGTTGTAACAGGAGGGTGAATAGGTAGTCATCTTAGAGGAGAAAATCTTGCCCTGAGGTAGGGGAATGGAGGAGAGTGTCTCTTTCCCCATGTTTACCCCTAGATACATATCATATTTATAAAATATTTTATTTGGCTATGCTTGGTCTTAGTTGTGGCATGTGGGGTCTAGTTCCTTTACCAGGGATTGAACCTGGGCCTTCTGCATTGGAAGTGTGGAGTCTTAACCACTGGACCACCGGGGAAGTCCCTATGTGTTGCATTTTAAATAAAGAAGTCCTTTTAAATAAAAACGACCAGATGGAGGGGCTCATGTTACTTAGGCAAGCTTGTCAGCCACACACCCTGGCTCCTGCGCCTGTGTGTGTTTGAGTGTGTCCTTTAGGCACTGTGGACCAACCCATGTTGACCCCTCCTCTTAGCCCAGCTCGACCTTGACCTTTACAGTGTCCCTGCACTGCCTTATGGCCCCACCAGAGTGCATCTCATCCTGGAGGGAAGGTCCAAAGTGGCCGGATGCTGAGGGAGGGAGGCCTGGAGTCAGGCGGGCTGGCCTCTCAGGGGTCTGGAGCTGCACACCCGCAGGGACCCCTGGGCCTTTCTGGAGATCAGCTCTTGAAGGCCCGGCTACTGTGGACCTCGCTCTCCATCCCCTGGAAAGGAGAGGCAGAGACAGATCCCAGGGGACAACCTGGAAACCCTGTGCTGCTGTAACCCAGGGTGGGACGAGAAGACGATCTGATTCAAGTCGTGAGTAGTAACCTCCTCTCCATCAGGTTGAATTCTGAGACTCCTCTGGTTGTCAGGAGTCAACAACGCAAGCCACCTTGGGCCTCAGCCCACCGCATTTCAGCCACCGAGGCCACACTCTCTAACAATTTGCTGGTGCTGAGTTTTCCTCTCCCTCCCTCTCCCTCCCTCCCTCTGTCTGCCTTCACTCCCCAGCCGACCGACCGTGCCCTTCACCCCAGCAGTCTGGCCTCCTCCCTCTTCCTGTGGATGCCCGTGGGTGAGTTGCTCTAGGAATGGAAACCAGACTGCGGCGACCACCGTGCCCAATGCCGTTGGCACGAATCGGGGCCTCTAATGCACACAGCATGGCCCCAGACGCGCCCAGACGGGTGTGGTTAGTCCCCGCTGGTGGGTCATGGGCGTGTTGGGGAACTGCCACCTCTCCCTAAGCAGCCGTGAAGCCACGGCTGTGACAGCCCTGTGGGTCGGGGGTTGTCCGAAGGGTTTCCTCCTGGGTGGTTTGTGGGCCTGGGGTGTCAGGGAATCTGGGACAAAGGCCTTGGGTATGCAGTCGTGGGAAGCAGCCACCTTCTGGAGAGCTCGTGTTCCATCCTGCAGGTTGTCTTGTCCTTCGCCCAGCTCCTGTTACAGGAGTACAGCTTCGGTACCTGGATACAGTTTCGTGCCAGATATCCTGCTGTCCAAAAAAAATATGTAAACTCTTTTTTAAAAAATTTTATTTGCAAGGTGCCTGTATTTGGGTCCCAGATCTGCTCCATCCATGGGCTGAGACCCATCTTTGGCTGAAAGTGGGTGCTTAGCCCATCAGCCAGAAGAGCGAAGGAACTCTCTCGATGGGCTGAAGGGTGGCCACTGAAGCCCTAGTGGCCAGAGCTGAGCAAGCAGGGGCCTGAAGAGAAGTCTGACTTGTGTCTGCTGCGGTGACAGAGGGAAGAAGGAACGGAAAGCTGGCATTCCCCACCTTTCCTCTGACTCACCGTGGTTTGACCGGGGAATTGGCCACATGGTGCAATCCACAGACACAAGGACTTTTGAGGGGCCTCAAGCCACACTTGTTTCTGCAGGTCCACCCCGTCTGTGCTGGTCTCCCCACCCAGCCCTGAGGCCTCCGAGGGATGGGAGATAGCCGATCTGGCAGCCCACGTGAAAGGCCCTTTTGTGCTCTTGCCTGGAAAGGTCTCTGGCGCTGCTTGGAGCACTCTCGGAGAAGGGGATTTGTTCCTTTAATTGATAATGAGTATCAGAAAGGTCATATTTACATTATGAGCTGGGTGGGAATTGTGTGTGTGCTGACAGCGGGGGCGAGGAAGGGGGGGGTCACGCAAATAAATGACATCCAGCTCCCTGTCCGTGGCCGCCAGAGGTTTGGAAAAAGTGGGGAATCCGGCGGGGCTGAGAACAGAGAAATGGTGGAAATGAAGACGCAGGAGAGAAGGTATGGGAGAGGGAGAGAGACAAAGCCAGAGGAAAAAGCGGACAGAGGGTGGGAGGGAGAAAAGACAGACTGAGGGGAAGGGAGCCCAGAAGCAGAGGGACAAGCCCAGAGAGATGGGGAGGCAGAGAGTCCAAGTGACCCTGTGTAGCCGCCATGCTGTATCATTAGATTGGTGTGTCAGTTATGGGAAGAGGATGCCCTGCAGGAGTCAAACCATCAGACTCCTGGGGTCATTTCTCAAATACCCACCCCATGACCCAAAGTGAAAGAAAGTGTTAGTTGCTCAGCCATGTCCGACTTTTTGTGACCTTGTGGACTGTAACCCGCCAGGTTCCTCTGTCCATGGAATTCTCCAGGCAAGAATACTGAAGTGGGTTGCAATTCCCTTCTCTGGGGATCTTCCTCACCCAGGGATCGCACCTGGGTCTCCCGCATTGCAGGCAGATTCTTTACCATCTGAGCCACCAGGGAAGCCCTAAGCGAAGTGCAAATAAGACTGCATCACTACTTAAAGTGGTTTGATGACTCGCCATTGACCTCAAGAGGGACTCTGCAACACAGCTCACCAGTCCGGGGTGGCCTGACTCTTTCTACCCTCCGCCCTTGCTCGCCTTGCATTTCCCTGGCCAACCCCCTCCTCCGCACAAAGCCCTGCCTGATTCCTGAAACTTTCCTCTGCGTCCTGCCATCCCCAGCCTTCCCAGATGTCTCATGCTGTGTTGTAATTGCCTGTTGAGTTGTCTGCTCCCCCACGGAACTTCTGGCTCTGAGGGTTGTCACCACTGCACGTATGCACACGGTCCTGGCTGTATGTACATATGTGAGTCTGATCCTCCGTGCATATTTGTTGACCTAGGTGGCACCATTTTGGTCTCTTCTAGTAGAGTCTCCAGAAAAGGGTCTTCCTCCTTGTTCTCGTAGATGCGGGAATGTGATGCTTTGGAGAAAAGAACTGGAAGAATAATGCATCTAGGTTTTTCATCGGAGTCTTAGTGTGGGGACTGGATAACCCTACTGAGTCTCAGGTTCCCTCTGGCTGCATTGTGATTGGAAGAGCATCCACAGGAGAGGTCCCCTGTGCCCCAGGGTGCCGGCAGAGAGAGCCCAGGGATGGATGGAGAGCCTCTTTTCTCCTACTGACATCACTCAGGACACTCATGGAAGGACAGGAAGCTGCCACGGGGATAAGCCTGTCGGCAAGACCATCACAGAAAGGTCCCCACCCCCTGAGGGTGGTGTTTTTAACCTTCAAACAAGGTCATGCTTCCTGATGTCACTGACAACAAATGGGAAGAGTCAGTGATTTGGGGACATGGCTTCCGGCTGGTTCTCTGACTGAGGAGCCCAGCATGGCATCAGGGGCAGTTGAGGAAATGCAGGGGAAACCCAATTTCCATCCACATGGGAAGGTGTGAGATTATCAGTGTAAGAAGAAAGCAGGCAAGTGTGCAAGGGAGAGAGGGAGACAGAGACAGAGAGGTGAGGACCTGGGGGTGATGAAGGAGGGAAAGGGGGGCCAAGGACCTTGTTGTTTTCCAGATAGAAGAGAGGAATTATCTTTCTTGATTTTTACAAATGATGTTATCAGACTTCCCTGCTTGTCCAGTGGTTAAGAATCCTCTTGTCAATGCAGGGGACATGGGTTCGATCCCTGGTCCAGGAGGATTCCACACGCCTTGGGGCAGCTGGGTCCAGGTGCCACAACTACTGAAGCCCCCATGCCCCTACCCATGCTCTGCAACAGGAGAAGCCACCACAATGAGAAGCCCACGTGCAGCAACTAGAGAGTGGCCCCTGCTCACTGCAGCTGAGAAAGCCCACACACGGCCGCGAAGACCTAGCACAGCAAAAAAAAAAAATATTCTCATTTGCTTCTTTGAAAATCTAAAATCAAAGCTTGATTGTTATGTGTACAAATGGCATCGTACAACAGTCATTTGTTCCTGACAAATGAATTTGGTATCAGGAGAGGGTGGAAATGTCCACCACCCTGTTAAGTGGGCCAGTTGGATGTTGTCAGTGGGCACACATGTTGTCAGCACCTTCCTGCAGGATGACTTAGGAGTTAAAGTCTGGGCTGCGGTGATTTGAGTCAGCATCCCTGTAAGGGACTGTTTGCTTCATCTTTGCATGGCAGAGTCAGGCATTCAGGAAGAGAGTTCATGTGTGTGACCATGTGTCCTTCCCTGTGCCTGTTATAATTATTCATTCTCCAAATTTATGAACTCTTCCCGTGGGCAGCACAGTTCTAGGCACTGAACATACAATGATGTATAAGGAAGACAGTCTGTCTATCACATTTTATAATAACATCCTAGATTCTAAAGAAGTATAAATGTTTAGTGGTATATTTAAAATAAAATAGGATATTATCTATTATAAACATCTATTTGTTGATCTATTTAATGGGAGTAAGGATAATAATAGAGCTCATTAATTGATCTCACACTATAATCAAGGTTTGCCTGTTTCATTTTTGCAGGATTATCAATAATTTTTTAAATTTATGTATTATAGAAGTATACTTGACATACAATGTTATATAAGATACCTGTGTACAATATAGCGAGTCACAATTTTTAGAGGTTATACTCCATTTATAGTTATTATAAAGTATTGGCTATATTCCCTGTGTTGTACAATATATCCTTGTAGTTTATTTTTTGTTTATTTTTATTTTACTTTAAAAACATTTTATTTATTTATTTGGCTGTGTCGGATCTTAGCTGTAGCATGCAGGATCTTTAGTTTTGGCATCTGAACTCTTAATTGAAGCATGTGGAATCTAGTTCCCTGACCAGGGATCGAACCCTGGCTGCCTGCATTGGAAGCCCAGGGTCTTAGCCACGGTACTACTAGGGAAGTTCCTTCCTTATGGCTTATTTTATACTGAATAGTTCATCTCCCCTAATTTCCCCTCTACTTCCCCGCCCCACCCCACCTTCTCCCCACTGGTAACACTAGTTTGTCCTCTGTATCTGTGAGTCTATGTCTTTTTTGTTATATTCACCAGTTTGTTGTAGTTTTTAGATTCCACATATCAGTGATATTACATTTGTCTTTCTCTCTTTGACTTTTTCACTTGGCATAATACCCTCTGAGTCCATCCATTGCCTGTTTCATTTGATTTGATCTTCCCAGCAGTCCTTTATATGGGTATTTAACATTCCCATTTTACATGCAAGAAAACGGAGGCTCCTAGAAATTAAGTGGCCAGAGCTAGGACCGGAATGTTAGACCAGACTTTTTGACTCAAAAGCCCACGGTCTAACCATGGCATTTATTATGTGATTAAAGGGACTCAGAGGATAAAACAGTGGGCCCCCCTGGGACTGTTCTGGAATTCCTCAGGTAGATACTCGGGAATGCCTGGGTCCTGGGAAGGGCTGGAGGGCACGACAGGGAAGCCTGATTCCACATGAGATGCCCTGCAATGAGTCAGTTCCTGCTTTTTGATTTAATCCTTCCCCCTAATGTGTGTTCATCACGTAACCCAGGGAAGATTGGTTTTCGGGGAAGGAGCATCAAAGGCGGTAATTAAACTGTCCCTACTGATGCGCTCAGGCTCTGAGAATAGATCTGTTTGATTCCGCAAAGGAAATCATTGGTATTTTAACAGGAGGCAGGAAACTTTTGATTAGCAAGTGATAGATAAACAGATCGATGCCTTTCCTGGCGACATTTTCAGCTTCATTATTGTCACTGGAAAAAGCTGGGGGTGGGGGGTGAGGAGGCAGATGCTGGGGAGAGATGAGAGGAGGTCATGGTGGGCCCTTCAGGGCTTGAATCAGTGAGGAGCTAGGGAAAGGGCTGAGCTAGGGGGGCGTCCCAGGAAGATGAGGCTGCCCGTCAGTCCCTGATGGGGGCAGTGGAAGAGGAAACCGTAAAGCCTCCACTCCTGAACAGTCTCCTGAGTGGTCCCTGCTGCGGCATTGCTGCCCCACCAGGGTCTGATGGGATTCTGCCTGCCCGGCTTCTCCCTGATTGTCTAAATCTCTGCTCCCTGGTGCTCCAGCCCCTCTGCTTTACTGCTGCTTTCTCAAGGTCAGGGGGAGTTAAGACCAGAGATTATACTGTGTCAGGCTTGCCGTTTTGAAATATGACTCAGTGTAATCTCTTTCCACACCAGAGGAGAGATGCCAAAATCGCTCTTCAATCTCCAGCTCTCAATGGGCTTATTGGGATTTTCGCAGGGCTCTGGCGAGATAAGACTTTCTTCTCTCAGAGTGCCCTTTGACAAACTTTGGTTAAGTGAGGCCATAACTTAGCAAGGGCAGGTTTCCAAATGTCATGGACTCTGGGCCCAGCAGACAGAGCAGGGGCCAGGCCACCCCCAGCACCATTGATCATGGCACCAGGGCAGGAGGGAAGGTGTGCTCCCTGGCACCCACCCCTGCTCCTCACCTACATGCCTTTCTATTGGGTGGGCTCAAGTTCCAGTTCATCTTTCTGAGCCTCAGTCTCCTTATCTGTAAAATGGAGACAGCATGCCCACCTCTCAAGGTTCTCTTGGGGATTGGGGGTAATGTTGGAAAAGCATCTGGCCCTGAGTAAGTGCTCAATGAATGGGAAATCCATTCTGCTTTCCCCAATGATAGGCTTTGTGTTTTCAGATACCTGGTGGAGGGTGGGGAAAGAGTAGAAGATATTCAGAAAATTCCATGATGTTATGAACGTATTTGTTGCTGCTGTTGTGTTGCTAAGTTGTGTCTGACTCTTTGTGACCCCATGGACTACAGCATGCCAGTCTCCTCTGTCCTCCACCATCTCCCAGAGCTGGCTCAAATTCATGTCCATTGAGTCAGTGATGCTACCTAACCATCTCATCTTCTGCCTCTCCCTTCTCCTCCTGCCTTCAATCTTTCCCAGCATCAGGGTCTTTTCCAATGAGCTGTCTCTTTGCATCAGGTGGCTAAAGTATTGGAACTTCAGCTTCAGCATTAGTCCTCCAATGAATATTCAGGGTTGATCTCTTTTAGAATTGACTGGTTTGATATCATTGCAGTCCAAGGGACTCTCAAGAGTCTTCTCCAGCACTGCAACTTGTAGGCACCAATTCTTCGATTCTCAGCCTTATGAACATATACTGTTGTCCATATCTGCCAACTTTCCCTCCCCCAATGACAGTGGGTCTGTTTGTTTCTCTCACTAAATGGTGTATGTGTCTGCTGCCAAATGGTAGAAAGATATGGGGGCTGGAGGAAACCTGGTGGTGAGGAGGTAGGTGCTGGTGGTAAGAGGGACAAGCCTGCTGCTTGGGAGTCAAGACCCCCAGCCTTGATTTCCTCCTTTGGTGTGTTGGTTCCTTGAATTTCCGCCCCCACCCCATCCCCACCCCCTCTCTTTCTCTTGCCTTTCTTCCTCCTCCTCCTGTTCTTTCTCCTTATCATCTTTTCCAAATTTCCCCCTAACCTGTGTTCCCATTCTGTCCCTGAGGATCGGTGGGGCACAGTGGATTATTGTCTGGGCTGGGGAGTAAAGTTCTGGCTATGGGAGCTATGAGTACGGATGTGTCCCTTAGCTGAGCCTCGGTTTCTCCATCTATCACCTTGTGTGGCTGTGACGAAGTGAGGCGATATCATGGGTGCAAAATACTTAATCCACTGCCTGGCCCAGGGTGATGGCTCCGTAACGTACCTCCAACAACTGCTGTTCCTACTGACCCTCTTCCCTGCTTTGTTAGGGCTTGGAGGGGTGCCTCCTAATCACCTGATCAGGCATAAGTAGAGACAGAGTAAATTGCAATTCTTAGAGAAATAGTCTTTCCTGAGCCAGAGCACTGAAGACCCCTGCCGTAGCCATGTGGTGCCTTCTTACCACCATGGATGGTGTCTGTCACATCCATTCCTGCTGCCTCCCCCTGCTCCATTTCTGGTAAGACGACTGATTTGAGCTCCGTTAGTGACCCTGCCCCACCTGGTGGTGCTCTTGGTAAGACTGTCAGTCAAGTTGTTCTATTGATGGCTGGGGCAGTGACTCAAGCCAATGGTATTTCCCTCTGCTCCTCTGGGGAGCACTCTGTTGTTTCTAGAAGACTACTCTGGCTGTTGCTGAAGAAGAGGCCATGACTCTCATCTCCAGCACTTGGAACAAGCTGGCTCCTGATCCCCTCTGATCCTATTCAGAATTTCTAATTCCTTTCTCCCTCCCTCTGTTTTAAATGGCCTTTTAATTTTTGCTAGTTACCCAAAGCCAAGTCAAACTAGTAAGAGAGGACATATTTTGCCTTAGTTGACTGTAATGGTCTTCAGGCACAGGTCTATCCAGGGGCTAAGACACTGCCACTGGGATTCTATCTTTCCTCTAGCCTCTCTCAGCTCTGCTGTCCTTTCTTTGGCTCCATTCTCATGTAGCAAGGTGGTGGCTCGCTGCTCCAGGCTATTCCCCTGTGCCCTCAGGCACAAGTCCAGTGAAGAGAATATTTCTTCCCTGATCATGGTCATGATGATCCTGGAACTGACTCTTTCTTAATCTGGTTTGCCTAGATTTGGACATGGCATGTATACCCGAGTCAATTGCAGTATCCAGAGAGATGTGATGCTCAGATTCATCAGGCTGAGGTCACATGATGGCTTAGAGTTGGCCCCATCAAACTGCATGGATAGAATGTGTGACGGGTGGAACCCCAGATGCTGTTTCCAGAAGAATGGGAGGTGTGCTGGGCAGGCAGATGTCTGTGACAGAACTTACCACCAGAGTCTAGTTTTGAGACAGAGGAAGTGCCTGGCTCTTTCCAGTACGATTAACTAAGGAGAGAATTTTGTTCAAATCAACCTTGTTTAGCTCTTGGGAGATCAGAGCCTCACTGATAGGGAACAGTGATTGTGGTTGAAGTTCTTTCTGTTTTCCTACCTGACCAAATTCTGGCCTTACCTTGAAAGCAGCTAACATAGGGCTAGGAAAGGAATCAGGACAAAGATGCAAGTTTCTGTGAGGGTGGACAAAAAAGGGGGAGACCTTCTCCATTTCCCTGAGCCATGGCTCCCCTAGGCTTGGCACTCAGCCCCTACCCACAACCTGACAATCTTGGCTTGCTGGTGGAGAAGTATGACTGTTTTTGAGTGCCCATGGGAGTGGCCATTGGTCCAAGAAGGTACCTGGTAGGGGAATAAGAGCCCTTGAGATCTGGTGGGAAGAGTCACTAATTTAGCATCTGGCTTCTGCCAAGGACTGGGTTCAGATCTAGACTCAACCACATTTATGCACAAATGTTGTAGATTCTTGGGCCTCAGTATTCTCATATGAACTAGGGTAATGATGGTTATGATAAACATGGGTAATACTCATAGAACATGTTGTATGCCTGCTAGTATGAACTGAGTTATGTCCCCCTGCCCAACTTATATGTTGAAATTCTAACCTGCAATGTGACTCTATTTCCAGATAGGGCCTCTGAGGAGGTGGTTAAGGTTAAATGAGGTCATAAGGGTGGGGCTCTAACCCAACAGGTTTGGTGTCTTTTGTGTTATTATTATTTATTTATTTGGCTGAGTTGAGTCTTAGCTGCAGCGCACAGGATCTCTGTTGTAGCACGTGGGCTCCAGAGTACAAAGCTCAGTGGTTGCAGTTTCTGGGCTTAGTTGCTCCACAGCATATGGGATCTTAGTTCCTTGACCATGGACTGAAGCTGTGTCCCCTGCATTGGAAGGCAGATACTTAACCCCTGGGCCACCAGGAAAGTCCCAAGGGTTGGTGTCTTCTAAGAAGAAAAAGAGACATTGAATCTCTCTCTCCTTGTGAGCACAGAAGAAAAGCCAGATTATAGCGAGAAGGTGGCTGTCTGCAGGCCAGGAAAAGAGGCCTCACCAGGAATTAACTTGGCCAGCACTTTGGTCTTGCACTTCCCAGCCTCTGAAACTATGAGAAATAAATTTCTGTTGTCTAAGCTACTCAGTCTATGTATTTTATTATGGTAACCTGAGCAGACTAACACTCTTGGCTTTGTTTGTTTTCTCTATTAGAAGCAAATGTTATGTAAAGAAAGTTTTTTAATTAGGGTATAGTTGTTTTACAGTGTTGCTAGTTTCTATTGTACAGCAAAATGAATCAGCTACAGGTATACATGTATGCCCTTGTTTTTGGATTTCCTTCCCATTTAGGTCACCACAGAGTACCTAGTAGAATTCCCTGTGCTATACGGTAGGTTCTCATTAGTTGTCTGTTTTATACATAGTGGTGTATATATTTCAATCCCAATCTCCTAATTCATCCCACATCCCCTTACCCCCTGGTATCCAAACATTTGTTCTCTATGTCTCTGTCTCTGTTTCTTTTTTATAAATAAGATCTTTTACACCTATTGTTTCAGATTCCACATATATGCTTAATACATGATATTTGCTTTTCTCTTTCTGACTTACTTCACTCTGTATGACAGTCTTTAGGTCCATCCAGGTCTCTACAAATAACCCAATTTCATTTTTTATGGCTGAGTAATATTCCATTGTATATATGTACCATATCTTCTTTATCTATTCCTATGTTGATGGACATTTAAGTTGGCTTTGTCTTAAATACTCTTTGTCTCTCTCTCTATTACCTCACTGAAGCTTTACAACAACCATGTTTGCAAGGTGCTGTTATTTATATTTTACAGATCAGTTACAGGTATTGAAAGCCCAGAGAGATTCAGTTACTTGCTGCAGGACACACAGCTAGTCAGTGGCAGGCAGGCTAGCTCCAGAATCCAAGCTTTCACGATGAAGCTGTATGTACTTAGCCAAGGCTTGGTGTGCAGATTAAATGAGATGTGTAAAGGGCTTCTCCAGGTGCCCGGCATGTGGGAAATAGCAGAAGTTCCTCACTTTCCCTGCTGACCTGTGACCTTACGGGCAGGTTAACCATCATGCCCCATGCCTGCAAGAGCTAGATGAGCCGCCTTGCAGGGTTTCCATGGCAGGCCCTGCACTGCTCCCAGCTCCCAACAGCACAAGTCAAAGACATATTGTGGGAGCCTCCTGTTTGCCCATCTCACTCATCACCAGGCAACACGGTACTGTGGGGAGGCTGAGTAAGCACATACGAAATGAAAGTGGTTTTGGAAACAAAGAGCCACCTTGGGAGAGGTGTTTGTCTATGGGGCCTTGTGATTTTTGAGGTAGCTGACAGGGTGATTGGCAGTGAGATGGTATTATCAGACTAGATGTGGAGGTCTTGGGAGGCAGTGTCGGGGGCAGAGGGTGATGACTGCCCCACCTGCTTGCAGCTTTGATCTCAAAGCATCTCCATTTTCGTTATGACTCTGGCAGTGGGGGGCTTCCTAGGTGGCACAGTGGGTAAAGAATCTGCCTTCAAAGTAGGAGATGCAGGAGATGCGGGTTCGATACCTGCATCGGGAAGATCCCCTGGAGGAGGGCATGGCAACCTACTCCAGTGTTCTTGCCTGGAGAATCCCATGGGGAGAATCCCATCCACCATAGTCTGGTGGTCTATAGTCCATAGAGTCATATAGAATTGGACATGTCTGAAATGACTGAGTATACACACACACACACACACACACACACTCGTAGTGGGGACAAGGCAGCAGGGGCTAGATGGGTGGGGTTAAAGACAGAAGGGTGGAAGAATCCTGGGAGCAAAGGCAGAGGGGTGGGGCAGTGGGCAGGGCTGACCACTTAGTACCAGGGACCTGATGGACCTTCTCGTTCTATCCATGGAGCCAGTCTTTAAAGCCACCTCAGGTCAGGAAAGCTCAAAAAGGACAGCGCATTTTTGAGACCATCTTCCATGACCTGGTGAGGCTGCAGGCTGGAGAGAGACCCTTCAAAGGCTCCTGCCCTCCTATCTCAAGGTGACCTTGGCCTTGAATAAATGCTCTGTCTCATTCTACCCATGATGGAGGGTGGTTATTAACAAAAGTGGGACTCACCGCTGATTATTTCCCCACTCCATTAATTTTCATTTTCCCTGGATCCTCTGAGGCAGGCTGTGGGCTGAGGCAGTGAGGACTGGAATGTGCTTGTTACTTACTCCTGATTTCTGAGTTAGAACATCTTCCCATCTGCCAGGCATCTTTCTGCTCAGGGTCTTGGCTACACACCTGTGCTCACTTATCATCAGCCAGTTCTTCTCTTCTCCTCCATATAATCCAGAGCCCTTTCTACAGTCCCTACATCAGGAGAACTGAGAAACCACAGGTAGGCTGAGGCATCCATCTCACACCTGGCCCAGGTCCCTGGCCAGACAACAGAGCTCAGCCAGGGGAGAGAGCGGTGCAGCCCTCAGACTGAATAGTCCCTGGCCTCTCTGTGGGCAATCCACAGAGTGGTCAGTGGTGTATCTCCTGGTACATTTCAGTAGGTGAAGACTTGCTGGGGGAGTAGTGCTAGGTACTCATATTGCCCCAGAAGGACCTGGAGAGCTTTTCCTAACTCCGGATGCCTGGTCTCTGTCTCCAAGAGACTTAGTTTCGATTATTCTGGAGCATGGCCCATGTGACTCGAATATATAGCCAGGGTCGAGAACTACTGATCCATGGCCTCCTCCTCTTCATGTGGGTGAAGGCATAATGCTTGGACTTTTTCCAAGTAATCTGTATTTTAATACTGCATCAGGCCAACGCAAAGGAATGAATCTCTGATGGTGAAATATAGGATACGTGGAAGTACGGGCTTCCCAGATGGCTCTAGTGGTAAAGAACCCACCTGCCAATGCAGGAGGCATAAGAGATGCTGGTTTGATTCCTGGGTCAGAAAGATTCCCTGGAGGAAGGCATGGCAACCCACTCTAGCACTCTTGCCTGAAGAATCCCATGGACAGAGGAGCACAGCATGCTACAGTCCATGGGATTGCACAGAGTTGAGTCAGACACAACGGGAGTGACTTAGCACACACACACACACACACGATGATGGTACATTATCTCTTGAGATGTAAAAGTTCCTCTGCAATTCACAAGGCAAGCCCTCATTGCCATAATGGGCACTGCTGCCTATCTTTGGAGGGGATGCCCTGCCAGAAATCAAACTTACGTTCTTCTCTTTTCTTCACAGGAAGAGTTTCATGCATAGGAACAGACTGAACATCCCCATGTAATCTACATTTCAATACTGCATCTGGTCAGCACAAAGGAATGAATCCCTAATGGTGAAATTTAGGGGAAGTGGAAGTGGTGAAGCCTCCTTGGAAAGATAGGGGAAAGGTAACTAGGTCAATTACCCTGAGCACAGAAGCAGCCCAGCCAGAGCTGGGTGTTTACTATAGGGAAAGCAGGTGGTGGCCCTGAGTCCCTGGATGGTAGATGAGAAAACTAGTCCAACCAGGGGCTCATGGGAAGACCTTCCAATTGTGGAATAGTCAGGAGCTCCAAGCACAGGCCCTCTGGGCTTGTTGGTGGCTGCGTGGACTCCATGGGAGCTCGAGTGCTACACAGTGGGCCCAGTCTGGGCTGGGTCTCCTGCTTTGCTTTCTTCTGCAGAGAGGTTGCAGAGAGGCCTCAGGTCACATTTTGAGCCCCTCATCTGTGAGGCCTCCTCCTTGGTACCTGGTGGCCGTTGACTTTTCTCCTCTCTCCTGATCTCGCTGAGGCTACTTCCTCTCCCGGTAGCTCGTGACCAGGACCACAGGTCTGTGGAGGGTGTGCAATGCACAGTGTGGGAGCTTCAGGGACCTGTACATGTCTGGACTTCAGGGATGCTGTTTGGGCAGCTGGGGTTCCAGGGACTGTGTGTGTGTGTGTGTGTGACTATACATAATTCTTTTTCCTTTCAGAAAGCTGGGTCCAGAAGAAAGAAGAACAGTCCCCACTCTGGGAACACTGTGTCTATGGCCATATCACCCTCAACATGCACAATCACATCTGATCTCAGAAGCTAAGCAGGTTCAGGCCTGGATAGTACTTGAGACTGCATGGGAACACTGGGGTTCTGTAGGCTTTCAGATTCCCTGGTGGCACAGATGGTAAAGAGTCTGCCTGCAATGCAGGAGACCCAAGTTTGATCCCTGGGTCGGGAAGATTCCCTGGAGAAGGAAATGGCAAGCCCACTCCAATATTCTTGCCTGGAGAATCCCATGGATGGAGGAGCCTGGCAGGCTATAGTCCATGGGGTCGCAAAGAGTCAGACACGACAGAGAGACTTCACTTCGCTGGGAACACTGGAGCCCAGTTCCCCTCCCCTATGAAGGCTCTTCTCAAATGGATGGAAGGGGATGGAGGCAGGGAAGGGCCCATGGACCACTCTAGGTAGAGCTTTGGAAGCATGGAGACTAGACTTTCTTAAATGGACCGGATATCTTGATTGTGTGAGTGATATAGGTGGCTTGTGGGTCTTCCATTGGGTCTCCAAAGGGCTTAAAATATGGAAGGAGGCAGGAGGCAGAAATAGCAGAAGCAAAGGCCTGGAAGTGGCTGCTCAATGCGGCTAGCATATCTGCTCAAGGAGTTCCATGGCAGCTGGGTCATAATTTTGCAAGTGGAGAAACTGAGTCAAGTGAGTGGAACCAGGACTTAGGGCAAATGGGTGTCTAGCCTCTGAGCTTCCTTCTTGGAGCTCACTCACTCACTATTTCCTGAGCACCTACTGTATGCCAGGCACTGGCTATGGAGTCATAGAGGGAAGAGCTGGGAGATAAACTGGGTAGGAAATCAGGGAAGGCTTCTCTGAGGAGGTAACACTGGAGCTGAAGCAGGTATCAGATGATATGTATAGGGACTTCCTTGGTGGTCTAGCAGTTGAGACTTCTCCTTCCAGTGGAGGGGGTGTGGGTTTGATCCCTGGTCAAGGAGCTAAGATTCCACATGCCTTGCAGCCAAAAAACCAAAATATAAAAACAGAAGCAGTGTTGTAACAAGTTCAATGAAGACTTTAAACATGATCCACATCAAAAAATCTTTAAAAGATGATATCTATAGATGTAAAACAGAGACACATAGATATACATATGTATGATATAGGAAGGAAGGAATTTGTGTGCTCAGTCATGTCCAACTCTTTGCGATCCCATGGGCTCTAGCCTGCCAGGCTCCTCTGTTTCATGGAATTTTCCAAGCAAGAATACTGGAGCTGGTTGCCTTTTCCTCCTCCAGGGGATCTTCCCGACCCAGGGATCAAACCCAGGTCTCTTACGTCTCCTGCATTGGCAGTCATTGAGCCACCAGGGAAGCCTATGTGTACGGTATATTATGTAATCACATCACATCACATCACAGTCCAGCATTTGAAGACACAGAGGAGACACAAAGAGCAGTCCAGGAGGGTGCCACAGCCTTGGCGAAAACCCTGAGGTCAGAATAAACTTGGAGTGTTCAAGAGCACAGCTGATTGTGTGGGCTAGTAGCCTACCAGGGGTTGGAGAGGTAAGGGTGGGTAAGGGCCATTTCCTGAGAAGGCTTGTCACTCCAAGAACTGTGGGAAGACATGGAGGGTTTTACATATAGGCACACCAAGACCTGATGGATAATTTTTAAAAGACCTCTTTGGTTGTCCTCTGAAGGATGGATGGGGGTGGGAAAGAAGTAGGGATGGGCTGGGTTGCTCCCAGGAGTATTCCGGGTAGTTTGGACTCCAGGCGACACTGGCTTGATGGCAGCAGCGGACACAGAGAAAGGTGGGCAAATTCACCCTACACATTAGCAGGAGAGAGGCCAGTAGTCCAGGATTCTATCCCAACAGGGGGGCTCTCATCAATCAGATTGTTTTCAAGAGGGGTCCTAAGTGTTGCTGCCTCCCCGGCATCGCCAGCAGCTCTGGGAGTGTCTTTGTTTTCCATCTGCTCTGGTGTTTGTGACTAAATTGATCTGCATGTAACTGATGCTGCTTCTCACTGGTCTGCAAACCGGACCTGCATCCATGGGGCTGCGACGTTGTCCACAGCACAACTGCTCTGCAGAATCCTTCTCCTCTCCCCTTCCCGGATGAAGGGAGGAGGTGCACCCCGCAACAGCAAAAAATCTTGGTCCCTATCATCTCTATGATTCCTAAAGAGTGTCAGCCAGGGTTTCAAGACAACATATGTTCCCAGAAAATAGCCCTGGCTTCGAGACGCTCCAGGCATTATCCTATTCATATCACAAACAGATAAATCATTGCTCCACACCATCTCCAGTTAGCCCACGTCGGAAATTAGAAAAGCTTGCATATTCACCGTAGTCGGCTTCTGTCAGATTGGAAATGCTTATGATAATCGGGATTGCAGCCTACATGCAAAGTTGCGGAGTGTGTAAATAACCAATTATGAGGTTTTTAAAGGAGAAGCTTGTTTGGTTCTGAGAGACAGATTCTCCCCAGTGGAACTTGCTTTTGCCTTTGTACGATATGGATGTAATTTAAAGTATCCCTGGGTGTTCTCCTTGCACTATTTATTTAAGGTATTTATACCAGAATAGACTCTATCGAGATGAAGCAGTGTAGATTGAGAGGCGCTTGCTGAAGGTGGAGTGATATTGATTACAATGGCAGAAGACAGTGGTTGTCAGGTCACCTTCCCACCATTGATTGTTGACTGCTCCATAACACCCCCTTCTCCAGCCCTCCTGCCCCTCCCCTCTGCCAATCACAGCCACATTAATTGTGGGGACAAATTTAATCATTGCTCCCTTGCAGTCCTCTTGCAATTCCAAGTCATTTTTCACACACAGTAAAATTGTGGTCAGGCTGCGGGAAGGGAAATTGTGAGAGAAGCAGGCTACTGCAAAAAGATACAGTACATTTCCATCGTTTAATGAGGAGAGCTGGAAGGCTAGTTAATTCTCTCTGATTATGCTATGGCTCAGTCTGGGTATTGGCCTGTGCAGAAGAATGCAGGATTGACTCTTTCAATTGCTAGGAAAATTTCCCTGTCTTTGTCAGTAATGTGTGGCCCTCCACCCTCTGGGGGTGTGATGGCAGAAAATTAAACAGCCTGGCAGATTAGCTACCTAGTTGCTTAATGGGCGCCAGACCAGCAGTTACTTCTGTGGTTGGTGTCAGTTTCATTGTCTCTGTGGCCTGTTTGAAAGAAAAAAAAAGACTAACTAAGCACTTTGGACTGCAAAGATTTTAATCTTGCCAATATAGATAGCTAGGCAAATCTTTAATTAACTTTGCAAAGTAGGATCTAAATCTTAACCACTTCAAATTTTCTCAGTGTAATGGAAAGATCATCAACATCATATAGCAAGTAGTCATTCATTCATTCATTGTATAAGTATTTTGGTGCTAGGTGCTGGCAATAGAGGGGTGAACAAAACTTGACTTTATGGAGTTTATATTCTAGAAAAAGCAGTGGTTTGGTTTTTTTTTCAGTTGTGAGAAGAACACAACATGAGATCTAGCCTTTTAATTTTTAAGTGTGCAGTATGTTATTATTGACTATGGGTGCAATGCTGGCCAGATCTCTAGCACTGATTCATCTTGCTTAACTGAAACTTTATACTTGTTGATGAATAAGTCTCCATTTCCCCTTCGCCACTCCTCCTCCTGGTAATCACCATTCCAGTCTTTGATTTTATGATTTTGCCTCTTTTAAATACCTCATCTGAGTGGAATCATGCAGTACTTGTCTATATGTGTCTGGCTTATTTCAGGAGCATAACTTCCTCAAAGTTCATCCATGTTGTTGTATATTGCAGGACTTTCTTCTTTTTTTTAAATTAGACTGCATGGCCTTGGCACTTATGACCACCTCAGCCAAGGATGAAGACCTCCTACTTTTTGGAGTCTGTATAGTGTTCCACTGTGTGAATCCACCACATTTTCTTGATCCATTCCTCTGTCAGAGATCATTGAGGCTGTTTCTGTATCCAACAGCACTCAGATATTTTGCCTAGTGCTGCGATGAACTCAGGCTTGTACAAATGACCATCAGGTATATGAAAAAAATGTACTTTGTCACCAGTTATCATGGGAACGCAAACCAAAACTGCCATCATCTCAAATGTCAGGATAGCTTTATCAAAGCAAACAAAGTGAAAGTCACTGTCGTGTCCGACTCTTTGTGATCCCACGGACTATACAGTCCATGGAATTCTCCAGGCCAGAATACTGGAATGGGTAGCTTTTCCCTTCTTCAGGGGATCTTCCCAACCCAAGGATCAAACCCAGGTCTCCCACACTGCAGGCAGATTTTTTACCAGCAGAGCCACCAGGGAATCCCAAGAATACTGGAGTGGGTAGCCCATCCCTTCTCCAGAAGATCTTCCCAACCCAGGAATTGAACCAGGGTTCTCCTGCATTGCAGGTGGATTTTCTCTTACTGAGCTATCAGGTCCCAGGTAAAGCAAACAAACCCCAGAATCAGAAGACATCAAGTGTTGGTGAGGATGTGGGGAAATTAGAACACTTGAGCACTGTTGGTGGAAATGCAAAATGGTAAAACTGCTATGGAAAATGATACGGCAATTCCTCAAAAAGTTAAAAATAAAACTGCCATATGATCCAGCAGTCACACTTCTGGGTTTATATCCAAAAAACCCTCTGAAATCAGCATCTCAAAGAGATCTTAAACCATGTCTAGAGCAGTGGTTTTTAGGCTTTAGCATGTTTCAGAATTACCTGGAGGGGTTGTTAAACTATCAACTGCTGGGCTCCTCCCAGTTCCAGAGTTTCTGATACAACAGGTCTAGGGTCAATTTTGGACTTTGCATTTCTTTTTTTTAAATATAATTTTATCTATTTATTTTTGGCTGTGCTGGGTCTTCATTGCTGCACGGGCTTTTCTCTGGTTACGCCAAACTGGGGCTACTCTCTAGTCTACTACTCTTTAGTAGACTGCTCATTGCAGTGACTTCTTTTGTTGTAGAGTACAAGCTCTAGGGCTCGTTGGCTTCCATAGTTCCAGCACGTGGACTCAGTCGTTTCAGCTCCCCAGCTCTAGAGCATAGGCTCAAAAGTGTGTCACACCGGCTTAGTTGCTCCAAGACTTGTGAGGTCTTCCTGGATCAGGGAGCGAACTTGCATTAGCAGGCAGATTCTTCACCACTGAGCCACGAGCCTGGACTTTGCATTTCTAAACTAGTCCCCAGGTACCACTGCCGCTAGTCCAGGGAACACCGCTTTGAGAACAACTATACTAACGAGATCAGTAGATGTCAAGTCTGGTTGCACATTCACATCGCCTTTTGAAAGCTTTTAGAGAATCATTGTGTCTGGGGCCCCACTGCCAGTGATGCTAATTTAACTAATCTGAGCAAATGTCTGGGCAGGGGTGTTTTGAAAGGAGCACCCCAGGTGATTCTGTGCAGTTGGGTTCAAAAACACTACTTCATCTGAATTGAATAGTAGAGGATGGAAGATCTTAGTGCAGGAGCTGAGTCTGACATATGTCACTGAACACTCTGGGTCCATTCCTAACCCTGGCAGATTAAAAAAATTTTTTTTCTTAATTTAATTAAAAATTTATTTTGGTCTCACACACAGTATGGGATCTTAGTCCCCTGACCAGGGATCAAACCTAAGCCTCTTGCATGGGAAGCATGGAGTCTTAACCACTGGACAGCCAGGGAAGTCTCTTATCCTGGCAGATTACTTGATCTTCCCGTGCATCATTATTCTCATCTGTAACAATCAGAATATCCAATTTGTAGAGCTGTGGTGAGGATTGAGGGAAGAAATATATATGCCTGGCATATAGCAAGCCCTTGATCCATGCTGGCTTTCTGCATTGTTTTTCCAGTGGTGCATACAGCAGGACTCTACCAATTTTAATTATTCAATATGTGCTTGTTTGCTCAGTCATCATGTCTGAATCTTTGTCACTGCATGGACTATAGCCCACCAGGCTCCTCTATCCACTGGGATTCTCCAGGCACGAATACTGGAGTGGGTTGCCATGCCCTCCTCCAGGGGATCTTCCCAACCCAGGGACTGAACCCAGGTCTTCTGCATTGCAGGCGGATTCTTTACCATCTGAGCCACCAAGGAAGCCCAACTACTCAGTATATTTCCAGTCAAATGCCTTGTCTATTAAGATACCAGCAGAGGCTTACTCCGTCTTTCTTAGGCTTGCCATTTGCCCTGATGCCGTCTAGAGGGGTCCCTGCCGCCTCCCTTCTCTTTCTTCATTCAAACACCAATAATAAGGTCCTCCTGCTGCTCTGACAACCCCAACTTCTTAGCCAAAGTGGCTTGTTTGCAGCTGTGGAAACATTCGTCATTCAGTGTAACCAAGCAAAGCTCCCCGCCCTGGGATGGGTCTAATACACATGCTGGAGATGCGATGCCAGGAGAGCAAATGGTACCCGAGGATAATTCCTCAAATGAGCCACAGGCACGTAGTGAAAGCCGTCGGAAGCCAGAGAATCTGTTTTTAAAGATTTGACTGACAGTCAAGTTTGAGCCTGTCTCCATCACTTTCTCACCCTCTGCTACGCTTTGGACACTGTTCATTTAAAGAAAGTCATTCTCATTGGGGTGTGGGTGGGGAGAGGGTGGTGGGACCGACAAGAGTTTGGGAAGGAGACGAGGCATGTGCGTGAGGGTGGAAGGCATGACCGGGGATCCTGGGTTGCTCTAGGAGGTGGTTGGAGGTGGAGTCAGAGTTCCCAGAGGGCGGGACAGGGGAGAGAATGTGCTCTCCTGTATTCGCCTTTTTGGACTTGGTGCATGCACGCTCAGTCACTCAGTCATGTCCAACTCTTTGCGACCCCATGGAGTGTAGCCCACCAGGCTCCTCTGTCCATGGAATTTTCCAGGCAAGAATACTGGAGTGGGCTGCCATTTCCTCCTCCAGGGGATTTTCCCGAACCAGGGATCGAACCCATGTCTCTTGTGTCTCTTGCATTGGGTGTGCATATTTTTTTTACCACTAAGCCACCTGTAGGACTTCATAGAAGCTAAATTTGTACATGGCACCTGCTGAGACCAAGAATCCAGACGAGTCTCGGGGTGGGGAAAGCAGGGAAGTGATTCCAGGCCCAGTTACTCAGAAGCTCTTATAAAACAGCCTCGCCTTTCACTTGGATGATGTGGGAGACACAGCATCCTCCTTTTGGGTCATCCATAAATTGAGGTCATATAGCCTAGTGGTCAACAATACATGATCTGGTATCAGAAACAACCCTGGGCATGTGTCCTCACCACCTCCTCTTGCTAGGTTGTGTGATCTGGGGCAAGTGCTTCATCTAGTTTTGTTGTTGCATCTGTAAAACGGGCATTATAATAGTACAGTAGCCAGAGTACAGGATTGTCACAAGGATTGAATGAGGTCATGTCTGTAAAGTACTTACACCATCTGGTGCAGAGTAAGTGCTGCCCTTCAACCATCCAACAACTCTTTACTTATTAAGCCCTACTACGTGCCTGGCCTCACTCACATAGGAGCTGGCACACAGGGATGAACAAGGCAGGCATGGTCCCTGTCCTCAGAAAGCTTATCTTATATCCTGGAACAGAGAGGTTGAAGAAAGAACAACAAAACAACAATAATAAATACACAAAGGCAATACCCTGAAAAAACCATAATTCAAAAAGATTCATATACCCCAGTGTTGACTGCTTCACTATTTACAATAACCAGGACATGGAAGCAAACTAAATGTTCACTGACAGAGGAATGGATAAAGATGCAGTGTGTGTATATACAATGGAATATTACTCAGCCATAAAAAGGAATAAAATCGGGTCATTTGTAGTGATGTGGACGGTCCTAGAGTCTGTCATACAGAGTGATGTAAGTCAGAAAGAGGAAAACAGATATTGTATACTAATGCATATATATGGAATCTGGAAAAATGGTACAGACATACTTATCTGCAGGGCAGGAATAGATACCCAGACATAGAGAATGGGCTTATGGACAGAGTCAAGGAAGGAGAGAGTGGGACAAACAGAGAGTAGCATTGACATATACACACGACCACGTGTAGAACAGATAGCTAGCGGGACGCTGCTGTGTAACACTGAGATGTTCAGAGATGCTCAGTCTGATGCTCTGTGATGACTTAGAAGGCTGGGATGGGGTCGTGTGAGGGAGGCTCAAGAGGGAGGAATACAATTGATTCACGTTGTTGTGCAGCAGAAACTAACACAACATTGTAAAGCAATTATGCGTGTGTGTGTGTGCTAGGTCACTTCAGTTGTGTCTGAATCTTTGCAACCCTATGGACCATAGCGCACCAGGCTCCTCAGTCCATGGGATTCTCCAGGCAAGAATACTGGAGTGGGTTGCCATTTCCTACTCCAGGGGATCTTTGGGACCCAGGGATCGAATTCACATTTCTTATGTCTCCTGCACTGGTAGGTGGGTTCTTTACCACTAGCGATTATACACCAATAAAAAAAAAATAAAGAAGAGCAAGGAGGTGGCATTGAACGCTATGGTAATAATTAGAAGGTGGCGTGAAGGGGGGGCCACACTCAACTGAATGGCAAGATAAGGTCTCTGTGAGGAGAGAACATGTAACCTGAGATAATGAGGCAGCAGCCATGCAAGTATCTGGAGCACCAGCATCCTGGGTGGGGGGCCAGCATGTGCAGAGGTCCTGAGCCTGGAGCAGAGGAAGGACAGAAAGGAGGCCCAGGTGCTGCTGCAGAGTGATCCATGGTGAGAGCAGGAGGGGGTGACGTGATGGAAAGAGGCCAGAACCAGATCTCGTAGGGCGTTGTGGGCTCTGGAAGGACTGTGAACGCTGTGAGTGCAGTGGGAGGTCCTGGGAAGATTTGAGCAGGTGAGAAAGGTACTTGGTGGGGTTTTCAGTCTCAGATGATCCCCAGGGAGGCTGAGGGACAACAGATTGAAGGGCGCGAGCAGAAGCAGGAAGACCAGCCAGGGGGCTCCTGCCATCTTGGGGGAGAGATGCTAGCGGCTCAGCTGTCCCTGCTGATGTCTGCTTTCAGCCCTCCTGCTCTCTCCTGGGATGGGAAGCAGAGAGAAGAGCCTCCAGTCCAATCCCCCTGAATGGCAGCTGCAGGCTGGAGAATGAGTTTGGTCCTCCTTACTGTGCATCCCCCGGCCTCAGGGAATTGAGCTGAGATACAGCAGGAGGGAAGACCGCTCCCGTGCCTAGGTCCCCCAAAGCTCCTCCTGTCCTCCGGGGAACCAGGATGCTGCCCATCACCTGCCCTGGAGGTGGCACTAGGTGGTTGCTAGGGGTTTTCTGGATCACTTCTGCTCTTGGAGGCAAGCACATCACCAACAGGTGTAGGAAACATGCCTGCTCTGCCTGCTGCCCAGATGCCCAGCCAACCATTAGAAAGTTGCTTGGAGTTTTTATCCCCATCTCCTTGGGTCCATCTGGTTTGGATACTGAAGAGGCCTAGGCCCTGATGTTTGACTAGCTCCCTCTCCCCCAACCTTCTGGCCTTCTTGCAGGATTGGGTCTATCTGAAGGCCTCTGGGGTAGAAAGGAATTAGACGTGAGGCAGAAACCTGGTCTCACAGAACACATCCCTGGGCACAGGACTTGCTGGACAGGTTGGCAAACCTGAGTCTATCAAACCAGAATTCCTTCTGGGGTCCCCACCCATCCTTCAGCCTGTTTAATGCAACCAGAGAATTTGATTTTTCATGAAAATAGATTTCTTTTCCTTGTCTGGTATTCTATGGAAGCCCCCAACTTGAAGAAATCTCTTCCTGTCCTGTGCATTTTTTTTTCAGCCCATCTTTGTATTCCTTCGATTTTTATAGCCGACCATTTCCTACGTGAACTAAGTACTAAACAAGCATTATTACCGCTTTGTGCACTGCACACCACTGAGGCATAAATCCCACATTAACCTCATCCTAAAGAGCAGCTGAACGCATTTTAATAAATGTCCCAAATGGCTTCAGTGTCTAGTAGCCAAACAGAATAAAAAATGCACACACATTACAGGATGTTATGAACCTTTCGATCAAAAGTAGTAATAAACAGACTGCTTGTTGGGCTTGGTGATTGGGTTACATTTCTAAACAGTAGATTGAGAGACAAATCAAGGTAGAACTGAGATGATGCTGTGATGTGATCCAAGGGGGCCCAGCGATTTCCAGTGGTTTGTGATGAGAAGGTAGACATCTCTCTTTGCCTCACGATACATTTTCATTCTAAGCTCTCCATCTAAATGGTACCAAGAGAAACGAGCAAATTAAGAAATCTTTGCTGCACTCAGATATTGAATCTAAGCAGCGAGATAAAGGCTGGGATGCACATCATTTGTCAGTGGAATAAAAATTCAGATGAGGTCTTTTCCTGATGCTGTGCCAGGCACATTAGGAAAGCGTTCTATTTTCATGTGTCAGTGACGGCGTGCTGTTGGGGCCAAACTTCACCCTCCTACAAGGTGTGACTTGAAGGCAGGCACAGTGTGGTCTTCTGTTAACGGGCAGCCTATCAAGATACAGGGCCTCTGTCACCAGGCTGCCCTCTTCATCCCCTGTCTAGGATTTCCACTCAGAAAGTTCCAGAAGTTAATCAGCCCTTTCGGTCATCAGCCCGGGGTAGATAAGCTATCCTGCCTGTGGCCATTTCGGATGTGCAGATGTTTTGGTCTGGGCACATCTGTAGGCAATCACTCTGCTTTCTGGGCAGGAATGGTGTTTTATTATGGGATTAGATGTGTAATCTTGGATAAATAGTAGAAATTGGAGGACTTCAGTTGGACGACTTGTTTTCTCTCCTGGAGAGCAGTGTAAATAGCAAACCAGAAACCATTCGCTCATTATTGAAGCAATAATTGAACTTGCCAGTCTTCTCCCTTCTGGTGGGACCTCCGGGGTCAGCGTGAAACTCTTGGCATGCAAGGAGCTAAGGGGTGTCGGGCCAGGCATGGGGTACAGCGTGGGGGAAACACTGGCTGGGGCCTTTGCTGAGGAGGTGGCTGCATTGGGGGCCTGGCCACCAGGGGGTCTGGACAGCATCTCAGTGCCTCCTTGCAGTTTTGGAGGGGTAGCTCTTCCGCCAGCCCCAGCCAAACGCCTTCCAAGTGTGAGGATTGCTGAAATGAGGAGGTGGCGTGGAGGCGGTCCAGGCTGTTACTGATACCTTTCCCCAATTCTGGTAATACATATAATGATGTTACTCAGTTTTGTTTTACATTTCCAAAACAGATGTACCAAATCCCTGTAAACTGATCTATGGTAATGCACTTAATTTTAATCTTCAATGTTAAAAGTAAAAACTGATCACGCAAAGCAGAAACATGTGTCACTTCACCATAAGCTGGCACAGGATCCAGCCTCCCCTTCGCCACTTAACCATTTGGGTCCTGCTGTCGGCTTTCTCCTGATTTTGTCCTCCTTGTTAATCTCCTCCTTGTTTCTCTGGGAGTCTTCCTCTGGCAGGTGTCCTCTGCAGCTGGTGGGCACTTCTTCCCCTGGCTGTGTCCCAGGCTCACAAAGCTTGCTGCTTTGGGCTACCATGAGTGGGCTCTGCAAGACACACGTCCACTGTGGTTTGGAAAGTTGGAAAAAGACGTCTCAAAGTTATGTCAGATTGTGGAGACCATTGTAAAAGCCAGGCTTCCCTGGGAGCTCAGCTGGTAAAGAATCGGCCTGCAATGCATGAGACTCCAGTTTGATTCTTGGGTTGCGAAGTTTCCCTGGAGAAGGGATAGGCTACCCGCTCCAGTGTTCCTGGGCTTCTCTGGTGGCTCAGATGGTAAAGAATCCATCTGCAATGTGGGAGACCTGGGTTCAATCTCTAGGTTGGGAAGATCCCTGGAGGAGGACATGGCAACCCACTCCAGTATTCTTGCCTGGAGACTCCCCATAGACAGAGGAGCCTGGCAGGCTACAGAACATGGGGTCACAGAGTCAGACACGACTGAGCTACTAAGCACAGCACACATTGTAAAAGTCAATGGAAAAGGGATTCCCTGGTGATCCAGTGGTTAACAATCTGTCTGCCAATGCAAGGGACACGGGTTCAATCCCTGGTGTGGGAAGATCATACATGCCGTGGGGCAGCTAAGCCCGTGTGCTGCAACTACTGAGTCTGAGAGTCACAACTACTGAAGCCCGTGTGCCTAGAGCCTGTGCTCTGAAACAAGAGAAGCCACTGCAATGAGAAACCTGCAAACTGTAAGGAGGGAGTATCCGCAGCTTGCAAAAACTAGGGAAAGCCTGCATGCAGCAATGAAGACCCAGAATAGCCAAAATAACTAACTAAATAAATAAAATTATTTTTTTTAAGTCAATGGAAAGAAAGTTCTCCCCTGCCCAAGATGCTGGTTAAATATTAAAGCAAGTTGGGTAATAATTACCAACAACTTCATCCGTGAGTGGACTTCCCTGGTGGCTCAGACGGTAAAGAATCCGCCTGCAATTCGGCAGACCTGGGTTTGATCCCTGGGGAACTGTGGTGTTGGAGAAGACTCTTGAGAGTCCCTTGGACAGCAAGGAGATCAAACCAGTCAATCCTAAAGGAAATCAATCCTGAATATTCATTGGCAGGACTGATGCTGAAGCTGAAGCTCCAATACTTTGGCCACCTGATGCTAAGAACTGACTCATTGGAAAAGACTCTGATGCTGGGCAAGATTGAAGGTAGGAAGAGAAGGAGGCGAGAGAGGATGAGATGGTTGGATGGCATCAGTGAATCCATAGACATGAGTTTGAGCAAGGTCCAGGAGTTAGTGATAGACAGGGAAGCCTGGTGTGCTGCAGTCCATGGGGTCACAAAGAGTCGGACATGACTGAGCGACTAAATTGAGCTTTTTCATGAGTAAGTGAAAGTCACTTAGTCATGTCCAACTCTTTGTGACCCAATGGACAATACCATCCAAGGAATTCTCCAGGGAAGAATACTGGAGTGGGTAACCATTACCTTCTCCAGGAGATCTTCCCAACCCAGGGATTGAACCCAGGTCTCCCGGATTGCAGGCAGATTCTTTACCTGCTGAGCCCCATTCATGAGTAAGGGTCAAGGTAAAAGCCCAGAATTTTTCTTCTAGAAGTTTGTTGTAGTTTCTTAACAGAGGAGGTCCTGCTTCTCAGAGGCTCAGCATAGGTGGCAACTAGGAAGGTCGACCTGTAAAAAGGAGGGATTCTTTGGAATATGAGAGTAGAGGTGCACCCTTGTCATGGATCAGAGGGGCTTGGGGTGGTGGGATGCACGTAATAATTTTTCTGCCAGTACAAGGCCTCTGGCTCCGAAACTTTGCTCATTCCCAGCTGAGCATCCTACATGGTACCAGCTTTTTTCAAATAGCTCCTGGTGGCCATCACCGAATGACATGGCATTGCTGAAGCTTCATCCCTTGATCAAGGTTAAGAAGAGTTGACGGCAGAGGGACATCTTTTATAGCAGAGTTGGGTGGAGGTTAGGAGAAGGTACTGAGTGCCATGACTGTTGGGGTTGACCTCTTGGGAGCAGATACCTTGGGATACTCCAGTAGATGAATAATCTCAGGCAGAAGGAAAGCCATACAGAGTCTGGAGACCAAGAGCCCACACAGAGGGTGGGAACCAGAAGCTGTGAGTACTAGTGAGTGCTCAGATTTAGGGGAGGCAGTGGGGCCAGGTTACAGAGGGCCTGTGCTAGGGAGTTGCAGACTCGAGTCTGAGGCTGATGGTGAGCCTCAGAAGGAGGTGACATCAGAGATCTGTGACTTAGAAAGATCTCTTGGCCAACTTAGTGGGTGGCACGGAAGGCACAGAGACCAAAGAAGAAATGCTGTTTTTTTTCAGCTCTGACCCCTGTCCTTTGCTCACCTGTAGGGGCATCTTGTTCTCACTGGGCCCCCTGTTTCTGCTCTTTGTTCTTTCCATTACATCACTTCCTCTCTAGACTTTGCATAAAAGATTCAGATAACTTCTTTCTTCTTCTGAGGTCCTAAATTCTTCATCTTGGCCAAGATCAGAGAAAACTCTTTCCTTCAGGAAGTGAAATCCATCATATGAAAATGCTGAGGCTGGTGTGGCATGGGAATCCCCTGGAAGACTTGAGAAAAACACAGATTTCTGGGCTTCGCCCACACAGTTTCTGACTTAGGTCAGGGGTGTGGGGGGCCTGAAAATCTGCATTTCTACAAGCCCCCAGGTGCTGCTGCTGCCGCCGTCCAGTGACCACACTCTGAGCAGCTGTGACAAGCCTCCTGGTGCCAGCAGCCCCTCTTCATCTTTGCTGTGTGATCTGGAGGCGGCGAAGGGATGACCAGATGGCCATGGATGGTGCGAGTGGATACATTTCCCTAAGGGAGCTTCAGAAATTAAATTCAGAAGAAGGGTCCTGTGCCTTGAGCCCCGGAGAGCCTGTGCACTTTCTTTTGGGCTGTTGGGGGCAGAGTCCTCTCAGCCCTAACCATGCACGGAGGGTCCTGTTCTTTATCCAAAAACAACATGACGAACAAGAATTCAATTTGGCAGGGGCACTTTCTGTTGAAGCATACTTTCTCTTAATTTAATCACCCACGCAAGAGCCTTCCAGACGTTTGGATGGAAGTTTTTAGAAATTCAGCTCATTTTCTCAGATAGTTTCATTCTGGAACATCTGGTGGGGGATGGGAGCTGAGAGGTAGAGAGACAGGCTGTCAGATGGAGAGTATTCAACTAGGAATGGGAACCCAGATGGAAAAAAAAAAATTTTTTTTGAAAGACACAAAAATGGAGTTGTGGGAAGAACACATTTCTGGAGTCAGGCCCACCTGGCTGGAATTCCAGACTTGTCAATTACTGGTGTGTGGCTCTGGGCAAACTTTCTGATTCCTCTGAACCTCAGTTTCCTCATCTGGAAGGTGGGTCCATAACAGCTACTTTGCAGAGATGCTGTCGAGATTAGAAGTGACATATGTACAGCCTCAAGCACATATTGGAAGCCAAGGAAACCCTCAGATAATGTCATCTATTCTCATACCGTTGTTGCTATTATTTTTCTTCTTCTTCTTTTTAATATTATCTCCATTTCAGAGGATTTATTTTATTTTTGACTGTGCTGCATCGTCACTGCTGCTCGGGCTTTTCTCTAGTTATGAGCGGGGACTACTCTCTAGTTGTGGTGCACGAGCTTCTCAGGGCAGTGGCTTCTGTTGATGTGGAGCACGGGCTCCAGGTTTCAGTAGTTGCAGCACGTGAGTTCAGCAGTTGCAGCTCCCCAGCTCAATAGTTGTGGTGCACGGGCTTTGTTGCTTCAAGGCATGTGGGATCCTCTCCGATCAGGGATTGAACCCATGTCTCCTGCATTGGCAGGCAGGTTCTTTACCTCTGAGCCACCAGGGAAGCCCTTGAATGTTCTTTCATTCTGCTAATGTTCTGAGGGTGTCTGCTCCATTTCAGCTTCTGCTCGGGGCCACAGGGACAGAGTGTGAGAGAGATGTGCCTGCCTGGGAGGAATTCCGGCCTGGCCCAGGGGAGGACATGGACGATGTGCATACACACAGCTCCATGACAGAGGCATCTGCTGGCACTGTACCTGGCACCATGGAAAGAGATGGCGGGCAGTTGTGCCTGGCCTAAATTTGGGGCCTGTATCCCTGGACAGAGGCCCTTTCTGGGGACAGCAACATGTAAAACCTTGTCTAAAGAAAAAAAAGACAAAGCTTATCTAGCCTGGGAAAAATATGGCTTCTCTTCTGCCCTGGCAAACTATGCTTCCTGCCTCTGTGACTGTTGTTTAGTCAGTCATGTCCAATTCTTTGCGACCCCATGGACCGTAGCCCGGCAGGCTCTTCTGTCCATGGGATTCTCTAGGCAAGAATACTGGAATGGGTTGTCACTTCCTCCTTCATCTGTGACTCTGCATGGAGGAAAATAGACTAGAAGGATGTCTTTGTAGTTGGGTATGGGTGGCTTGGGTAGGTGGTGTGACCTCTCTTAGCCATGGTTTCCAGGTCCAGGCAGGAGGATGGGTGATAAGAATGCAGTGACTGTCACTACAGTTCACCTGTGTCTGGTGCTTGCTGGGTGCCCATCACTGATTCCCTGACATCAACTCATTTAGTCTCTGCAGCAACCCCATGAGATTGGCACTATCATGCAAGACCAAGCCTAGGGTGAGGCAAGTGAGTCACTCACGTAAGCTCCCAATTTACGGAGGTATCCAAAATTCAATAATCAAGACAATATTTTAGGGACTTCCCTGGTGGTTCAGTGACTAAGACTCCAAGCTCTCAATGCAAGGGGCCCAGGTTGTTCAATCCCTGGTCAGGGAATTAGATCCTACATGTTGCAAGGAAGATCAAAGATCTTGCATGCTGAAACTGAGACTCAGCACAGCCAAATAAATAAATGAATGAATGAAGAAATACATATTTAAGAAGAACACATTTTTAAAAATTATTTATTTTTATTTATTTATTTGGCTCTGCAGGATCTTAGCTGCGGCATCTGAACTCTTAGTTGAGGCATATGGGATTCAGTTCCCTGACCAGGGTTTGAACCCAGGCTCTCCTCATTGGGAACACAGAGTCTTAGCCACTGGACTGCCAGGAAAGTCCCCAAAGAAAATATTTTAATGCCACTTTAAAACATCAATGCAAAAAATTTCTGAGGAACACATTATCAACATTTTAAATAACAAAACATCCTACTCTACACTTTTGTGAAAACTCCCTCACTCACCTCACCTTTAATCCTGGCCCAGCATCATTCCCATTTTACAGATGAAGACACTGAGGTGCAGGGAGACTGCCTTTGCTCCTGCCTTGTAATTCAGGGCCTTTTAATTGAAGGGTAGTGACTAGACAGATGGACTTCCCAGGTGGCTCAATGGTAAAGAATCTGCCTGCCAATTCAGGAGACGAAGGAGATGCAGGTTCGATCCCTGGGTCAGGAAGATTCCCTGGAGGAGGGCATGGCAACCCACTCCAGTATTCTTGCCTGGAGAATTCTATGGACAGAGGAGCCTGGTGGGCTACAGACCATGGGTTGCAAAGAGTCGGACACGACTGAGTGACTTAGAGTACACGCACGCACGAACAGGCAGGCAGCTTCCTTCTGCTGTGAATGGTCCTCCGGGGGCCCCTGTTCATCCACCCCTCACAGGGAAACAGGAAAATAGATGGTGGATAGCAAGGAGGCTGGGGCAGCTGGGCCGTTTCTGTTGTGGTCGCTGTTACTGTTTAACATGCGTCAGACCCCGCAGTGCACTTTGAAATCGAAATGTACCAGGAAGCATCCTGGTAAACTTAGCTCTTCAGTCTTTTGAGGAGGGGGGCACCTGGCTGTACTTCAGAGAGAAATCAGATAGAGCAAAGACAAGACCATTGTCAGTGACCCCAGATGGGAAGAAAGGGAGAATGAGACACCAAAACAGAGCCTGTGGATACTTGAAAGAGATCACCCGGGGACGGAGGAAGGATCCATACACAATAATATTTTCCCTTTTTTTAATGACTTTCACAAACATTAGTTCATCTGTTCATGGCAAGCTAGATGCCATGATTTCCATTTTACTGCTGAGAAAATGTTAAGGGTGGAGAAGGTAGGGATTAGCTTATGATCTGTAGCCTGGCGAGTTGGGGAGACTAGGACTTAGACCCTCTGCTCCCCTTCCTGCCCTTTTTCAATACTTCTGTACAGCAGGAGTCCCCGGGATCTAATGCCTGGTGATCTGAGGTGGAGCTGACATAATAATAAGAGAAATGAAGTTCACAATAAATGTAACATGTTTGAAACATCCCGAAGCCATCCCCCCCCAATCTGGTCTGTGGAAAAACTGTCTTAAAGCAAACCAGTCCCTGGTGCCAAAAAGTTTGGGGACCACTGCTGTACAGAGCAGCCCACTCATGACACAGAGCTTGTTTCTTTTTAACTCAGAAGCCCGGCACTAAACTCATTACATCTTTGAATTGGAAGAAAGCAGAGTTCTCTCTGCTTCCAGATCTACCCCAAACGCACCCACTTTCCTTTTACTCTGCACAGGCACGTTATTCTTTGAACTAACAATCCTGGACTTTGCATTCATAACCTGTTTCATTTCATTGAGCTTCGGTTGGGATCTCTCTCGATGTCAATTCTATCGTTTGCTTCTGTAGTAGATGAGTATTATACAATGGTCCTAAGGAATCTGGTCTCTCTATGTCCATGGGTCTCACAACGTGATGCTGCTGCCCCTCCCATCCATTGATCTATTCCTCTCCCCTCCTGGGTCTGGGCTGTCCTTGGGGTTTGCTTTAACCTGAAGAATGTAGCAGAAGTGAGGTTGTATTATTTGCAACAGTCAAAAGGTGGAAACAACCCAAGTGTCCGCGGACAGAAGAATGGACGAATCAAATGTGACACACACATACAAAGAATGTTATTCAGCATGGAAAGATAAGGGCACTCTGACACAGACCACATCAAGGATGAGGCTTGAAGACATGATGCCAAGAGAAATAAGCTAGTTACACAAAGGACAAATATTGTATGATTCCACTTCTGTGATGTTCCCAGAGTAGTCAAATTCGTAAACGCAGAGGTAGGACGGTGGTTACCAACAGCTAGGGGATGGGAAGAAAGCAGAATTAGTGTTTAATGGGTACAGAGTTTCTATTTGGAAAGGTGAAAAAGTTCTTAAAGATGGATGGTGGTGATGGTGACCCAAAAAAGTGAATGTACTTAATCTCAGTGAATTGTGCACTTAAAAATGGTTAAAATGGCAACTTGTATGTTAAAAGTATTTTATCACAATAAAAATAATTTTTTTAAAAAAGTGAGAGTGGGCAAGTTTGGAGCCTAGGCCTTAAGGGGTCTTGCAGTTTCTGCCTTGGCCTTCTTAGAACGTGGCCCTAAGACCACCAAGCAAAGACCATCATCCTCAGTCTAGCCTTTGAAAGAGTGAGAGGCCACTTGGAGGGACACAAAACACCCCAATCAGCAGCCAGTGTGACTGAGGCCTTCTGGGATTTTCCAGCCCAGCTGACATGGCTGAAGCCAGACAGAACCCATGGAAGAACTGCCCAGCCAACCCACAGAACCAGGATGAATAATGGTATTGTTGTTCTAAGCCAATCTCTGTGTGTTTCCTTTTAGTTACTCTCCTCCTCTTCTCTGCTTGTTCATAGATTGAGGGAAGATGTATATTGTACTGTTTCATCCAACTCCTATTTGATATTATTATTTTTTTTAAGCACAAAAGATTTTCCCTTTCATGATGACAACCCAGCTAGGAATTTTCATCCTATCATGTTTTAGTGATTTCTAGTGAATCAGAAAATAAAATCTGAGCCTTAGCTCTTGTATCACCCAAAAGGCTCATTGGTGTTCCATGAAGACCTGTTTACAAGCCATGGACTCTTTCTCATGAACTCTCCCCCAATCCTCTGTTAACCAAAGGTGATTTTTTTTCCTGTTCCCCCAGAAGAAAGTCAAACTCCCAGGAAATCTGTCATTTTTCCAGGTGGAATAATAACTTATCAGAGTCTTTCTTAACCAACTGAGTTAAGAATTTACAGCAATGAAACATGGACTCTTACCCCTACTGATGACAAAATAAGTGATACAAACTTTCTAGAGACAATGTAGCAATCTTGATGAAAGGAATGAAAAATATACGTATCCTATGAGTCCCACATTTCACTTTTAGGAACTTGTCTTAAGTAAATAATTGTGGCTGTAAGTTAAGATTTAGCTACACAGAAGTATATTATAGTACTGATTATATTAGTGAAAAATAGGAAACAACCTCCATTTCCAATAAGAGGAGATTTATCAAATATTTTTAATATAGCCATAGAAAAGAATGTTATGCAGCTGTTAAAATTTTTTTGTAGAAGATTACTCGATGATATGGGGCTTCGCTGGTGGCTCAGATGGTAAAGAATCGACCTGCAATGTTGCAGACCTGGGTTTGATCCCTGGGTCAGGAAGATCCCCTGGAGGAGGGCACGGCAACCCACTCCAGTATTCTTGCCTGGAGAATCCCCATGGGCAGAGGAGCCCGGCGGGCTACAGTCCATGGGATCGCAAAGAGTTGGACAAGAATGAATGACTAAGCACAGCATGCAATGATATAAAAAGATGCTCAAAATCTGTTGCAAACCAATATTCAATAACCAATTGAGTGTGATTTTGCTTTTATGAAAAATGTATTTATGTAAAACATGTTATAATGCAGTTGTGTATAAAATGTACAGAAAGAGTTATACCAAAATGTTAACAATGGTTACCTCTGGGAAGTAGAACTAAGATTGATTTTGAGTTTTTTTTTTCCCAGCTTGTCTATGTATTTTAAATAGTTCCCAAATATTCTACACTCAGTGGTTAATTGTTTTTGTTTTAGGATGTAACACAATAGAAGAAGTGGTGATATTTATTTAAAAATAGTCTTCAAACAAAATATGTATTAATTACAGAAGAGAAGTTGGAGAAACATTGTCTTCCTTCCCTTGCTGAATCTTTTTTTAAAGAAACTTAAAATAATTTTATATATTTATTTATTTATCTTTGGGTATGCTGGGTGTTCATTGCTTTTCTCTAGTTGCAGCAAGTAGGGGCTACTCTCTAGTTACAGTGCACGGGCTTCTCTTTGCAGTGGCTTCGCTTGTTGTGGGGCACAGACTCTAGGGTGTGAGGGCTTCAGTAGTTGCAACTCTCAGCTCTAGAACACAGACTCAGTAATTGTGCTTAGTTGCCCTGCAGCTTGTGGGATCTTCCCAGACCAGGGATTGAACCCATGTCCCCTGCGTTGGCAGGTGGATTCTTTACCACTGAGCCACTAAGCAAGCCCTCACTGAGTATCTTTTTAACGCATGATTTGGAAGTAGTGAAGCCGGGTGTCCATGTCTCCACCATGAAGCAGAAGAGTGAGATGTGAGGACCTGGTCAGTATCACTAAGGGACATCTATCCACTCAGCTTCCCACAGATCCTTATTTAGGGAGCATAGCTCAAAAAACCTAAATGTGGTCTCCACCTGGCTAGCCCAAGGCAACTGGATTAACACAGTGGCTGGTGGAAACAGACTTCTTGGATCAAAATCCTGGCTTGGACTGCTACCAGCTTTGGGATCTTAGAAAGGAAACAGAGACTTCAGCCTTTTGTTTACATGAAGCGGGGTCAGCTGCCATCTTGCCAGTACTGGCCTATCAGCTGGTCAGAGTTGAAGTCAGAAACTCCCTGAGTACCTACGATGGAGACATTTTTCCCAGAAGAAAGCCCTGGAAGTAATTTTAAAATATTCAGGTCCCAGGATTGCTTCCTGGGGCCGTGAGTGGTTCACCACCTGCTGCTCACTGGAGCCTTGCGTTGGCTTTCTGGGTGCTCCCATGGTGAGGAAGGACGGTGCCATGGGAACAGCCCCATTCAGCTTGGACTCGGTGTTCCTGAGTCTGGTGTCAGCTGCTGAAACCCCAAATGGCTTCCCAAGGGTTCGAGGCATAGAGAAATAGCCTGTCTGTGCCCCACATGGAGAGGCCAGAAGGAAAGACAAATGTTCTAAACTCTCAGCCACCCGGCCTCCTGTTCTTGCTATTTCCCTAACATATGCTAACATATGCTTTCCTCCAGAACTTCAAAAACCTGCTTTTAGCAGCAATGAAAATAGGACCATGCATCCAATTCAACTCTGAGCTTCAGAGTTTCCTCTAATACCATTACCTCATGTACAGAAGAAAATGTAAATCTGAAATATGCTGGTGATTATAACCTTTCTTCCTGACAGACATTGTAATATAAATGCACATAAATTGAATTTCTTCTTTAAAGAAATTTGAATACCTTTGGAGCATTTTAGCAAATCATCTGCAGTCCTCACAGCACTACATCAATGATCTATGGAAAAGTGATCTGTCTGTAGCATGACTTCTGCAAAAGAAGGATGGAGCAGGGCCGGGACATGCCAAGAAAAATAGGACCCACCTTATTGATATTCAAAATTTATTTTATTAAACTTGCACAAAAGACAGAGACGTAGGGAGCGGGTGCTACCAGGGAAGGGGATTCAAGTATTAACTCCCAATGTCCTGCTCACCATCATCTGTCTGCCAAAACTAGGGAGAAAATGAAGAAGGAAAGGGAATGACAGGTTTTTGGTTTTCCTTCATTTTGACTCTGCCCACTGGGGCTGTGTTTGGAGGCCCCGTGTTAACTATTAAATCAGAAATAGAGTGAAATGTGGCTGTGGGAAGCTGTGTGCAGCAGATAAGAGTTCTTGGGCCCAGATGTCTCTCCGGGATGGATGGAGAAGGGAGGTCAGAACAGTGTGTGTTCACCAGCTTGTGCTTGGATGAGAACATGCCCACTCAGAGCTCTCGTCCCTCCCAGGGGCTAAGGACAGGGCTTCCAGAGTCTTGATTGCTGATTGTCGCTGCTAAGCTGATAAGACTTGAAAAAACATCATAAGAAAAAGTACGTTTCAGTTCAAGTCTTAGCTTTATAGGTTCTTGTTTGCATGACCTTGAATACAGTACAATCTGGGTCACAGTTTCCCCTCTGTGTAGAATGGATCCTCCTGTGATTGTTATAAAGATCAGCTGATTTTTGTATTTAAATCACCAAGTTTCTTTCATATGGAAATTTCTTATTTTGAATAAGAAAACAGAAATTGTTACTTAAGGAAAGAAAGTGCACCAGCTTTCAACACTTGGCTCCCACAGCTTGAACCCTGGTCCTGTGCCCAGGTCCATTTTTCAGCTCTGAGTTGGCATTTGAAAGTGACCAGTGGACTGGGCCCTTTGGATCTGGGCCCAGTGGGTGCCCGAGAACTCTAAGGCTGTGGTTTGGGGCTTGGCCTTGGCTTGGCTTGGAGTTTCCACTGTCTAGAAACCTCGAGATGGTAGGAAAGGAGCTGGTGGATTTTGGCCAGAAGGAATTTTCGAGTTAGGAATGTCGCTTAGGAGCCCTTCAGCCATAAATGCTGGGACATTAACAGAGGATATTGTCCTCTGAGAGTAAATGTGGTCTGTGTTCCCCAGAGTGATCCACCAACAATAATGAATTATGGGTACGTGTACTTCCACCATCACCTCCTAGGTCCAGGGGCCCATAACTACACTTTCCTTCAGTCAAGAAGCCAGCTGAGGCCACAGGATCCTTTGGGCTACCTGGAGGAGGCATCTGGAAGTGCCTTGCTTGGTCTGCTGGCCCTAAGATGGGTCAGGCTCCTGGGATGCTCTTTCTTAATCTATCAGATCACACATCCCCCTGACAAAACAAAGCCCACCAGTGCCTGACCAGTGACAGGACTACTATGACAGGACAGTCTGGAGGAAGGTGGGTGATTCAGAGCCCGACCTCGTACTACAGATTGCCCAGTTTGGAATCCTGACTCCCACTCTAGGAGCTTCGGGCAAGTGACTTCCCTTCTCTGTACCTCAATTTACTCATCAGCAAAATGGAAATGATGCTATGAGACCAAACCACAGGAAACTGCCATCTAGATAGATCAGAAACAGTCAATGGCAATTTCATATGATTCATCCTAATAGCAGAGAAGGCAATGGAACCCCACTCCAGTACTCTTGCCTGGAAAATCCCATGGACGGAGGAGCCTGGTAGGCTACAGTCCATGGGGTCGCTAAGAGTCGGACACGACTGAACGACTTCACTTTCACTTTTCACTTTCATGCATTGGAGAAGGAAATGGCAACCCACTCCAGTGTTCTTGCCTGGAGAATCCCAGGGACGGCGGAGCCTGGTGGGCTGCCGTCTATGGGGTCGCACAGAGTCGGACACGACTGAAGCGACTTAGCAGCAGTAGCAGCAGCATCCTAATAGTATATACTAGTGGAGTCATCAGAAATTCACAAGCAGAAAAAGCGTGCAAAGTATGTGGTAAGAGCACAGTAGTGCCCTTGACCTGAACACTTAACAGGGCAGCCCTGTACACTGGCCGGCTCCTGACAAATGCATTCATTCAGCGGACACTAGGGGAAGGCAAAATTTACTTCCAGTTGGGGCTATATTTGCTTTTATTTTCCATGAATTTTGATCTTGTGATTTTTGTTTGAAAAAAGCCAACAGCAGCAACTACAAAGCACATGGGACCGGGGCTGCGTGTCAGGCAAACAGAGCTACTGCCGGCCACGGTCTGCCCCCTCTGACAGCGCTTGTTGCAATCACATAATTACTTGTTAGTCTGAACTGTACTGATTTATGGAGGATCAATCTTTCTGCTGGTCTCCATTCCGCAGGGTTCCATGCCAGGAGCTTGTCAGAGAAGCTCATTTTACTAGAAGAGAGAAAACAAACAGTGAGACAGTGAGTGTGCCCTTGCAGATGTGGAGCTCAGAGAACTAAGTTCTGTCCTCCCCTTCCAGTACCTTTTATTATTTAAGGGCCACCCTGCCACACATGTGGAGACAGTACCTTGAGAACAAGCCCAACTCTGGCCTAGGTCAACTGACTTCTCCCCTGGCCCCTCCTTACCTGGAATCCATAAAGGATGTGAAGCTTAAAAAGCTGAGCTATGGGGCTTCCTTGGAGGTCTGGTGGTTAAGACTCGGCCTGCCAGTGCAGGAGACATGGGTTCAATCCCCGGTCTGGGAAGATCCCACACATGCTGTGGGGCAACTAAGCCCGGGTGCCACAACTGCTGAAGCCCACGTGCTCTAGAGCCCATGCTCTGCGTTAAGCCCCCACAATCAGAAGCCCGTGCACTGCAACGAAGACCCAGGACAGCCTAAATAAATAAAAAAAAATTTTTTTAAGAAGCTGCAGCTTCTCAGATCTATTCATTTAGAGACCCAGGGAAGAGTTTAATATGGGGCATTTGTAAAACCCTTAACTTTAGGGGTACAGGTAGGTTCCAGTGGGGAATGGTGAGGGGCAGCCAGTCGCAAGGAGGCTGAGAACATGAGCTCTGAAGTCAGACAACTGAAAGGCAAATCCAGGCTCCAGGCCTTCCTAGCTATGTGGTCCTGGGCCAGTCAGTTAACCTTGCCAAGCTTCAGTTTTCCCATCTGTAAAATGACACTTCCTCACCGAGCTAGTGTCCTGTGAAAAGAGTTGAGGTGTGTGAAGCAGTAGGCATAATGCACTGTATATAGTTAATGCTCAATAAATGCTGGTGAATACAGAAAGGTCACAGTGCTGCAGTAAGAGTTTTCAGTGTCTTCTTTGGTACTTCTGCCATTCTCAAGGGCGAACTCTGGGAAACAGGGCACATTAGTTCTCTTCTGTATCTAGCACAATGTCTTGTATCTGTGGGGCATCTAAAAATGAAGGTTAATTATGAAAGGAAGGCATTGGGAGCTGGAATATCTGCTTTCTGGTCCCAGCTCTGTGACCTTGGTATGGGTCCTATCTCCTCTCTGGGACTCAGGTTTCTCTCCTAGACTGGAACCAGCATTTCTCAAAGTTTGCCCTGAGATTCTAAGAATATTATCATGTTATATAGATCAGTGGGAAAAAGAAGAGGAGAGATGGGCTCTGTGGTCAAGTTCATTTAGGAAAGGTTGAGAAGAACCATCAGACCAATTTCCCTTACAGGACTTCTCAGAGCCGTTGTGGATTCAGCATTTCTGGGATCTCTCTGACCTTGGAGGCCCACTTCCCTGAAATCTTGCTATACCCGGATGTGATTTACAAGGGTGACCCAAGAGAAGTTAAATCTGTTTTGCTGAACTCATTTCTGAGTCTCCTAAGAGCTTAGGAAGTCACAGGGTTGTCAGGCGTTCTCCAGGACTGGGAGAGCCCCTGGCAGAAATAGTGGCTTCCTTCCCTTAGTGGTCTTTGCAAGCTTCTCCGGGACTGGGATGGGCCTGGGGAATCTCTGGGCTCTTCAACTCAAGGTCTGAACACAGACGTCCATGCTCAGGATAATGATAGTGACTTTGAGTGCCTGGAAAGTTGTGCCAAGGAATGTGTTTGGCTTATCAGAAAGGCCACCTCACTTTAGCCCAGAGGGGAAACTTCTCTGGGAAACTAATGTCCATGATTTCCCTGAGACTTTGCTAAAGATGAGGGGTGACTAGAAATGTCCACCCCACGGTGAAGGCCAGCAGACTAGAGCAGGACGGAGATGAGAAAAGGAGCTGGTTTTCCCAAACTGTGGCTGTTTAGTTGCTAAGTCATGTCCGACTCTTTTGCAACTCCATGGATTGTAGTCCGCCACGCTCCTCTGTCCATTGGGATTTTTCCAGGCAAGAATACTGGAGTGGGTTGCCATTTCCTTCTCCAGAGGATCTTCCCCACCCAGGGATCGAACTCACATTTGCTGCATTGGCAGGCAGATTCTTTACCACTGAGCCACCGGGGAAGCCCTGTTTTCCCAACAGGGTGAGGATATTTACCAAGGGAGTTGCTTTTACTTTTTTTTTTTTTTGCTTTTACTTTCTTAATTGATGATTCATCCATTTGTTCAACATATTTATATTGAATACCCAGTGCATGCCCGGCATTGTTCCAGGCTCTGGGAGTCCTGTGGTGGACAAATCCAGCGAGTCTGCTCTCTCATGGAGTTTTCGTTTCTACGTGGGCAGAGAGTAAACAAAGATATAACAGGTCAGGAGGCTGTTATGATACATGCTCAGAAGAAAAATGAAGCAGGTTAAAGGGACAGAGTGGTTAGGAGGCTTCCTTTAGGTAGGGTGATCAGGAAAGGGCTCTCAGATTTGGCGGCCTCTGAGTAGAGATCTGGATGGAGTGAGGAAGCTGTGTGCATATCAAAGGGCACATAATTCCAGGAACAGGGAGCAGTCAGTGCAAAGGCCCTGAGGTACGCGTGTAGTTGATGTGTTCAAGCAACAGGGGAGAGGCCAGTGTGACTTGAGTGGAGTGAGCAGTGGGGAGAGAAGTTGGAGAAAGTCATCAGAGAAGCCTTTAGAGCTTGGATTGTATTTAAATAAAATAACTTTATTGAGGCATATTCTGCACAGTGTATAATTTGCCCTTTTCAACTGAATGACTCAATGCTTTTTAAAGTGAATTTACCAAGTGGTACCACCATCACTCTAAATCTGTTTGAGAGCCTTTTCATCACCCCAGTATGAGCTCTTGTGCTAATTTATCGTTAACTCCTGCTCCCCTCTGCCCCCACCCCAGGCAACCACTATCTGCATTCTGCTGTCATTATAGCTTCACCTTTTCTAGAAGTTCCCTACAAATGGCATCTCTTCTGTCTGGTTTCTTTCACTGAGTATAGCGTTTTTTTGAGCTATGCCCATGTCTTAGCTCATATCTTCAGTTTATCCCTTTTTATTTCTAAACGGTATTCCTACTTGGATTGTATTTTAAGCAGTGACAGAAATCCATGGGAGGGTCTGGGGTGTAAGAGAGACTTATCATGACAGCACCTGGGCTTTATCACAGAGAAGCAGAATGCCTGGCAGGGCGAGCCCATGGCTTTGGCATAGATGAATCTGCTTCTGCCACTGACGGGCTGTTGCCCTTGGACAAGTTATTTCACCTTCTTGAGTCTCAATTGTTTCATTTATTTTTTACTGGGGTGAAATATACCTAGCATAAAATGTATCCTTTTAACCATTTTTAGATGTGCACTTCAGTGGCATTAAGCACATTCACATTGTCAAGCAACCGTCACCACCACCCGTTTTCAGAATTTCTCCATAACCCCAAACTGAACCTCTGTACCCATTAAACTGTATCTCCTCCCATTCTCTTGCCCAGCCCTTGACAACTTCCATTTTATTGGGCTGGCCAAAAAGTTTATTCAGGGTTTTCCATACCATCTCAGCCAACCAATATTTCCAGTCTTTTTTGGATTTGACTCAGCAGTTCCCCAACCTTTTTGGCACCAGGGACCGTTTTCATGGAAGACAATTTTTCCACAGACCTGGGAGGGTGGTGGTTTCAAGATGATTCAAGCGCATTACATTTATTGTGCCATTTATTTCTATTATTATTACATCAGCTCCATCTCAGATCGCCCAGTCACTAGATCCCAGAAGTTGAGGACCCCTGCTCTAGGTAATTTATATAAGTGGAATCATGTGGTATTTGTCCTTTTGTGTCTGCCTTATTTCATTTAGCCTGATGTCCTCAAGGTTCATTCTTATTGTAGCAGGTGTTAGAATTTCCTTCCATTTTAAAGCTGGCTAATGTTCCATTGTGTGTATAGACCGCATTTCGGTTATCTGTTCATCCGTAGATGGACATTTGGATTGCTTCCACGTTTGGCTGTTACGAATAACACTCCTGTGAACATGGGTGCTCACCTCATTTCTAGATGCAGATGCCAGTAGTTATCCACTTGCCATGACTGTCACACGGGTGGAATGACACGATTCACATAAACTGCTTGGCACGGAGCCTGACACACGAAAAAATGCCGTAAGAACACCATTCACTAACGACTCGATGACAATAGAGTTATTATTATTAATGACGATCTGTAGCCAAGTATTTGATAGAGAAATGTCACAGAAAGGCAGGCTCACTGGGAAGGCCATGGGCACTTTCTTTTTTCTTCATATAAACACAATTTATACTATAAAAGTAATGTAGCCCTAATTTTTAAAATTTAGAGACTAGAGAAGAAAAAAAACTCCACCCATAATCCCACCATTTTCTTGGAGTTTGAATTTCCTTCTATTCCAGAGGGATTAAACAGACTGAATTAAAATAGAACAGAGAGAAACTGGATTTTGGGGGGCTGGTGGGGGTGGGGAAGAGACCCCATAGAAGATTCTTCTTTAAGAGGAATCATGTTGGTGTTTTGCTTTTAAAATCCCAGGCTCTGGCTGATTCAGCCAAGCCGGGATGCACTTTTTTTTTTTTTGGCTTCAGCATTGAGAGAGAGAGAGGGAGGAATCAAAAAGAGGAAATATCATTTCCTTAACGACTAGGTATTAATATCCTGTTTAATTTAATTTCGGCATTCTGCGCCAGTGAGCTCTTTTCCCTCTAACGTACAGTGTCAGCTTGGCAGGGAGTTTCTGACAGTATCAAAAGAGGATTTAGCTCTGAACCCTTGCCATGAAAGTGTCTCTATCTGCGCCCAGTGTAGGCTTTCAGAAGAGAGCATTGTGTCCTGTGAAGACGGTAATTGAGTGAATGAGGGCCTGGCACCTGGGCCTGCAGTGGAGTCCTGATAAGGACATAAAGACAGGCTTAAAGGGCCTGCTTGCCAGAGGCAGAGAGCCTGGTACGTCCCCGCGGAGCACTGAGCTCAGGGACTCAGCCCCTGCTGCCCCACAGAAGGAGGGTCCTGGGCAGAGGGGAGACTCCAGCATCCTGCCCTTCAACACGGTGAACGGCACCCTGGGGGAGATAAGCAGTGATGAATGGGACGGAACTGGCCCAGCCAGCAGATACACCCCCTATTTCTTGATCAATACAATCCATTCTTTGGCCAATGCCAGTCTAGAGAGCTGTCTTCTGTCTTGTCTTGAGGGGCTGAATGGCCACTGTAAGACTGAATGGGGATCTCTGTGAGTCTGAGTGGTTAATTTTCCTAGTGATTCCAACCTATATCCAACTGCCCTTGGTCAGGATTCACAGCCCCAAACAGGATTGCCCATCCCTCTGAGGACTCAAGAGTGATCACTTCCTCTCTGAACTGAAGACAATTAAGCAGATAAGTGACCATGGGAATATTGCCTACCCACCCATCTACCTATCTGCCCATCCATCCACCACCCCATCCATCTATCCATCCATTGACAATCCCTGCTGCTATCCCAACCTTGCAGTTACCCATTTATCCATCCATCTACCCATCCATCCATCCATCCATCCATCTGACTTTAGAGAGCCTTCAGGAACTGATGGATGGGACCTTTTAATAGGCTTTTAATAGTGAGAGCTTTGAACAAGAACTTGGAGCCCAAATCCCCAATTAGCTGTGTGACCCCAGCTAAGTCTGGCTTCCCTGGTAGCAGCTGGTAAAGAATCCTCTGGCAATGCAGGAGACCCCAGTTCAATTCCTGGGTCAGGAAGATCCCCTGGAGGAGCACATGGCAACCCACTCCACTATTCATGCCTAGAGAATCCCATGTCAGAGGAGTCTAGTGGGCTACAGTCCATGGGATTGCAAAGAATGAGACATGACTGAAGTGAAAGAGCATAGCACAGCACCCAGCTAAGTCACTGCTTTAGAGTTTGCCACAACTGTGGCCTTATTAATCAGGGGCAGGCTAACTTTGTAAACCATGACTCCCAAATTTCAGTGGCCTAATGTAAGACCCAGGAACACAAAGAGAACACAAACATCAGGAGTGCCAGCTGTCCCTGCCCCTGGGTCTCTGGATGGCTCTTGATCCTAAAGAAACAGTAAGGTGTCAGATACCAAGAGAGAGAAGTGGGTCCAAAGCTTCCAGATTTTCTTTATTCCCTAAGCATCAAATTAGATGCTATCTGCGTTACTTCTGACTGCTGCAAAAGTGGGAGATTCTTCTACTGGCCATTGGAGAGCAGAGAAGATAGCAGACTGAAGAGCAGACAAGTTTTTACCTTTCTTTTCTTCTTCTATTAAAGTACAGTTGATTTACAATGTTGTGTTAGTTTCAGGTGTACAGCAAAGTGATTCAGTTATACATACATATATATCTATTTCAGATTCTTTTCCCTTATAGGCTATTATCAAATACTGAGTACAGTTCCATATGCTATACAGTAGGACCTTGTTGGTTATCTATTTCATATATAGCAGAAGTTTTTCTGATCCCTGAATTCAAAACTTTTCAAATATGACCACAGGACCCTGCTCCAAAGTGGAGAAGAGAAGGTCATATTTTCATCTCTTTAAATATTTGACATTGGGAAGAAATGAAAGGCCCATAATATCATCTAATCATAGTCTTCTTTTATCTGGAATTCTGATGGACAAGTTTACACCTAGTCTTTTCTAGGAACATGTATAAATATATATTTCAAAATAATCATCATCATTGCTGACATTGACTACTTATTATGGCCACCTGATGTGAACTGCTGACTCATTGGAAAAGACCCTGATGCTGGGAAAGATTGAGAACAGAGGCAAAGAAGGCAACAGAGGATGAGATGATTGGACAGCATCCCTGGTGCAATGGACATGAACATGGGCAAGCTCCAGGAGAGGGTGAATGACAGGGAGGCCTGCTGTGCTGCAGTCCATGGGGTCATGAAGAGTCGGACACAACTTGGCGACTGGACAACAAAAACACTGTGAGCCAGGCACTATTCTAAGAGGTCTATACAATTATATAGTTTACTTGCAACAACCTTATGAGGCAGGTATGATTATAGCCCTCTGTTTCAGAAATCTGTGATGGGATGAGATTTACCTAAGATCTGCTGCTGCTGCTGCTGCTAAGTCGCTTCAGTCGTGTCTGACTCTGTGCGACCCCACAGACGGCAGCTCACCAGGCTCCACCGTCCCTAGGATTCTCCAGGCAAGAATACTGGAGTGGGTTGCCATTTCCTTCTCCAGTGCATGAAAGGGAAAAGTGAAAGTGAAGTCGCTCAGTTGTGTCCGACTCTTAGCGACCCCATGGACTGTAGCCTACCAGGCTCCTCCGTCCATGGGATTTTCCAGGCAAGAGTACTGGAGTGGGGTGCCATTGCCTTCTCCTACCTAAGATCACACAGCTACAAAGTGGTAGAACAAGCAAGGATGATTTGAGTGACTTAACTTGCACCCAACAGCTTGGAAGGTATCATGGCAGCTCCTACAGGTGATTTTCCTGAAGGTCCTTATTTTGGCTACTTTCAACTCTGTATGTCAGTTTTCTCATCCATCAAATGGGGGTGCCACTCACTGACTCTCTGGCCTCTGTGGGCAGAATTATTGCAGAGATCATCTAAGAGAATGGATTTAAAAGCACTTGTCTGAGTACAAGATGCCACAAATGAACAGAGTCGCTGCTCTGGGTGTAGCATCTTCTGTTTGTAGGCCTTTTGCTGCCCTTGGCCTCAACCTTGCTAAAAATCATCAAGTGAGTGATTCAGCAAAGTGAGGGTTCACGACAGAACACAGTGTTCAAATGAAGTCCCTACCTTTGGAGTATTAACCTTGGAAGGCCGGGGTGAGCTGGGAAGTCTGGAGCCTTCCCCGAGGTCCCTGGCAGTCTCTGCTGTGCATGTTGTTCCAGCTCGAGGAGAGATGAGCCTCATCTCCACTCTCCAGATGTTTCCAAGACTGCAGAGACAGCACTCTCTGGAGCGGGCTATCGGGCATCAACTCTTCCGGTCCTGTTCTCCCCTGGGTTCTCTGTATTTGATTTACAATGTTGTGTTAATTGCTGCTGCACAGCAAAGTGATTCAGCTATACATCTACATATTCTCTTCCATGATGGTTGATCACAGGATATCGAGTATGGAGTTCCCTGTGTTATACAGCAGGGCCTTGATGTTCATCCATTTCATATATAATAGTTTGTATCGGCTAACCCACTAAACTCCCAATCCTTCCCTCCCCCTCCCATGGGTTCTCTTTAACTGGCTTGGTTTCACTGCGGGGAATGCTGAGGAGATGGGAGTATTTTTATTTTTTCTCTCAAAAAATTACAGAAACTGTAATCTCTTTCACATCTGGGTCCGACTGCAGATAGGCAAGAGCGGGCGGAACAGGCTGGTGGGCAAGTCAACCTCAGGAAGAGGCAGGTACCCTTCCGCAGACTGCACACCCATGCAGGTGTGACTGCTGGCCCCCCTTGCAAAGTCTCAACAAGAAGAGGTGAGGTGCCTCCAGTGGGGGCTGGAGGAGGGCGTTTGTTTTTATTTTTCCATGATATTGGGCTCTTTCCTCTTGGAGTGTTCTGTCTGCATTTTCTGGAAGCAGTTAGAAGAAACAGTTAAATGTTTAAGGGAAAATGGCTAACACGCCTAGCATCTTTCTAAAGCTGGTTCCCACTCAGAGAAAGCTTTATCCGAATTGATTCTTCCCTAACCAACTCTATTCTCTCTATGCAAAGGGCTTTCCTGAAACTTCCAAATGTTTATAGGGCAGATTAAACAAGCTTGAGGTCATAAAGTGCAGCTGCTATTTAAATATAAGCATCCAGGTCCCAGGCATCTGATTATTGGTAGGTGTTGAGTGCCACTTGCAGAGCAAGTGGCCGGCCTGCCTTAAATAACTCTAACTAGGCCCAAACAGTCCTTAAGAGGTTTCTAGGATTAGATCACAGCCTGGCAAAAGCAGAGAAAGTCTGGAAAAGTCCTGGGAGGATTTTAAATTTTTTTTTCTTTTGTTTTAATCTAGCAGATCAAGCAGCTGAGGCAAGCTTTGGACCAAATTAAACATTTTAATAACTCATATTTTTAAATCACAATCAGCTGGAGGAATGCTGGTTTGTGCCTGGCCCAGAAGAACAGTTTTGGGGATATTTTGAAAGGATCACCAATAGGGAGGCTGGGGAAGCAGATTATTGCCATTGCTCTTAAAGGAAAGAAGGATTTGTTTTATTCCAAACTGGAGGGTATTCAGTGGAGTTACTGGCAGATGGAAAAGGACCTAGCCAAGTGTCTTAGTTAGCACAGGCTGCTATGACAAAATACCATAGACTGGGTGACTTAACACAACATGGACTTATTTCTCACAGTTCTGGAGGCTGAGAAGCCCAAGTTCAAGGTTCCAGCCAATTTGGTTACTGGTGGAAGCTCTCTTCCTGGCGTATAGATGGTTTCTTGTGCGGTAGAGACAGCTCTTTTTTCTCTTGTATCTCTTCTTGCGTGCATGTATGCTAAGTCACTTCAGTCATTTCCGACTGACTCTTTTCAACTCTATGGACTGTAACCCACCAGTTTCCTCTGTCCATGGAATTCTGCAAGCAAGAATACTGGAGTGGATTGCCATGCCCTCCTCCAGGGATCTTTCCGACCCAGAGATCAAACCTGTGTCTCCCGGAGCTCCTGCATTGCCAGGCAGGTTTGTATTCTTTACCACTAGCTCCACCTGGGAAGCCCCTATCTCTTCTTATAAGGGCACTAATCCCATCACAAGGACACGAGCCTCATGACCTAATTACCTCCAAAGGCTCCACCTCCAAATACAGTCACACTGGGAGATAGGGCTTCAGTGTAATAATTTTGGAGAGGCACAACTTATTCAATAGCACCAAGGTACCCCTTGAGACCATCAAAACATTTAACAAACCAAGACACAAGTGCCTCCCCAAAATTGTATCTGCTAGAAATGCTTCTGCATTAGCAAGCACAAAAGACATAAGAGTCCTAGTCACTGATGTAGGTGACAGTGTCACCCAGGAAGTATGACCCAGGAAGTCTTATTTCATGCCTGGTCCCTGATGCTGTGTGCCAGAACAAAACTAAGTGCCAAAGGACGAGCCCTGCCTGGGATTCTCCCTCAACATTTATTCCATGAAAGATGGGTTTGGTCCCTTGGGGCTTAATGTTGAAAATAAACTTGGCTGAGCAGGTAAACTCTTAAGAGGCCAGCTAATGCCAGGTGATTCTCTCAGCTTGTGAAATCTCTGCCTTTTACTTGGTCATATTTTCAAAAGAGAAGACAGCTAATAGGAGTAAGTTCCTTACATTAAAAACATACTCTGGTTAACAGCACAAAACCACTTAAGTTGGCAGCAGACCAATTATTAATTAGATGAATGGCCTTTTATAAATCCCTCTGCAGCCTCTGGACAGCCGATGGGTTTATGGCCCATGCATTAGGGAACATGGTTGCTCTGTGGTTATAATTATCCACAGTTGCTGGCAGTTTGAGAGTCACAGAGCCAAAAACATCTGCCCTGTGGACATGCTGTCCTGTGCTACCACAGGGCTGATGGGGAGAAAGCTGACATAGGAGAGGATGGTTTGTTCTATTGCCTTTCTTAGCTGTTTGTTGCTGGCCAAGTCCCGAGAATTGTTTTCTTTTTTTATTGTACATTCATTTTTAATTGAAGCATGGTTGACTTATAATATTGCGTTAGTTTCAGATATACAGCAAAGTTATTCAGTTATATATGTATTTTCAGATAATTTTCCATTATAGGTTATTATAAGATATTGAATAGTGCTCCCTCTGCTATACAGTAAATCCTTGTTGATTATCTATTTTATGCATAGTACTTTGTATCTGTTAATCCCAGTCTTCTAATTTATACCCCTCTCCATCTACTCCCCCCGTGGTAACCATAAGTTTGTTTTCTATGTCTGTGAGTCTGTTTCTGTTTTCTATAGAGATTCATTTGCATTACTTTTTAGAGCCCACATATAAGCACTATATGATACTTGTGTTTTCCTGTCTGACTTACTTCACTATGTATGATAATCTCTATGTCCATCCATGTTTCCACAGAAGGTAATATTTCATTCTTTTTTATAGCTGAGTAATATAATATATACTACATCTTCTTAAACCAATCCAAGTTAAGTGCTTAGAATCTTTTCTTAGTTTCCTCATCTGAACGAGTGTCCGATTGGTACCTCTAGTTTTCACCTGCCTAGCATCACTTCTCTCTTTTGATAACAGCATCTGGATTTGCCTTCAGAAGCTCTCTCTTCTCCACTCTCAGTCCCTGGGTTTCTCTTAGCACTAGAGATGGTCTCATGACCCCGGCCTGGTCAGTCAGAGCGGGGCATTCCCCTTCCTTCAGTGACTGGTTCCATCTAGTTGGAAGCAGAGCTACTCAACTCCCTGGCACCATATCAACAACTATTGTTCATGGGGAGTAGATCCAACTCTGGCAGTCAGCTTTGTTCATGTCTGTGAATGTCTGTGGTTGCAAAGTTTTGAATGTTAGTATGTTTTTATAGTTCTTTAAAAAAAATATATTGAAAATACTGGAAAAGAACCCCATTGCTTCTGTAGCATAAATTATAGAAGGTAGAGACCCTCAAGATCTTAGCCAGTTGAGCTGAGAAAGACTGATGCAATGGGGAATCCTATAGGCATGTATGAACCCAGAGTCTAACTATTGATGTAAAAGCACATGAAGCTCAGTGATTTCACACACACAGTTTCATTTTCACCAGTGTCCTGTCCTCCTGACAGTGGGTAGGGGGGAACTCTCTTCCTCCAGTCATTCAGACTCTAGGTTCTTTCCATCTCATGGTTCTGCCATCCCCTGCACCTGCCAACCCTACTGTAGATCTTTGAGTTTTGATAGTAGGCAGCAGGAAGAGAAAGCATGGAGTATGATGCTGAGGTTTGATGGGCCAGGCCTAGCAGTGATGCACATCAGCCCACATCCCATTGGCTAGAACCCAGTCACATGGCCACCCTAACTGCAAGGGAAGTTGGGAAATGTAGTTTACCTTGGTGCCCAGTAGGAAGGGAAACATTTAGGTAGACAGTCGCTAGGCTCTGCAGCACTCCAGTGACACCATTACAAGTTGGTGGTTCAGTTGACAGCATGTTTTCTTTTTGTGACTATGAATATCACAAGTGTGCTTTCTTTGGGGCGACAGAAAGGTACCAAAGAAAATAGCAAAAACTCAAAGCCAGCCATTTCTCAGGCTTTCTGGCTCCATGAGATTGAAAATATTTAGAGGTCATAGGCTTCTTGGTTCTCACTGAATGCCACGTTTGTCCTAAGTGATTAGTTTGACATTGGGTAACAGAGTTGAAGGGTCCAGTGTTGTTTTAGTCAGAACTGGGTTTTCCTCTAACTGTCTGTTCACTTGTTTATTACCGTCTGGAAACCTAGTTCCCAAGAAAGCTGGAGTTTCGTACATGTCCAGGCATCTGAAGGCTCCACACTAGTTTGATGGGTGACATTATGTGTGTTCATGAGAAAATCATTTCAAGGGCTACAAATGAGTCCTTTAGTAATACCCAGGAGTCATAATGTCTGTGACATAATGAACCTTCCTAAATTACAACCTACACTAATTAGATCACTTATTGCCACATTCCAGGCCCTGAAACAATTTGCTTAAAGTGATAGTTACCTCTAATGAAAAGATACATAACGGAAAATGTCAGCAACCTTTTAAATCCTCCACAACTTATCATGAAGACTGTCTTGTGCAAAGTGCTCGTGGTGAAGCAACTTCTTTTGTCTCCGATTCCTCCTAAATTAGGTGAGTATTTTATGATGGCTTAGAAATAGAGGGAATTCCCCGGGGTCATCAGGAGATTAGGTAAGGTCTGTCTGTCTCCTCCAACCCTTTTCTGACCCCTTCCTGCCTCTGCTCCTCTCTCCCTGTTCTACTACTCTCCCTTCCTGTGGGTGAGACACTCACAGCATCTTGCCTAGAATGATTTATGGTTGTCAGTTTCTTAGAAAGTGGGCTTTCCTGGGCTGCTTGGGGGCCCTGAGGGCCTGGCAGGGGTGACGCTCCTTGTCCCTCCTCAAGCCCTCCCCGAGGGTGCCCTATGTCACAGCCACCTCTCTGGTGAGGTTGGAAGGGGTGTCCCCATCACACATACTGATGGAAAACAAGGTCTAGAGAGGGCTGGTACCATCGTTGCCCGCCTGGCAGTTTGAGCTTCAGTAGGAAACAGAGTCATTCGAGGAGGCCATTGAAAGGCACTATAGTAAGTCCCCTACATACAAACAACTTACTAACACGCGAACATGCCTCTGGTTCCATCAAGGAACCAGAACCTGTGTCATCAACGTCAGAAAGTGAAAGTGGAAGTCGTTCAGTCATGTTCGACTCTTAGCGATCCCATGGACTGGGGTCTGCCAGGCTCCTCTGTCCATGAGATTTTCCAGGCAAGAATACTGGAGTGGATAGCCGTTCCCTTCTCCAGGGGGTCTTCCCAACCCAGGAATCGAATCAGGGTCACCTGCACTGTAGGTAGATTCTTTACCAGCTGACCTATCACGGAGTGAAATTGCAGCTTGCCTTCCGTCTCCTATTGCCGGCAATCCTTCAGTTCTACCATCTCCTGGTTCCTCTCCCTCCTCTAGTCTGTAACTCTTCTTGCCTGTTCAGCCTCTTATACCACTGTTGTACTGTACTACTGTACTTTTCAGGGTACTGTACGATTAAAATGTTTTCTTTAATTTTTTGTCCTTTTTTATGTATTATTTGCATGAAAAGCATTGTACACCTATTACAGTACAGTACTATATAGCCAATTGTGTTAGTTGGGAACCTAGGCTAGGTTTGTTGGACTTAACGAACAAGCCGGACTTAACAAACCCTCTCTTGGAATGGAACTCTTTCATATGTAGGGGACTTACTGTATTTGCAAAGATATGGGCAGGGTGCAGAGAAACCCAAGGATGACAGTGAGCCGTTGCCACCTCTTGGCCCAAAGGGACCAGGGTAAGGAGCAGCCATCAGAATCGAGAAGTCAGAATCTCTAGAAAAGACCTCCGTGAGCTCTCTGCTGACCTCACTGCCTGTCCCAGGTGCCCCAGGGAGGGAGCCAGAGAATAAATTCCCCAGGGAGGAGGTGAGCAGGAAGCACACTGGACCTGTTTGATCCAGACCGGTTGGATCAGCTTCCAGGGCCACGGAGCAGGGAGAGGAGAGGGGAGCGCAGCTTTGAGGGGTGAGGCACACAGATCGTCAGTGCCTGGCAGTTTCTGCCCAGAGTCCTGTTGTTTGGAAAACCATCTTCCCTGCCTGCCATGGCTCCATATCCTTTTTTTGTTCCCTTGGGTCCTGGGTTGCCACTCTCCTCCGTGTACGTGAGTAGCAGCCTCTGGTCAGCCTGGGGTCTCACCCTCGGCCTGGCTTCTTTTGGGGACCAATGGCTGCCCTTTGGGGACATCCGATGACATCCCATGGGTCCTCCCAGGCCCAGAACACAGCACAGGTTTCCTTGTGCTTCAGAACTCACCCTGTCAGCCTGAGGGTGTGTCCCTGCAACAAAGAAGGCATCTCATCAGAAAAACAGACCACACCCATTTAGAAAATGAGATGTCTCTGCTACACTCCTCTTTCTTGGAAAAAAAAAAAAAAATGAAGAGGAACTGAAAGGGATTTATTTATTGCCTGGACCTTCTGGCTTCCAGAAAGCTTATTTGGAAGCACCCGGGGAGTTGCCTGACACAAAACAGGTGCTGAGAGCCTATCAGGGGAATCTGAGTGGTAGGGCCTCTGGGAGAGTTCTCCAAGTTTGGAGTTCTTGTTAAAAACCTTCCTTGATACCACCATCCCCTGAAAAAGAACAGAATCCATCTTGCAACTGAAAAGACATTCATTTGCCTTCAGGCTTGTGTGTCAGTAATAATTGTGATAACAGCAATAGCCCCTTTTAGTGCATTAGGTAATTTATTTATGTTTTCCCATTTTGGTCCTCAGAACATCTCCATGGATCAGTTAGAGGTGAGGAAACAAGTTCTGAGAGCTTCAGGCACTTCCCCGGGGCAACACAGCTGGGCGATGCTACGAGCCAGTTCTTCCTGACAGTAAAGCTGGTGCTCCCCGACCTCCATCCCTCCTTAGCAGGCCCAGCTGGGGCAGAGAAAAATCCAGAAGAATTCTAAAATAGTATTCCTGCCCTCAAGGAGATAAGATCTATTCGGGGAGACAAGGTAAACCTTCAGGGAAGAGTTGCAGGTGCTGTAAGCTTCAGAGCCAGATGCCAGTGTGCATGTGTTTGTGTGTGCCTATGTGTGTGTGTGTGAGTGTGTGTGTATAGAGGGGGCAGGCTGCATTACATACATCCTCTCATGTGAGCATCTCAACAATCCTATGAAATGGGGACTTGGGATCACCTCATTCTTACAGATGAGGAAGTTCAGTCTCAGTTTAAGTGGCTTGTCCAAGGTCACGCAGCCAGCAAATTCAAGAGCCCGAACTCTAACCCAGAGAAGTCTGTCTCCACAGCTAATGCTTTTGACCACTGTCTAAGGCTCTGAGTTGATCGATACATAACCCAGCCTTCCTGTCCAGTCCATGTAGTGGAGCCTGGAGAAAGCAAGGACAGTCCTGTCCTGGGATTCGTGTTAATGAGATGAGACGGGATTTCCCCCAGGCAGGGACCTGGGGGCCAGAGGCCAGACAGAAAAGGGCAGTCCTCCTGCTTTGGGGACAGCCAGGCTTCCCAAGGGTTTGGAGACTGCTGCTTGTAGACCTGGGCAGAGTCCCATGCCCTAGACCCCAAATCCCTCCTGGGCCACTCGAGAGAGATGGGAGCAAGCTCTGACAGGGAGGACCCCCAAGATCCCTTCTCAGGTCCTGCTCCCTTGAAAATGTTTTTCTTCGCAGGCCGACGAGGCTCCTTTCTCTCTGTAGCCAACATGTCCAAGGCTGACAGGTTAAAACTGCTCGCTTGCTTTTAAGTGTCAGGAGATGTAAATAGTTTTAGTCTTCAGTGGTTTCTGATTGAATCTCCTTTTGAAGTAATGATAGCTATAATTTAAAGCAACAGTTACCATATTTTCTTTGCTGACTGGCCTGCTTTGAAGCACTAAGTATAAATCTGCTTAAAATCTTAAAATAGCTGTAGCTCTGTCTTAATATTCTACCAGGAGCCAGGGAGATTCGGCCTCTAATTGCCATCATCTGTAACTAATATCAGCAGCACAGCGGGCTCGTGACAAGGTGGCTGGGAGAATTGCTCTGACATGGACAGGAAGGTAGAGGCAGAGACATGGTCCCCCTTGGGGACCCTTGGCTTTGGTAGGAGTTTGGAAGAAACCCGTCTGAAATTAGGACCAAATGGGCTCGGAGCTCTGAGATTTTCAGGACCGTCTTTTCCAGCCCCTTACAGGAGCCTGGGGTGAAAATGAGAGGGGGGGCCTTCTTGCAAAATAGTATGTGGAAAGTTTAAGGGTGGGCAAACACTCAGTTCGAGCCAATGCAATTTCCAGGGTCTGCCTCCATGGCTTCCTCATTCTTCATAAGAAAAATGATGACTGGAGGGGATACTCTTCAGTGTGGCTGGTGATCCATGGGGAATAATGGATAACCTTTTCTGCTGTGTTCCAGCAAACGCATTGAAAACCCAGTTGATATCTTAAATTGGCAGCCATGTTTCATTCATTCACAAACATTAGTTGATTCAACGAATACTCATCGAATCTCTGCAGTATCCGGGGCAGTGAACAAAAGAGTGGGCAATCCCATCTGACAGGGTTTCTGATAAGCACGGGAGAGTTGGATAGTGATGAATGTAAGGGGGTAAAGTGTAGCAGGAAAGAAGGTAGGGAGGACCAAGTTTGCCATTTAAAAAATGATTGTCAGGCTTCTCTCATGGCTCAAAGAGAGAATCAAAGAATCTGCCTGCCAATGCAGGCGACACAGGTTGATCCTGGTCCAGGAAGATCCCACATCTTCGAAGCAACTCAGTTCGAAGCAACTGAGTCTGTGAGCCACAACTATGGAGCCCACGTGCTCTAGAGCCCGTGCTTCGCAACAAGAGAAGCCACTGAAATGAGAAGCTCACGCATCACAACTAGAGAGTAGTTTCCCTCGCCACAACTAGAGAAAAACCTGTGCAGCATCGAAGACCCAGCACAGCCCCAAATAAATCATTAAATAATTTTTAAAAGTGGTCACCCAGAAGGTGGCATAAAATGACATTTCTGTTTTTCTGTGAACTGGTCAATGAAAAGCGTACCAATGCGAGCAGATGCAGACTATTATAAACAGAATGGATAAACAACAAGGTCCTACTGCTTAACACAGGGAACTATATTCAATATCCCATGACAGCCATGATGAAAAAGAATATGAGAAGGAATGTATATATATGTATGTATGTGTGTGTGGGTGTGTGTGTATAACTGAATCACTTTGCTGTATAGTGCTGAAATAACACATTGTAAATCAACTATTCTTTAATAAAATAAAATTTTTAAGAAAGTGTACTAATATGGATCAACTTAGCATTCTAAAAAATCCTGGTGGGAAACATTCAGAGACGTTGAAAAGGCTTATGCCAAGACTATGGATGATTTTAACTTTTTCTTCTCTCTGCACACATTTTCTAAACAACCATGATAAACATGTATGCCTTTTGGGAAAAACTGGTAATTGATTTTGGCAATTCCTCAGTAAGTTAAACACAGAATTACTGTATGATCTAGTAATTCCACCCCTGATTATACACTTGGTGTTCAAACAAAAATTTGTACTTGAATGTTCATAGCAGTGCTATTCAGATTAGACAGAGGACATTAAACAACCCAATGTCCTCTAAGGGATGAACAAATAGTATGTGGTATATCCACATAATGGAACATTATTTGACCACAAAAAGGAATGAAGTGCTAACCCCTGCTACAACAAAGATGAACCTTGAAAACATTATGCTAAGTGAGAGAAGCCAGATGCAAAAGGCCATGTATTGCATGATTCCATTTAAGTGGAGTATCCTTACTGGAAAGCAAATGAGTGGTTGCCTAGGGCTACAGGGAGAAGGCTTAATGACTATCGGGGTTCTTTTAGGGTAATGAAAATATTGTGGAACCTAGGTAGCGATGATGGTTGTACAACAATGTGAAGGCGCTAAATGTTGCTGAATTGTGTATTTTATTTTTAAATTTAATTTTATTTTTAGGCTGCGTCACACAGCTTGTGGGATCTTAGTTCCCCAATCAGGGATAGAACCCAGGGCTGTTAAAGTGCAGAGTCCTAGCCATGGGCACACCAGGGAAGTCCCTGAATGGTTAACTTTAGGGTAAAATGGTAAATTTTATGTTACATATATTTTACTGTAATAAAGGAGACATGGCAGCCGGGTTAAGTTACTGGAAAAACTTAGTGGCTGTATACGCCTGTAAGAGTTGCCTGAGGGATCTTTGTCTGGTAACCAAGAAGTCAGGTTTGGGGATTGGCAGAGACCTCACTTGAAAGACTCATTACTTCCAGTAATTCACTGGGCACCTCCTAGGTCCCAGGCAGTGAGGCTGCGATAGTCACAATGACAGGCCTTCTCGGATGGATCCCATGCTGGTCTGGCTCCCCAGGTGATGAAGCAGTTGACGGGCAGAGGTGAGGAGTCGAGGTGAAGCTGTCTGTGTGGACCACTGGCCCTGACATGCCCCTCTGTGCTGAGGATGGAGAGCTCAAAAGAGAAGCCAGGCAGACACTCTGGGAAGGGCCTGCTGGGAGTTCACTGGGAAACCAGCTGGGTGGCTCTCGGGGCCCATTAAGGAATGAATGATTTTCCACAGATGATCCGCAGAGAGGATACAAATCATTGAGAAAGAGCCTGTTTTCCTGAAACCAAGCTGTCTGTCCATGGGGAGGGAAGAGGGGCATCTTCCATCATGGGGGCAGGAGGCAAGCCCTCTCATCACACCTGCCCCCTTGCCTTTGCCTCCCCCAGAGCCCAGGAACCATCTCCCATGAGTACCTCTGAGACTCCGCCTCGTGCCCCAGGACTCACTAGAACTTTCTGGGTCAGGCTTTACAGCTGAAAACTTTGGTGCCAAGAGACAAGAGATATTTTCTCCAAGCAGCCTGCAGATCCTTGTCTGATTCTTCTCCTCTTTCTCCAGTGAGAAGGGGGCAAAGTCCCGCTCCAATCTGAGGCCCACAGATGTAGGCAACTCCCGGACACAGTAGGGGCTTGGAGCCCACCCCAGCCCTAAGAGAAGTCACCCTGTCCCTGGGCACAGCTGGGTGAAGCCCTTCCACCCCAGCCAGGGGCGTCCCTGTGTGGGCACGCCCTACAGCTGGTGCCTCTCCCCACTCCTTTCTGCGTCTCATTGTGGTCTAGCCAAACTCGACCATACACCTTCCTGGAACGGCCCCTGCCCTTCCTGCCTCTGACCTACTTCCTGTTCTCTCCTCCTGGAATAACCTCCTGCAAAACACCTTCTGTTGAACTCCCAGCCATCCTTCCATCTCATCTCAAACGCCACCTCCTCTGAGTGCTCCCCATCCTTCCATCCATGTCCTTGCCCCTGCACAGGGTCCAGCTCTCCTCTTGGGAATGTCAGGGCAGTCTGCCAAGTACGGACTTCGTTTGTGCTGCTCTCTAACCTTCAAAGAATCACACAGAGCCCCGTGGTTTAAGACACAGCTTTGGAGTTGGACAGTCTGGGAATCGACTCGGAAAATCACTTTACCTCTCTGACCTAAGTTTTCTTATCTGTGAAATGAAAATAATAGTAGTAGTAATAATAAGGGGACTTCCCTGATGGTTCAGTGGTTAGGACTCCAAGCTTCCACTGCAAGGGGCATGGGTTTGATTCCTGGTCAGGGAACGAAGATCCTGCATGCTGTGTGGTACAGCCAAAAAAAAGTAATAATAATAGTGTGTTAAAGTGTGTTAGTCACTCAGTCATGTCTGACTCTGTGACCCATGGACTGTAGCCACAAGGCTTCTCTGTCCACGTGATTTCACAGGCAAGAATCCTGGAGTGTGTTGCCGTCTCCTTCTCTAGGGGATCTTCCTGACCCAGGGATCGAACCCAGGTCTCCCACATTGCAGGCAGATTCTTTAGCACCTGAGCCACTGGGGAAGTCCAATAATAATAGCACCTATTTACAACATAGATGTCCTCTGAGGATTAAATAAAAAGATGTTCTATATTGCAAAGCAGGGCCACGACCGAGATCAGGATGAGGAAAATGAGATGCCCAAGGTGCAAAATTAAAGGAGGTATCCAAGGGGTTATTAAAGTGCAGGCTGTCTCTTTCACCTCACCTTGGTCCTGACCCTAATGCAAGTTACACTGGACAGGCTAGAACATAGTGAGGGACTGTGGGATACACCAAGCACGCATTCAGAAGCACACACAGAGATCACTCCTGTATTTGTACAACTCCCTATGTGTGTGAGTGTTGGTAGGTACATGTATAAGTGTATATATACACATATACGTATACATATATACGTACATTTATACGTATAAATGTGCATATATCCATCCTGAAGGAGATCAGTCCTGGGTGTTCATTGGAAGGACTGATGCTGAAGCTGAAACTCCAATACTTTGGCCACCTGATGTGAAGAGCTGACTCATTTGAAAAGACCCTGATGCTGGGAAAGATTGAGAGCAGGAGGAGAAGGGGACGACAGAGGATGAGATGGTTGGACGGCATCACCGACTCAATGGACATGAGTTTGGGTGGACTCTGGGAGTTGGTGATGGACAGGGAGGCCTGGCATGCTGCGGTTCATGGGTTTCAGAGTCAGACACGACTGAGTGACTGAACTGAACTGATACATATATATGTACATTTATAGGTGTATATACATATATACATATATATGTACATTTATAGGTGACTAGAAATGCCTGGAAAAATACACCAACAGTGATTTCAGAATTGGAATGGAGGAACTTTGCCATTATGCTCTTTAGTAATTTTTCACATTTTTATATTACTTTTGTAATTAAAAATTAAACAGAAAGGTATCCAATGAAGCAATTTTGACTCAGGGTGGGATTTTTCGCTCTAATATTTTCCTGCTGTGTGACCCCAACATCTTTGTCTCCCTACTACTCTCTTTGTTCTTGATTAAGAGGATGGGGAACATTGTCCTGGTATGCTCAGGTATCTGTCTCTTTATCATCTGCACTTAACTGCACGTGTGCTCAGTCCCTCAGTCATGTCCAACTCTTTGGGACTCCCTGGACTGTAGCCTGCCAAGTTCCTCCATCCATGGGATTTCCCAGAGCAAGAATATTGGAGTGGGTTGCCATTTCCTTCTCCAGGGGATCTTCTCGACTCAGAGTTTGAACCCATGTCTCCCTCGTCTCCTGCTTTGGCAGGCAGATTCTTTACCGCTGAGCCACCTGGGAAGCCCTAGTCTGCCTCCTTATCCTGGGACATTTCAGTTCAACAAATATAAACTAATCGATTCATCTACTTGCCAAATATTTATTGAACTCCTACTATGTGTTGGGCAACCTGTTAAAGTCCAAGGATTCAAGGATGAGAAAGAAGGTACTGACCACTCTCCTAGACTTGGCGTCCAGTATAGAAACAGACGGTGGTCCGGCAACCAGCGAGGAAGAGGGCGGTTACAAGTGTGCTCATGATGTAGAGCAAAAGACTAACCCTGTCCGCGACAGAGGGTTCTGGGGGCTCGGGGAAGTTTGGGGGCTCAGAGAGGACCCTTTGGAGAAGGTGGCTTTGAGCTAACAGCTGAGGAAAGAATTTGTTTAACTGAGCAAAGACAGTGATTGGGGAGGGGAAGATAACTGGTGGGAATAGCTTGTGTAAAGGCCCAAAAAAGGGACTGTTGAGGAATGACACGAGGATCAACAGGCTGGGACAGGGAGAGCATGGGGTTGAGGACAAGGAAGATTAGGCTGCAGCAGTGGACAGGAAGATCCTGGAAAGTTCCACTAGATTTCTGATCTTCCACCCTACAGGCAACAAGAGGTCAATGAAAATTAAGGGGGTAAGAGACTGGATCAGAACTGTGGTTTAAAAAGACCTTTCACTCACAGATGAAAAGAACAAATTAGTGGTTAGAATGGAGAGAGGGAAACGGGGGGCCATATAGAGGTAGGGAAGTAAGAGGTACAAACTGCTATGTATAAAATAAGCTGGTTAATACAAGGATATATTTTACAACACAGGGAGTATAGCCAATACTTTATAATGATTGTAAATGGAGTATAACCTTTAAAAATTATGAATCACCATTTTGTATACCTGTAACTTATATAATATTATACATCAACTGTACTTCAATTAAAAAATAAAAAAAATATGAAGAGATGTCTTTTCAATCTGAGATATTTCAAGGCAGATAGGATATTACATATCAGGGGCCAGCAAACTTTCTGTTAGGGCGAGGGTAAATATGTTAGGCTCTGTGGACTGTATGGTTTCTGTTACAACTGCTCGATTCTGCTGTTGCAGCTTGAAAGTAGCCCTAGGGAACAGGAAAGCAAATGGGTGTCACTGTGTTCCAATAAAACTTTATTTACAAAAACAGACAAAGGGCCAGATTTGGCCTGAGGTCTGAAGTTTACTGACACCTTTTGTACGATAATGTTAATTTTGTCAGTGATAACAATATTATAATTATAGTTTTTTAAAAGTTCTTATCTGTTAGAGCTAGGGACTGTAGAAATTGTGGATGACATGCCATGATGTCTGAGACTTATTTCCTGTCTCAGGCAAAAACATAAGGGATAGACAGATGGGACAAAACTGACAAAATATTGATAGCTGCTAAGATGGTTGACAGGGGCCCATCAAATCATTCTCTCTGTTTCTCTTTACAGAAATATTTTTTTGGTGTGTGTTAGGAAATTTCCATAATAAAAGGACTTAAAGCTCTCTCCAGATCTTTTAAAGCAGAGTGGAGAGTGGGCTGTGGTGTTGGGAGCAGAGGGGCACTGACCTTGCGTGAGGCCCAGGGAAGGCAGACATAGACAGGTAAGGTCCGATCCTCACCCTCAGGAAGTTGACCACCTCGTAGGGGTGATTAAGGATTCCACTAATAAGAGCAGCTGGGGGTGTGTGGTTGGGCAATGGAGGAAATGCGTTTCAGCAAAGATGTCAAGAGGATGTTGATGGGTGAAGATGTGTCAGAGTACCACTATCCATCTGAGCGATGGGCCTGGCGTGGCTGGGACAGGAGGAGCCAGCAGGGCTGGTGGAAGGTCAAGGTAACTTTCCCGGCAGTCTGTGAAGGGAGGTGGGACCACGGACGGATGAAGCACTCGGCTCCTGGGGCCATATTGCCCAACCCTAAGCCTACTCTTGCCATCATTTAGTAAATGTAAGGTGTTAGGCAAATCGCTTAGCCTCCAGGTGCTTCAATTTCCAAGTCTTCAGACAAGGAAAAATCATGTAAGACTTAGAGCAAAGCAAGTGCTTAATAAACGTCACCCACAATGATGCCTGAGGGCGATAGTGTTGGGGCAGCTGAATCTGTGCATTGAGAAATCCCTCTAGTTGCAGTGGGTAGGATGAATTATGGAGAAATGAGGGCAGGGAGGCGCTTAGGAGGCAGGAAACCGGATAGTCGGAGTGGGAAGGAGAAGGATGTTAAGAGCTGAAAGACATAATAGAGATAAAGTTTGATGAACTGGGTGATGGATTAGATGGAGGAGATTGGCAGTGGGAGTGGGAGGGGAGTGAGAGGTAACAAGGGAGGGGGAGTGAAGACACAGTTCTAGAGCCTGGGAGGAGAGGGCTGTTGTTAAGGGCAAGGGCCGCTGTGTAATGAAACTGGGTTGGGGACCCTGAGTTTGAGAGGCTGTGGGAATGAAGATTGGAGTCCTGAAGCAATGAGGCTGTGGCCCTAATGAAACGTAAGTGATGTAAGATTTCCTGCACCTTTAAAATAGGTTCCTGGTTTACGCATCCTGAGGTCTTAGAACTGATGATTAAAAATGTAGTGTCATATGCACATCCCAGCTGCCTTCTCCTAAAGGTAATACAAGGGATTCTGGTTGCCTTTATTACAAGGAAGAGTGTTGTTTCTCAAAATATATTCCAGGTCTGCCTGGAGGGGTGTGTGTGTGTGTGTGTGTGTGTGCGCGCTCGCGCGTGCGTGCAGGCATACACATGCGCATGTGAAATATTTCTTTTGAAACTACCCAATCATCTTAATTAGATTGAACAGTCTTCCAATCCCTTATTTAGAATGGAATTTGGGGCCCAAGCTCTGCTTTCCTTTAACATGGAGAAGGGGAGAATGAAAATAAACTTCGATTTCACTGTGGCTGAGAAGCAAAGTCAGGGGGGCGTCTGGATTTTGAGCTGTGGATGCCCTGTGCCAGGGGCTGTCACTGGACGGGGGCAGGTCTCCCAAGCCAAGGTGGTTTCTGGGACCTGAGGACCTGCCCTACGCCCTCCCATCCAAGCCCTGCTCTTCAGCCTTTGAAAGGCCCTCTGCTAAAGGGCCTAGCTTTTTAAGACTCTAAGTTTGGGTTATATGGCACTAGGTTTCAGTCCCAGCTCCACTATTTACTAGATCTGTAACTTCAGACATGCCTCTTAAGTTCTCCAAATCTCACTTTAGTTTCAGTAAAATGGGGATAATAACAATTGTTTCCTACACCTGTGTGATGGTTGTCAGGCTGAGAGGAGATACGCATATACAGTATAAAAGCATAGTTGTTGTTTAGTGGCCAAGTCATGTCTGATTCTTTTGTGACCTCATGGCTTGTAGCCCACCAGTCTCCCCTCTCCATGGGATTTCCCAGGCAAGAATACTGGAGTGGATTGCCATCTCCTTCTCCAGGGGATCTTCCTGATCCAGGGATCAAACTCATGCCTCCTGCATGGCAGGCGGATTCTTTATCAGTGAGCCACCTAGACCCAGCTTAAGTATTTTGAAATAAGTGCAGAGTACTCTGAGTGACTATGTGACTGCAGACTATGATGATAGCAATACTGAAGGTAGAATGTGCTAAAGGGGACAATAAAACATAGTAGGTGCTCAACAATGGTGACTTTTTTTCCCCCTTATCCAAGAGAATCCAATGAGTCAGAACTATTGTGCTTTCCACACGTTTGCTTTATGGGCGTGAGCACTTTCTGATACTTTAACTATTCAGAGCAGGGCTTTGACTGACTTTTCCAAACAGCCTGAGGGAGAGACAAGGGACGTTTCCAGAGGTTGAGATATGTTCAGGGCTGCACGTCTAGTGGACACCGGGACATCACTAAATTATAGGCTGACATCCCCGGAGTCCTGAGTATGAGGGAATTGACTCCTTAATGGCCAACGCCTTGGGGACAAAAGTCCTTATGACCTAGCATGTTGAAACGTGAGAAAGGAAACGTCAAATGTCCTCCCGTATCTTGATGTGAGGGTGCCTCTGTTGGCCCCTGAGGCCATCCTTCTAGCCTTACCTAGTGGAGGGTTACGAGGTTCAGCCAAGGAGAGTGGCGAATCCTTTAATGCTGGGTTTCTGTCTTTATCCTCCCAGGGCTTCCCACAGGCAGACTTGCCCTCCTGCCTTCCCTAAACCTCCATCCTTGTGCGGAAGGAGCTGGTAACCAGACATTGACACCTGGGGGAGGACCGCCTGAGAGCCTTTGTAGTCAATGTTACAATAGTAACTATTAATGAAATGATGCTTTCCTGGATCTTCTGTTTGTTTTTTAATTTTTACTATGCTATGTTGGTCTCTGCCATATGACAATGTAAATCAGCCATAATTATACATATATCTCCTCCCCCTTGAGCCTCCCTCCTCTCCTCCCATCCCACACCTCTAGGTGATCACAGAGCGCTAGACTGGGCTTCCTGTGTTATACAGTGACTTCTCACCAGCTATCCTTTATACATGTGAGAGTGTATATATGTCGATGCTACTTTCTCCATTCATCCTGCTCTCTCCCTCCCCTCATTGTGTCTGCAAGCCCATTCTCTACATCTGCGTCTCCACTGCTTCCCTGCAAACAGGTTCACCAGTACCATTATCCTAGATTCTATAAATGTGTGTTAATATACAATATTTGTTTTTCTCTTTCGGACTCAATCCATCTTTTAATTCCTTCCACATGCTCCAAGCTAGAGAGTAGTTTGTGCAGGAAAAAAACTGAGCCCCAAAGAGGGGAAGTGATTTTGTGGTTGTTACACGTAAAGCTGGGATATGAACTCACCTCTGTTGGATGCCGGAACCCTAGTGTCTTTCCCCACGGCATCCCTGGGATCTCCTTTTCTGTGTCCAGGTGCTTGAGTCCATCAGCTCAGTCTTACCTCCCCACCTAACCTCATCCCACCCTAGCCTCTTCTCTCAGACTCACACAGAAACTCTGCTCTTCTGGAACCTCTGACATCATTCAGCTTGTACTTAATGCTGCTTCAAATGACAGTCCTCATCCCCCCACCCTGGGATGAACTGGGGCACTTTTTAACGTCTCCTAATACATTTGGTTCTCTGGCTGACACTGAATACCTTGTTACTTTCACCTCTGGTGAAAGACAGTGGCATCTGGCTTCTGCGCTTATCTCCTGCGCTTGTTCAAGGATCACTCTATTTCCTCTTCTCCCGAAAATACCTGACCCTCCTTGTGGCTCAGATAATAGGGGTGGTGCCCAGTGGCTGCTGTCTCAGGGGCATTCCTGGTCCCCAAGGGGAAGAGGGCCTTGCACTGGCTCAAAGCTATGAGAATTCTCCTAAAAGTGTCCCAGGTACCCTAGGGAAAGAAGTGACTTTTTTGGTTCACTCTTGTATGCGAAACATTTACTGGTTGTTTAGTAGAATGGAAGGGCTGAAATGTTCATTGTAGTAACATGGTAGAGATTGCTAGTTGACCAGCTAACACCCATTCTCCCCTTATTCCTCACCAAAAGGACTCTAATCACATAGTAGTGCAGCCAGCTATAAGACTATTTCCCCCAACCTCCTCTGAGACTTAATTCTGGCCAGTGAGATGCAACTAGAAATTGTTGGGAGAGCCATTCAGGATATCTCCATAAATAATGACTGCTGAGGAAGGCCTTTTTTGTTCTTAGTTCCTTCTCCCTCCTGAAGCATAGGTGTGATGGCAGGAGTATCAGCAGCCATTTTAGATCATGAGGTAGCTGCAGATGGAAATAACATACTAAGAAGAATGGAGAAAGAGAATGACAGAAGGCGCCTGGTCCCTGAGGAACCATGGAACCACTGTATCAACCCTGGACTGCCTACCTCAGTATTTCGTTCATATATATAGCAATGACCTGTTAAATGTTTCTGTTATTTTGAGTTTTCTATTACATGCAATTGGGTATAATCATTACTGATACATAAGGATGAGATGGTTGGATGGCATCACTGACTCGATGGACATGGGTTTGGGTAAACTCCGGGAGTTGGTGATGGACAGGGAGGCCTGGTGTGCTGCGATTCATGGGGTCACAAAGAGTCAGACACAACTGAGTGACTGAACTGAACTGAACACTTAAAAGCAGATGGCATATGTATGTGAAAGATTGTTCACTGCTGTATCATTTGTAATTGCAAAACATTGAAAAACCTCTAAAAATCCACGATATGAGACTGGTTGCATCATTGTGATGTATCTACCCAATGGCGTTCTATGTGGCTATAAAAATGATTGAGGATAAGATCTGTAGCCTTAAGTGGGAGTGATTTAAAGAACATATTGTTAAAGTAGGATGCTACCTTTTGTGTAGAATGAGGGGGGAGAAAATATATATGTATTTGCTCATTTGTGCAAAAAAAAGTGCTAGAAGGATTAAACAGAAACTAATGAAACAGTCACAGGAAGTGAGTGGGAGTGGGGTTGAAAGAGGAGAAGGAATGGGAGGGAGTAACAGGTCTCTAGTATACTTTTTTGTACACTTCTGACTTTTGGAACCATGTTACTATTTCATGTGCTAGAAAAAAGAGAAATAAAATCAACAGAGTTGGGGAAAAGTCTTAAAATGAGATACAAGTGAAGACAAATGAACTGAACCATTTTTCAAATGAAATGCACAGCCACACTGAAAGGAAGGGTCAGGGGGAGCTGACCCCAGTGATTTTGGAACACTGTGTTTGGATGAAAGATAAAAAGAATCCTACTTGAGTCTTTAACTCTAGATAGTTGGTTTCTTTTTTGCAGGTATATAGGTTAGCAATGCTGAAAATACTGGAATTGAGCAGATAAGTAAATACATTGTACATAATGGGAGCCAGGTTTCTCATTGACAGGGAAGGGAATCACATATAGGGAAAAAAGAAAGATCTAACGAACTCTGACATGTTGGATTGGAATTGGAGGTACAATGCTCATTGGAATTGGAGGTACAATGGGTAGGGGTTATGTATGGAATCCCTTGGTACAATTCTTGCAAATTTTTCTGTAAATCTGAAAGTAGGTCAATATTGAAAAATTAAAAGAAACTAAAATGGATGGCTCGCTTGTGAGAGTTGAGACTGAGGCTTGAACCCAATCCTTCAGGTCCCCGGTCAGGGTTCTCTTTCTTGTCGCACAGCCTTCTCTTCCTTCTCGGTGTGGACCTAGGGAGGAACCTCAGGTGAAAATCAACGCTGGGCAAATGGATTTCCCATCCCCCTGCCCATCCATCGGTGGGAAGGATCCCTGGCATGCGCACAGAAGAGGAGCGGGTACCCTCTGTGGGGGCTGAGGCCACATCTCTAGGATCTTTTGTTGCTGCTGGAGCACTAGACCAGGAGGTGTCTGTCTGGGTTCCAGTGTGGACACAGGTAAGGGAGTGTGGCTCAGCCTTTGAGGGTCTTCTCTGTACACTCATCTTCCTCCCTGACCCACTGATCCTCCTGTCTTCCCTAAACATGTGCAGGAAGATTTTTTTCAATGTGATATATCCCTCCCTTTATTAACTCTTTTCCTGTATCTTGGATAAGGCCATTCCTCTCATAGGCTTCTTATATTTCAAAATGTTGCTTCCCTAGAGTTTCAATAGTAATTCAATGCAACGGCCAAAAGAAGAAAGGAATGAGTCTTTTCCCTTGTTAGCCATTCCCTGTCTTGTTCAGTAGCTAAGTCGTGTCAGACTCTTTGCGACCCACGAACTGCAGCATGCCAGGCTTCCCTGTCCTTTGCTATCTCCCTGAGTTTGCTCAGACTTGTGTCCACTGAGTCAGTGATGCCATCCAACCATCTCATCCTCTGTCATAGTCCAGTATTTTTATCATTATGACGATTATTATGAATAAATTATGTTTCCAATAGAGTGAAAGCTCCAGGAGGGCAGGGACTTGATTCATTTTGTGTCACTGGCACATTATTGAATGAATTAATTAATAAATATTGTTATCCTTGATAAATATTCTTGAATGAATAAAAATAAGCAAAGGAGTCACTCCTTGACCCCAGAAGTTCCTGACTGTTTTGTGCCCATCTGGTGTAGCTGGCCTGCCTTCCTCCCTCCCTCCCTCCCTCCTTCTCTCCCCACTTCCTTCCTTCCTCTTCTCCTTTCTCTCTTTTCTTCCCACCTCCCCTTCCTGCTCTTCATGAGATGTACCCAAGTTTAGTGGGGATCAGCCATGAGGCAGTCTATAAGAAATCAGTTACTCTGAATAAAGCCCTACACTTCCTATTTCCGTATATCCCTACACTGTGAATGGGGCCTCCCTGGTGGTTCAGTGGTAAAGAATCTGCCTGCAATGCAAGAGTTGCAGGAGACGCAGGTCCCATCACTGGGCTGGGAAGATCCCCTGGAGGAGGGCATGGCAAGCCATTCCAGTGTTCTTGCCTGGAGAATCCCATGGATAGAGGAGCCTGGCGGGCTACAGTCCATGGAATTGCAAGAGTTGGACACGGCTGAAGTGACTTAGCAGGCACACACTCACTACACTGTGAAGTATCTGGAAGGGCATGTGGGCAGAGGCTGTGGCCGTGAGGAACCCAGTGTTACTCATAGCTGACCTTGAACACATGTGAAGGTGGAGGAAGGGGCAGAATCTCTCTTGAGCCCTAGCAATCTCAGCCTCAGGTTGGCATGTGGCACTTTCTCCCTTGACCACTTTCATTCCCTTCTTCCCTGCCCTTTGGCCTGCCCTCCCTCCAGCATCCTCCACCCTGGGCACCCCACAGAAGTCCACATCTCAGAGCTGGCCCCCGTCTCCATTCTGGAAGGACCGCAGGCTTTGCTGAGGAGCACCTGGGCCAGTGTTTCTCTCACTTCAGTCAGCTCTCTCATCACCCAGAGAGTCCTAAGCAAATACAGCTTCTGATTCAGTGGATCTGGGAGGGCCCTGAGACTCTGCATTTCCAACAAGCTCTGAGGGTGATGATGCTGATGTTGCTGGTACAGGGATGACATATTGGGTACTAGAGACCTAGAAGTTGGACAAGCCTTTCTTCTGCTAATGTGGATGGCCTCATACAGCAAACTGCTGGTGTATGAACTCTATTGGAAACCCCGTTCTACCAGGACTGGAGATGGAATGAGAGGAGTGGACAGGGCCCCTCACCCTGTCCTGTGCTCACTTAAAAGGATAAAATCAAAGGTGACAGACTCGAACTTACCCCTCTGGCACATCTGCTCCCAGGCCCAGGCCCTGCTCCCAGGCACTGCCCTCCGTGCAGAGGGTGGGCTGCAGTGAGAGCTGGTGCACTGGGCCCATCCGAGACAGACCCAGCCCAAGTGCATCAGGGTCCCAGGGTCTGGGTCAGAGCAGTTGGTCAGGTTGAACAAGTGGCTGAGCTTGGGTTTCCCTATGCACACACTGGGAACAACAATAGCTATTGCCTAGGTTTGTTGTTGTCATCAATAAAAATAATATTTGTAATGTAGTAAGTAATTATTAGGCAAGAGGCAATCATTGTGCATGATGCATTGTTCTAAGCACGAACTAACTCATTTAACTCTGTTAACAATGAGGGGGGATTTCCCTGGTGGTCCAGTGGTTAGGACTCTGAGCTCTCGCTGCTGAAGGTCTGGGTTCGATTCCCAGTCAGGGAACTAAGATCTCACAAACTGCACAGTGCTGCAAGAAAGCAAATAAATAAAATAAAAATTAAAAATAAAGCCTATCAGGGAGTTAAAATTAGAAATATTCTTTCTGTTTTAAAGCAAGAAAAGTTCAGAGAGGCGCAGTGAGTAGCCCAAGGTCACATAGTTAGGGAGTGATGAAACTGGGATTTGAACCAAGGGGGTCTGACCCTGCTGCTTCATGAATATCTGGGGGTGTTTGGTGAATGAATGAATGAATGAATGAATGAATCTCAGCTCCACTGTGAGGTCCAGAGAAATTGCTCTCTATCTCTCTCATGCATATTAGTTATTTAAAAACAACAACCAAAAAAAAGCTTTTTGAAGAGCTAACATATTCACATCGTTCAACAGAAACAAAGGGATAGAAACTGAAAAATATCCCTCAGGGCCTTGATCCCCAGCCACCCAGTTCCTTTCTTTAAGGTGACCACTCTTACCAGCTTCTTATACAAACAAATGTATATTCTCCTTTTAATTCAGACGACAGCATGCCACATGGAGTGTTCTGCCTGGTATTTTTCACTCCATGAAGGTCACTCACTTTACAGGAAGACTTTCTTAAACTCCGTGCCCCTCCCCCAAGCCTGAATGTCTTCATCTGTGCCTTTGACGAGGGTGGCAATAAACATTGAATAAAATGCACGGAAAGTGTTTACCATGGGGGCCTATCGAATAATAAACACTTCACTCCATCTAATTGATTGTATTTTATTGAAGCAGGGTAACGGAAGTGAGAGTTGAAATGGCCTCCGCTCTGGACGGGCCTCGGAGGCCAATCCTGGCTCCTGAAGGTGACGAGCCTTCCTGCTGAAGTTCGTGGCCAGATAATGAGCCATTCACCCCTGAAGACAGGAAGGAAGGAAGGAAGGAAGGAAGGAGCAAACTAAAATATGGACGACGAAAACTTCAAAACCACTCTGAAAAATAGAACCCCCCACCCCCACCTTCAGCCCCTTTCAACGGCCTCGCCAGCACTGAGGTGGACACCATCTGGCTTCAAACACTTTCCCTCCACACCCCAGCATCAAGTCAAGTGAAGTGCGATGGGAGGAGAGAAATAAATGGGGTTGGTTCACACAGAGCCTCTAGATTCCATGCTACAGTGATGAATAATGTCCAAGGCCCAGAAAACACACAGCTCAATTGGGTCTGGGCCTCTTATTCATACAGAGGTGTGAGCAGAGGGGAGCAGAGCTCTGGTCCTGCGAAGTTTGTGGAGCTATGATTCCAGGGCCCTGGCAGAAGCCCCTGGTGACTGGAACAGTCTGCTACCCAGGCAGGTGGCCTGCCTGGCTCCCCACTCTGGACCTCCTGCTGGTAAGGATGTCATAGGCCCACACCGATCTGGGCATGGGAGGCGGGTCTCTTACTATCATGAATTCATTTCTTTCCTCCTGGCCATTGAAATCCCATTAAAATAAAAAAGACCCCAACATAACGTTTAAATAGTAGTAAGTTTCTTCTAATCTCTCTGTATTTTTTTTTATCACCGTTTAAAAGAGTTTTTTCAAATTACCCTTGGAAACTCCCACTATCTAATAATTATCAGAAAAAAACGGAGAGAGGAAAAGGAAAGGGGAGGGAGAAAAAAAAAAGCCCACAAGAGGCAGGGAAGGTCTGCTTTGTCAGGGAGAAGGAAATAAAGAGAAATCAGCCCAGCTTCAAAGGGCGCATTTCCATAATTGCCCTGTAACTTTGGCAAAATAAATCTGAGCGGCTGAGAAGAGCACAGTCTCTCAGATGAGTGCACTCTAAAGGCCCCGAGGGCTGTGGGCCCACTTGTTAGCCGCCCAGAGCAGTGAGAGAATGCAGGACAAAAGCCATGAAATCACAGCCTTCTCGTCCTAGATGGCCAGCCCCAGAGAAGGACCTTACCCGGCCTGCCTCCGTCAGGCTCCCTGTCATGGGACACGCGCATGCGTGCGCGCACACACACATGAACTCCGGTTTAAATAAACAAGTAAATAAACAGATGTATTTATGTGCATGGAAGGACTGGCAACAGTTAAGAGGTGGCAATAATTAGGAGGAAGGAGTTAAGCTTTCAGCTGTGACCATACTCCTGTAACCTGCTCCCAATATAAATATCCAGGGAAAAAGGCTCCAACTTTCCAGGCACGCATCCTCTTTAGGGTTGACTCTGTCCCTCTGGCCCAAGACGATGCCACCTCCAGTGTCTCCTCAGGCACCAGGCTTGAGCTGAAAATCTACTCTTTCTTTTTCCTAGGCTGGCATAGTTTGCTGTTTGCCTCCCTCACTCCTGCTTCCCCATTCCAGGGCTAAAAAGTTTTTTTTTTTAAACAACAAAAACGCCCCACTTAGCGCCCTGTGTTAATGTTTGCCTCTGCAAAGCTGTGGTTTCTGGGAGAAAATACCTTCCCTGATTGCCCCAGACACCTCTCCCCTCTCTCAACTCGATCTTTCTCGAGCTTGGCGCTGTTGACATTTGGGACTGGATACTTCTTCCTTGCAGGGAGCCCCACTTTGCCTTATAGGACCTTCCCTGGTTTCCATCCATGAGATGCTAGTAGCACCCCTACCCAGTCATGACGACTGAAAGTATCTCCAGACATTGCCATCTGTCCCGGAAGTGGGGGGATCACCTGGTTGACGACTGCTCTTAGGAGCTCTTCCGGGTCTCTTTGCCCTGAGTACTCATGCTTTCCAGCTTCAGGAAGAGAGGCCTTGTGGGGTTTTCCATCCAGACCATCAGGATGGCCTTGAGAGGGGCTGGAGCTTCTGTTCAAAGGGGAACAGCAGCAACATTAAAGCTAGGTTGGTGACACAAGAGATGGACATTTTTTGATGTGGTCAAGTAGGCTGGCTGGACCAGGTGACAATGACCAATTAGGATCCAGGGGAGGTTTCTAGAGAGGTTACGGGGCCTCTTCCTCCCTGTCATCGTCTGGGGAACCCACATTTCTTTCTTTTACACCTAATCCTAGCCAGTGTTGGATTTGTAAGAAATTCTGAAAAAATTCATCTAATCTGATCTCCTCCAAGTGGCAGTTGATGAAAGCCCGGGATCTTGAGAGTATGAAGCTTGCCCCCACTCCAGTTGCAAGTGCTTCTAACCACAGATGCAATTTTTACACACCTGCAATGGCTCATTTTCATTTGATGGAGGTAGAAGGTACATACAACCAGAAACTACAGGATGCAGAGGACATTTCTAGAAGGATATAAATAATGAGGCCCAAAGTGAGTTCCTGACAGAAACTCCCAACGAACCAGTGAAGGCATCTGACATCCAGTTCCTTCCCAAGCATTCAGTCTGTCTCTCTAATCTTCCAGAACCGAGGCCTAAGACAGAGGACCCACTGGCCCTGTCCAGCCACCAGGTGCCCAGAGGACTGCCCAGGAGGTGTCCCTCCCTCTCCCCACTCCTCCTCTGGAGCATCCGTTCCTCTCCCGAAAGCCCCCTGGCCCTTCCATGCTGCCTTCTGACTGGAGACCCTGCTTCCTCCTTGCTGCATTCCACCCCAAAATAAATTCAATTGGAAACCATGAACCTGCTGGTTCCAGAGGTGGGCCATCGCTTAGGGAGATAATTTTATTCTCTGGCTCCCTGGCCCGGCGAAGCACCCCCCACCTCCAGCTGCAGGCAGATAATGAGAGAAGCCGTGACATCTACTCCTTCCTCTGACCTAATTGATTATCCCCACACACCTCCCAGTGCTTTGCATAACCAGCCCCGACAGCAGGAACTCCTTCCAGGCGGAGTGATTGACATATTTTATTTCTAATGGAAGCTTAATCAGGACCAAGGATGAGATTCCCAAATATTTTCTTCCTCTTTCTCATTCTCTGGCTTCCTGTTTTTCTCTTCCTCTCTTCCCTAGCTTCCTTTTTAAATCATAGGGCCAGATGATAAAGGACAGAGGCAGTTTCTAGAATCCCTGAATGGAGAGTGATGAGCCGGGGAACTCAGGGAGGAGGTCCTGAGAGGAGGCTGGGGAATCTGTTTCCTGGTGAAAGTGGTGCAGAGAAATGACCACCTCTTTCCCCTATTAGCTGAAAAGCCTATGGGGTTCCTTTCTGTCTTGGTCACATTATCTTATTGGGGTCACCTTGGGACCATTGGGGCTTCCCTCATGGCTCAGATGGTAAAGAATCTGCCCACAATGTGAGAGACCTGGGTTCAGTCTCTGGGTAGGGAGGATGCCCTGGAGGAGGAAATGGCAACCCACTCCAGTATTCTTGCCGGGAGAATCCCCTGGACAGAGGAGCCTTGTAGGTTACAGTCCATGGGGTTGCAAAGAGTCAGACACGACTCAACAACCAAACACTAACACTTAGGACCATTTGAAGCAGCCATGTGTTCTATGGGATAGGCAAGATACACACATACTGGGTCTCTCCCAGGAGTACCTCAACTCTCCTCTGATATCACATATCCTGCCCTTTCAGTGGGGTGTGATTGGCCTCCTCCAAGGACCAATATCCCCAGAATAGGATGGGTTGACATGCTGACCAAACCGACAGGTGACCAGACCCAACCTCTCCAAGCTGAGCCTCTCCTCTCCACGCCCATCTCCCTCTGAACAGATGGATGCATGGTTCAATCTCTTGCTGGATGGTCAGTATGGAAAGGCTGTCCACCCAACTTCTGCTCTCACTTGCTCTCCCTGCCGCACTCCTACCTGGAGAGTATCCTTTCTGCCTGAGTTCAGCTGGGTCCTCAGATGTCTGACTTTTACGGCTGATGGGAGAAAGTGCGGCAGAATACTACCAGGAGTTTGAGGAGTGGGGTTTGAGATTCTGGAATATAAGGACAAGACTAGAGCAATTTACTCCTCCTACCATGTGCCAGCACTGGACATGCTTTGTCTCTCATCCTCACTACCACCCTACCAGGTCACTATTCCCATTTTACAGGTGAAGAAATAGGGTGCAGAGAAGCTCCTTGTCTGCCCAGAGTTTCCCAGGATGCAGAGAGGGGGAACTCTGGTCTGTGCTCCATGAAGCCTGTGAGTTACTAGCTGAGAGGCTATCAGGCTTGTCCATGTGAAGACACTCATGTTAACCAGAGGCCTCTGCCCTGGTATGGAGCCCTGGCCTCCGAGGTTCAAGGCACAGGCAGCTGGAACTGGACTCCACGTCCAGAGGCAGTATGTCCAGGGCCAGGGATGAACCACAGCCTATGCCTGCCACCTGGGAAGGAGCCTAAAGGCTCTCTTCTGGGTTAGGGGCTGGGGGAACAAGTCCCATCGTTGCAACGTCTTTGCTGAGTATATGCTTCTGTCTCAACCGCCCACAGTGGGCCCCAAAGGCCCAAGACCGACCCTCCTTCCTGCCTGCTCTCCCAGTCTCCAGGCAGGTGAGCTGGGGCGCAGAACTGGCAGCTGTGCCCCTCTGGGTGGGTCCTTGCCGGACTCCCTCCACTTCCACCGGATCTCTAAGATGTACAATGTGACTTCGAGTGTGCAGGCTCCCCCCCTAAACTTCCCGGGGACCCGCGAGATTGTCACATGCCCCACTGTGCGGGGGCAAACACTGGGTGTCTGGCCGCTCTATATATTTACCAACTCCACGTGGGAAAGGAGATGCAAAAAGGATACTCCCACTTTGTATCCCAAGGCGCCACTCTTCCAGCATCTCTACAACTTAAGTCAAAGTTGGGCATGGCTGGCTGACTTCAAGGGAGAAAAGAAGGCGAGGAAGGGACGAGACGCGCAGCCTGGCTGGAGAGGCCGCCGAGGCAAGCGCCGAGCTGCCCTTTTGTCCTGTAGAGGGAGCTCCAGCCCCAAATTTCCCGGCTTCCTCCCCCGGCCCGCCCACCCGTCGGGCCTGGAGCCGGACTCCGGGTTGGACCCTTGCATCCGCCGGAACCGCAGCTCCCCTGCCTTCCCCACGCAGGGACCTCAGAAAGCTGCCCTTCCAGGGCACTTGGGGAAAACCCACTGGGGTGCCAAGACGCACAGATGCCGCGCGGAATCGACCCCTCAACTCATAATGCGGGCTGGGCAGTGTCAACAAAGGGAAAGGATGTGCACCCCTGGATTTCCCGCTCCTCCATACACCCCCACTCACTGCCACCCCACATTCATATATCTATAAGGAGGCGTCTGGGGGTCCGTGTGGTTGGAAGGGGGTCTGAAAACGGAGCTTGCACAGTCCCTTATACAAGACTGAGAAAGCCTCAGTTGTGTCTATGGAAGGAGGGGGGGCAGGCTTCCAGGTCCTTCTTGTGTCTTTCTGCTGTGTCATCAGACAAGGCACCAAGGCCCCGCGGTTGCTTCAGTGGAACTGGGAGCTGGGCCCAGTTTCCCGGCTCCTCGAGGGGAATTTTGCCCCGTTTCCCACCTGTCTCCTCTGCCCTTTCTCTCGAGCGCCCGGGGTATTTCTCCAACCGCCTCTTCTCCAGCGGCGCCCCCAGCCCGGCCGCTTCGGCCTCTCTCCTCCGCTTCTGCGGTCCCTGACTCGCCTCGCCTTCTTTTCTGCTGATTCCGGCGACTCTTCAAACATGGGCGTGGGGTGGAGGGCAAAACAAAAAACAAAACAAAAAAAAGCACCACGCAGACCCCTCTCGGGGCAGACAGGCGGTTTATAGTCAAAGTGGCAACAGCTCATTTATTTAGCCAAAAATAGATACTTTCTTGTACAATTTGGTTCACACATATGTACATTTTTCTGTATATACAAAAAAAAAAAAAGTCAGACGCACTTATTCTCACTGAAACTCCACCCCTCAAAACCAACCGAACAAACAAACCTCACAAACTCAGCTAATGTGGGGGAACAGAAGCCACTGGGGGTAGGACTGAGGGGGGGATTTGTTTTATTCCTTTTTTTCCCTTTAGTTTTCTTTTTAGATATTCATACACCGACATGCTTACAAGTCATAACTATACAGAGCGATTTTTTTTTTTTTTTTACAATTATTACAACGATTTAAAAATTTCTTTTAAAAAAAGAACTAGGATGAGGAAAGAGCCGATAAGACCAGAGCGGCATCCAGGTGGTTCTGGGGCCTGCAAGAGAGAGGCGATGGCAGTAAAGAAAGAGATTTAGGGGGACCGACGCACCCTAGGACTGGGAGACCCATCCCAGGGTGGAGGCCGGGGGGCAAGGAGGCAGGCAGATTTCACTGTGAAATGAGGTCCAGCTGTGGATGCTGGTCTTCCAGTTTAACTATAAGATTGGGCGGGAGGCGTCAGGACCTGAGGTCTGGGGCTGGCAGGAGGTGGGCTTCACCGGAGCCCCGGTGTCTGGACTGGGACTGTCGGAGAGTCATCTCAGAGCCCTCGGGGACGACGGAGGAGTGTGTTTCGTCCCCTTGTAAAAGCGCTTCCTAGCTGCGTTCCCCCGGGGTGGGGTGGGGTGGGGGGAGCTGAAACCTAGTTTCCTCCGCATTCCTTCCTTCCCCGGCCTGCCAGTCCCAACACCCCAGCCCCAGTTCGGGGTCTCTTACCGCCTAGGCACCGGCTGGAAAGCTGTCTTGAGTAACTTTTTCTCCACTTCCAAGGCACTACAGCGATCTACGGGAAGCGGGGAGAAAAAGGAGGGCCTTTAGAGCGCTCCGCGTCCCGGGCCGCGGGAGGCGGGCGCGGAGTGGTAAGCGCCCTGCGCCCGCGAGGGACCTGCCCGGACGCGACCCCTGACTCACTCACCCCCTCCCTCCGAATCCTGCGCGCCGCAGTCACCTGTTCCGCCCTCGGGCTCCGCCGGCCGAGCGTAGGCAGCGGCGGCGGCCGGGTGGCCCGCGGCTCCGGGAAGTCCCAGCAGGTGTGGAGGGCCCGAGCCCAGCAGGGAGAGCGGGTGCGGACGTGGGCCAGGCGGCGGGCCTGGGAACGGCCGGTTGGTCCAAGCGGGGAACTTGCCCAGCGGCGCGAGACGAGACGAGTCTGTGAGCCGCGGCGGCGGCGGCCGGAGAGAGCTGCAGGGCGGAGGGCGCGACCGCTGCCCCGGGGGGAGAACCCCCCGCGCCCTGAGGCGAGCGGCGCGGGTTGTCCGGGCTTGTGGCCGTCTCGGCCAGGGACCAGATCTTGGGTTTCTGCAGGGCCGAGGCGGGCGCCGGTGCAGGAACGCAGGGATCCAGGCCCGCTGGGGGCGAGGGCGGAGATGGCGGAGCCGTGGCCACGGGCGGTGGCACTGGGGCCAGGCTCAGGACGGGCAGCGGACGCTCCTCCAAGCCCTCGGAGCTGTCGTCCGAGTCGCTATTCTTGGAGTCTGAGATGGGTTCCAGGCCGAGGTCGCCGTCCCTGTGCGACGCCCCTGTCAGGGCCAGCTCGGGCCCCGCGGCCGCGCCGTCTAAGTTCTCCAAATCGATCTCCTCGTCCTCATCGTCGTCCGCCAGGCCCTCGCCCCCAGTGTCCTCCTCCTCCCCCCCGAGCTCCTCCTCCTCCAGCTCCAGTTCGCGTTTGCCTTCTTCTTCATCCTCCTCCTCGTCTTCCTCCTCGCGCTCGCTCCCATAAGCGTTGCCCTCCTCGTCGGTGCGGCTGCGGGGCGCCCAGGTCATCTTGTTCTCCTTCTTGAGGCGCCGGCGCGCGTTGGCGAACCAGGTGGACACCTGGGTGAGGGTCATCTTGGTGATGATGGCCAGCATGATCTTCTCGCCCTTGGTGGGGTAGGGGTTCTTGCGGTGCTCGTTGAGCCAGGCCTTGAGCGTGCTAGTGCTCTCTCGGGTGGCGTTCTTGGGACGGGATGGGTCCCCGAACTGGTACTGGCCATATGGGTAGAAGGCGGGGTGCGGGTGCGGAAACGCGGTGGCCGCGGCCGTATGCTGCACCCCAGGGCTGTCCTTCAGCTCATACTGCGTGCCCTGTACGCACATGGAGAAGGAAGGGACACGCGCGGAGGGAGCGTGGATGAGCCCCGGCCGTCGTCGCCTCCACCCTCCCGGCCCAGGCCACGCCAGTCTACTCTCAGCGCGCACACCTCGTCCGGCGCCCCAGCTCTAACCTCCCTTCCGCGGCTCCCAGGGCACTTACCAGCTGAGGGAAGATGGGCAGCTCGGCGGCGTAGGGCAGGAAGGCGCCGTAGCCTTGGGCGGCTGCGGCTGCGGCTGCCGCCGCGGCGTAGGGCGCCCCGTACACGGACGAGAGCACGTTGGACAGGGACCCCGAGGCAGCCAGCTCCGAGGCGCCGGCTCCCGGGCCGCCCCCGGGCCCCAGCGTTGCCACCGCCAGCGGCGGCCCCCGGGCGCTCGGGTGGGTAGAGCGGGCGGATGTACTGGTATCCGAGCTGGGGGAAGGACATGGTGGCCCGCGGGGCACGGACGGAGAGGGGGCCCGGCCACCCGGGGCCGCCCAGCTCAGCGCCGCCCGCGGGCTCCGGGGCGCATCGGGGGCTGGGCCCGGCTGCGGCCGCGCTGCCTTCCGCGCTGCGCTGCGCTCCGCGTTCGCCTATTGATCTGCTCCGCGGCGGCGGCGGCGGCGGCGGCGAGGAGCCAGGTCAGGTCCGAACAGATTGGCGGAGATTCCCGGGGCTCCGGAATCTGATTGACATTTCTACGGGCCCGCAAGCCCCTCCTCTCTGCGCCGCGCTCCCTCCTCTCGGCCGCCGGAGCTGCCTCTGCCCGCGCCTGGCTCCTCGCTGCCCTCCTCTCCTCGAGTAGTGTCGCGCCTCGCTTCCTTCGCCCTCCTCTAGTTTTCACTCCCCCTCCTCGCCCTTCCTCTCTCCTCCCCTTTCTGCGCTCCTCTTCCCCCCAGGATCGCTTCCGCTCCTTCGGGCTCTTTCACGCTCCTGGACTACGGAACTCGTCTTTCTCGTCTTTCCCTTTCTCACTGTTCCTTTCTCTCCCCTTTCTGTTCCCGTCACTCTTTCTTTTTAAAATCTATTTTCTCTGTACACACACCACACTCCCCACACTCACATCCCCCGGCCTCTGAGCTCTCGGCTAAGGCGGCCTAAACTTGTGGACACTTGGGGTGCCGTGCGCGGGGGGTGGGGGGGGAGGGGGTGTGTGTGTCCATATCTGTATCGGTGTATCCGTCCCCGCCCTCACCCCCTCCCTCGCCCTTCCCCAAATCTCGGGTCTGACGTCGCGCCCTCTTATTCGACTTTTCCTCGCGTCTCCTTCTCGAGTCGCCAATCGCCTGGGCGCCCTGCAGGCGAAGCCGCCCACCCCGCAGAGAAGGCGCGCGGGGCGGGGTGGGGGCGGGAGCCCGGGCGCAGCGAGTCCCTTCCCGCCCCCTCTGGCCCGCGGCGGAAGGGGGCGCGGGAGGCGCGGGGACCGGGGTTAGCACCGGGTCAGCTCACCCCTCTCGCTTCCCGCCTCTCGGTACCTCTCCCCCTGCCCCAGCGCGTGGGATCTGGGTCGGGACCAGACAGACCCTGGTCCGGGGCAGGCGTTGGGACTTTACTCTGCCCCGGCCCGCTTTCCAGCTCGCACCTCTAGACTCGCGGCCACTCTCAGCGGCTTAGGGAGGGAGTGGAAGAGGCGTGAGGGAAGTGGGGGCGTGTGCTCTAAGGGAGTCTTCCAGGACCATCTCACTGCCCGGGCGGGGCGGGGAAGCGAGGTAGCCCCCTTCCCAGAGGACCAAATCCTGCAATTAACCACGTTCACGCCGCGCCGATGTCAGGGTGCAGAATCCTTTCTTAGAAATGGCGTGTGTGTTGGGGGGGTTGCTGCAGAGTGGACACCCCGGGCATCCTGGGGAGCGGTGTCAGGGAAACGGAGCCCGCCGGAGCCCCAAGCAGGCGTGGGATGGGGGAGGAGCAGGGAGCCGGGTGGCGGAGGCTCCAGGAACTTTCAGGGAGCACTTGGAAAAGTGAATATACTGGAATTTTCGGTCCGTAGAGATTCTTCGTTTCCCTCCCCCTTCTCCTGCTCCCGGGGTCTCCGCGCCAACCTGTTTTCTTTCGGCAGAGATCCTCCCATCCGCGGGGGTGGGGATGGGAAGCAAGACTTTTAGTTTTACAGTGGGGTATTTCCTAAACCAAAGCTGAAATCCCAGAATCCGGGCGCCCACCTTCACAGGTTAGGGCGTGCAGCCGAGAGCAGGATTGAAATTCCCGGTATTGCGGCAACTCCGGACTAAACGCTTTAGGCCGCTGCGGCGACCTACGCACAGGCCAGGCCGGCAGCAGGAGCGCTCCGGGGACAACACCCCCGGGCGGTGCCTGGCTTGGAGTTGCCTGTCCCGGCTCGGAGGCGGAAAGTGGCCGCCTTGCTTTGATTGATAGAAGAATCTAATCCGAATTCTAGCAGAGCGGAGGGATCGGAGAACCTTGGCCCCAGCTGTCTCTGGTCTCAGCAGCTCCAGGGAGCCCCGCTGGGAGTCCCGTGGACACCTAGTTTTGACCTCGCCCCTACTCCGCGCCTCTTTCTACCAGTCCTCATGCAGGTCGGCGCCTCGAGTAGGCATGAAGGCCGAGAAAACTGGGTGGTGGTGGTGGTGGGGATACAAGGGAAAGCTTTGGGGCAGCTAGGTTTGGGGTTCGATTGGGGAAAAGAACGTGCGGCCTTCTTAAACTGGATCAGACTGCTTCGCTAACCTTCTACTCACCTGCTTCTGCCTGGTGCCAGATGTTGACCTTAGCTGGAGTCTCCCCAGAAGAGGAGGTATCAGAGGAAGCTTTGAAATGTTTCCCCGGCGCCTGATTTCGTTTTCAGTTAAACCTCTCAGCCGAGTGGCATAGGGAATCACGGACTCACCGACTCAAGAAAAAATTTCAGGGTTACAAAATTGAGGGTAACGTTATTGTCTGGCGTGTTCCCTAAGTGTCAGACGCTGAGCCTCGACGGCCCTGCAAATCTAGAGTTTGCACAAGGTAGTGGCACCAGACCCGCCCCGGGGAGAGCCAAGAGTGAGATGCCGAAGTGGGGAAACTGGGGCTGCGTTGGGCCCCTGTTTAACGGGCAGCTCTTCGAGAAGGAACAGAGAACAATGAGCCCAGGAGATGCTTCCTCGGCTCGCATTAACTCGCTATCGACCTGGCTGCGTTGGACTGCGAGAGGCGGGAAAGAGGCCAGTCAAGGGGCGAAGCTGTGCTCAATGAATTAGCCACGCTGGACCAGGGCACCCATGGCTCAGAAAACGAACCTCCAACCCAGATGAGGACCCAAGGACCTCGATTATTTAGATACTTCCAGGCGCCCCAGGTCTTCAGCAGAATCAGCCTAGTCTCCAACTCCGCTACCCTAGTCTCCAGCGGAGACCCTAGCCCGGGCGATCCGCGCCCCACCTCGGGACCCAGAGCCCTAGGCAGCCGAGCCCCGACGTGGCGCTAGCTCCCCAATGCCACCAGGCCAGTGGAATCCGGCTCCGAACTGAACTCACGGGTCCAAGGACAGCCGAGCCTTTTCCAGGGATTTTTAATCCAAGAGATGGGGTCAAAGTGACACTCGCACAGGGAGGAAAAGCAGGTGCACGGGAAGTTCATTTGGGAAAGTCGTGCGCGCAAAAACGCACAGAAACCCTTCTTCACCAGCTCACTCTCTTCCAACGTTCCCAGAGCACAAAATGCTTCAGAGGCTTGCTGTAGACGCTCTCTCAACGCGGCCGAGGGTGTGGGGAATGAGCCGGGGGCGTCCATAGCACTGGCTTAGCACGCACTTATTGCAGCGCTCCCGGGTCTCACACTTGGAGGTGCGGGCCCGACGTGTGCCCAGGGCCGGTGGCCCGCCTGGCTCAAGGGCTGCGCCGCGCACTGTACACGGGCCTCCAGTCACCAGGCCCCTTTCTTGCCCCCTCCTCGCTCGGCCTCACGGCGCCCACGCGTCCCCATCGGGGGCGCCGCTGTAGCCCTAAGTTTCTCCGCCGAGGCCCATCTTCTGTCCTTCCCTCCCAGGCCCGAAGTCCCTGGGCTGCAGTGCGGACCCGCGATCCCTCGGCTTCCTGCAGACGCCGCGGCGCACGCTCCCACCGCTCCCTCCCCCCGCGCTCGGGTTACAGGTTAATGAAATGCTCGTTTTCCTCAGTCATTTGTTTTGTTTTCCTGCAAAGTTCTGATAAGTAGCTAACCAACGAAGCTTGTAATTACAATCTTACAGAAACCGGGCCGATCTGTATATAAATCTCACCATCCAATTACAAGATGTAATAATTTTGCACTCAAGCTGGTAATGAGGTCTAATACTCGTGCATGCGATAATCCCCTCTGGATGCTGGCTTGATCAGATGTTGGCTTTGTAATTAGACGGGCAGAAAATCATTATTTCATGTTCAAATAGAAAATGAGGTTGGTGGGAAGTTAATTTCTCTCCGCTCTGTGAAGCGTAGACAAGAATTTAATGATTTAATTACAGTTGTAAGCCCTTTCCATGAGACTTAAATTGAGCTGAGAATATTTTTTTCTTTCTCTCTCTCTTCTGCGTTCTCTCTCTCTCCTCTATTAGCAGCCGCGTGGACGCCCGAGTGCGTGGCCTGGTGTCCGCATCGGGAGGGGTTTGTATTGGGCTAAGAGTCCAGACCCCAGCATCCCTGGAGGCGTGGGGCGCGGCCTCTCGGGCCGCCCCGGAACGGACTGCCTCTTGCCGCCGGTTCTCAGGGCCTCAGACCCCTTCTCTGGGCCCAGAGAAGCGACTGGGAAACTTTGGGAGAAAGTTTGCCAACTTTGCTCTCGGCGAGGGAGAGGCTGCCCGAAAGGCCGGGCCAGCGACTAGCCGCTACGGGCGGGGTGGGCCCCCAGCCAGCCCGGGGTACTCGGAGCTGGCCGGGCTGCCCAAGGAGCGGCGCGAGGCCGGCCGGCGGCGGGCCCCTCGCTTCCCCCAAGCCGCCCTTGCCCCTCCTCGAAATGGCCCGAGCCCCTGGGTCTCCAAGCAGCCGCGACGCGCAGCAGCACCCGAAGCTGCCAGGATTGGAAACCTGGCCCCCAATCTGAGTGGGGTTATTTCTCTCTACCTCTCCAGGGTCATCTTTTCCACCTGACTCTAGCAGTTTCACTCCCTCCGCCTCTTTTGCTTTTCCTCTCTCTGTCTGTCTTTCCCACCTTCTTTATATTCGATTTCTAGGTCATTGATTTTACTTCTCTTCCCTCAATTCCCTCATTCACTGTTATCTTTTTCTCCCCCGTCTGGACCACTTTTCACTTCAATTTTCTCAATTTTGCTCCTTCCCTCTTCCCTTATTGTATGTCTCTTTTTCCCCCTCTCTGACTCTGCGTTTCTCCCCCTCTTCCTCATTTCTCGTTCTTTCTTTTTTTTCCCCCGTCCCTCTCTTTCATGCTTATCTATTTCCTTCGTCGATTTCTTGGTCTGTCTCTCAGGTTCTCTGCGTGTATTTTCTCTGCTCTTCCTCTCCAGCTTCTGTCCCCTCCCCCCGTGGATCTGCCTTGCCGGCGGCGCCCCCTCCTCATCCATCTTGGGAGATGAATATGTCGCTTTATTAGATGCCGAGGCCAGAGCTGGGTGATGGGGCTCGGCCAGCCTAGCGCATTTTCTTCATGCATATTGACGAGATGGTAATGAGCGCGTTTGCATTGTTGCGTGGAGATGCTGCGTTTCCTGCCGCAGTTCGGAGCCGGCGAGGGTGTCGCGGGCCCAAGAGTGAGCGCAGTGGGCACCTGGCCTGATGGCTGCAGCTGGCCCTCAGCGGGTTCACGGTGCTTGGGGCCCGGGGAAGGAAGTGACCTCGGTGCGGGCCCGGGCGGGCCGCCGCCTCCTTGGGCTCCTCCACAAAGGCTGTCTGCTCTCCCCTCATTAAAGCCTCGTTATGGGAACCCCCGCCTGGCTCGCGACGGTTCTTTCGGCGCCCCCCTCCCCTGTTGTTTTGAGGCCTGGGATGGAGCGCCACCAGGAAATTAGTGCCTGACAACAACGTCTAATGGCAATAAATTGTTTGCGATTCCGAGTGACACGTCGCGGGATCAAACACAGCCGCATTGTGTACGGTGCCCGGCTCGCTCCTCGTTAATCTTGCCGCGCGCAGTAGCCGCGCTTGGTCAGGGAAGGTTGCGCTCAGGCCCTTGGCTGTCCGCTCCGCGGGCTCTCAGCCGACCTGGACGACCCGACTTTCTAGGAGGGCTTGTCCTTTCCCGAGAAGGTCTGCAAAGCTCAGGACCCGGACCCAGGCTCACCTCTCCAAGAGGTGGTTTCTGAAAGTCAGGGTCTCCAAGAGCACAAACTCTGAATTGAGCTAAGACAGAACCGCCGTACTCCTTGCTGGAAATTCAGAAGTGTGAAGCCCCGTTCTAGACACAGTGGAGTAGGGATTCTGTGGACATTAGATTTTTGCATTAATCACCCCCCCACCCCCACCACCGTTCTCTTCCAACTTCATACTGGGCAAGTTGAGAGCTTTTTGTTTAAAAGCAAAAAAAGTCAAGATCTGGCCTTGTCTGGAATTGTGTTGGATCTTGTCCCCCAAACTTCAAGCCCTCCACTACCACCTCTACTATTATTTGCTTAATATTTTTCCTTTCGTTGACTCAAGTTAAATACTTAAATACATGTTTTTAGAAAGAAAACTTGATATTACTACTGTAAATGGAAAAGTGGCCATTACTCACCATAAAAGTAAATTGTGAAAGATAAACACAAGTAAAACCAAGCAATGTTAATACATTCTGGTCATGATTGCTTGCTTGGGAATGACTGCTAGAGGTCCAGCTGTGTGTGTGTGTGTGTGTGTGTGTGTGTGTGTGTGTGTGTGTTTATCAGCAAGTGTTTTTCAGTCGCTCATTCGTGTCTGACTTGAGACCCATGGACTGCAGCACACCAGGCTTCCCTGTCCTTCACCATCTCCCAGAGCTTACTCAAACTCATGTCCATTGAGTTGGTGATGCCATCTAGCCATCTTGTCTTCTGTCATCCCCTTTAGCAAGTGTTGGGAATGTCAAATACTGAATCTTTCTAGAAGATGAGAGAATTGAAAAAGAAATGTTTCTCACTATTTAATAATGTTAGCTAATTCTCTACACTGCCTAATATTATGTTCAGGATCCTAAAAGCTACACTGGTTTAGGGTTTACCAAAGTCTGTTGAAGAGTATGCAAAAAATTCAAGATAAAAAAATAACATATCGAGTTATTATTAATTACCAAATAATTGTGTTAAGCATGGTCACACAAAATCACATTTAATTCTCACAATAGACCTTTGAGGGAGAGACTAGCTTAGGGTGGCCACGTCTGGTTGTGAAGGATGCTCACTGAACAAGGGCACCTAGCTGAAGAACTAAGAGGCTGTGAAGTCCAGTCTTTCTGTGCTCAGGGCTGCACTCAAGGAAAAGCAAATTTCTCTAATCTGCTCAAAGTTGGGGTATGACCCAGCCCTAGAAAAGGGGAAACACGACTTAGCTTGGCAAAGCCCAGGCTGGAGCCCCATCTAATATTTATCCCTCCTCTGGGAGGAAGATCAGGGCCTTTGGGTGATTGGGGGAGGTGGTGTCGGGGTCTGGAAGGAGGTTACTGGAAGACTAGTCCCTGGTTTGACCAAAGGTAAAGGCAATGGGCCTGCCAGTGCAGGAGATGCAAGAGACTTGGGTTCGATCCCTGGGTCGGGAAGACCCCCTGGAGTAGAAAATGGCAATGCACTCTAGAATTCTTGCTTGAAGAATCCCCATGGACAGAGGAGCCTGGTGGGCTACCATCCATGGGGTCACAAAGAGTTGGACACGACTGAGCACACACACACACACGCGTGCAAAGACACACACACAAAGGCAACAGGACTGCTGTGCTTTCCCTTTTCCTTGAGCCTCACACTTCTTGCAAATATTTGGAGAGGACTTGGGTAAAAATACAGCAGATCGAATGTACATTTTCTCAGCTAGCAACCAGGTTGGGACAGGGGGAGATGTTCATGGTTTGCTTGGCCTAACCATGGGTGTTTCGACTGTTCCTTGCCTTTTTTTGGTTCAGTTTACCTGCATGAGTTTATAGTCCAGAGTCCTGCTTTGTTGCCATCCATACTGTTAAGAAACTTCAGATTCTTAAGGGCAAACAGGAATTGCATTGCATCAGAGATTGAGAATTAGGGTGACCTCTGGAGAAGGGAACGGCTACCAATTCTAGTATTCTTGCCTGGGAAATCCGAAGGACAGAGGAGCCTGCTGGGATACAGTCCATGGGTCGCAAAGAGTCGGAGATGATTGAGTGACTAACACTGTTTTCTGGTCATAGACATCTTTAGGGGGGAAGTTTTGCCTCCATAGAGTCTTTTTTTTTTTAAGTTGAATTGCTTGCCAACACTTGCTAATTAGGTGATTTTATTTAAAAATCTAGATTTCAGTTTGTTAGAAAAACCAGAAGGCTAAGAAATCCAAGACTGTCCTCAATGAGATCGCAGCAACTACTCATGTATCTGGACACCCATTTGCTCTGATTTGCTCTATTGCCTGCAGGCAGCTTAGTGCTAGCACTGCTTTGCATCCTTAGTTGAGAGAATGGAAGCCCTTGCAGTAGATGCTGCTCTTCCATTGTGAAGAAAATAGTACAGAGTGTGACCTGGGCAAGGTGTTGTAAGAGCTTCTTCTTTTCTCTCTACCACACTCCTGGTTAGCTGGGTAGATGCTTTCCAGCTAACCAGGTTGAGGGCAGGTTTCCAGGAGTCAAAGAGATGAACAGTTCTGAGAGGATGTCCAGGAGACCCAGCTAGGCCAATTCTAAAGCTTCTGGGAAGAGAACAGAAAGACTGGTCCCTAAACAGCCATTAGTAGGATGCCCCCACCCCCTTGCCTTCCCATCCTTAGCATCAGCCCCACTCCCCTTTTTTTTTATTTGGCTGCATTGGGTCTTAGTTGTTGTTGAATGGGGGATGGGAATCTAGTTCCCTGACCAGGGATTGAACCCAGGCCCCCTGCATTGGGAGAGTAGAGTCTTAACCACTAGACTACCAGGGAAATCCTGTGCATCAACCCTTTCTTGATTCCCATGCGCCGTCTTAAAAATGTCAAGCCACGAAGCCTGCTTCCTCCCTTCTTTTCTTCTTCTCCCTTTCTCCTTGCAACAAACACTGATTGAATGGCTTCCGCAAGCTAGGAACTGTGCTAAGTTCTGGGAAACATGAGCGGGACAGTCCAGGACCCTGTTCTCATGGAGCTTACATTTTAGTGGGACAATCAAATACCAATGAGGAAAACAAGGAGGACAAATTAAGATGTGTAAAGTTCTACAAAACAGCACCAACAGTAATACGGGGTGTACTGAGTTGGATGATGTCTTCCTCAGATTCATGTCTTTCCCAGAACCTAAGAACCCAACCTTATTTGAAAATAGGGCCCTTGAAGATGTAATGAATTGAGATGAAACTTACATTGGGGTTGCATCTCCTATTGGAGCAGAGTGGGCTTGGAATCCAGTAAGACCAGTGTCTTTGTAAGAAGGGGACAAAGGACACAGAGACAGACACAGAAGGGAACTAGGTGATGTGAAGACAGAGGCAAAAATTGGATTGATGCATCTGTAAACCAAGAAATGCCAAAAATTACTGACAGTGTCCAGAAGCCAGAAAGAGGCAAGAAAGAATTCTCCCCTAGGGCCTTTTGTCAACACCTTGATTTCAGACATCTAGTCTTCAGAACCATAAATTTCTGTAGTTTCAAGCCATCTAGTTTGTGGTAATTTGTGACAGCAACCCCAAGAAACTAATATACAGAGGGATAAGAGAGCTGTTACTTTAGGTAGCACAATCACAGATCTGCAAGGAGGAGATGATGTTTTAGCTGAGATGGAGTCAGTGGTGAAATTCTGGGAGAAGTGTGGTTTAAAGCTGCTCAGTCCAATACGGTAGCTGCTAGCCACATGTGACCATAGAATACTTGAAATGCAGCTGGTCCAAATTGAGATAAGCTGAAAGAGTAGAACCCCCACCAGATTTCAAAGACTTAGTATGAAAAGAAAAGAATGTAAACCATTTCATTCATTTTTTAATACTGATGGCACATTGAAACAATATTTTGGATAACTCGAGTTAAATAAGGAATATTATTAAAATTAATTTCACCTGCTTATTTTACCTTTCTTAATGTGGGTAGTAGGAGATTTTGAATTACATTTGTGACTCACATTACATTTCTATTACATGGTGTTGTTCTAAATGTAAGAACAGCATGTGCAAAGGCCCTGTGGCAGGGAGGAGTGTTTCAATACTCAGCCTTCATGTTGATATTTATTTGGTGATTTTGCTAGACATGGGGAGCTGATCTGAGCAGCCCTGTGGAACTTACAAAGAGTAAATATGTCTTTGTTCCTTCTTAGTGGAAAGAGTGGCCGTGAAGTTCAGTCCTTCAACCTGAATGGTGCCTCCTTCCCCTTTGCCAACACTGTTAGACACACACTTTGCCATCCTTTCTGCTTGGCACATTCATCTCATCCTCTCCCTATGCTTGTTAACATGAGGACTCACAATGAGGCCTGACTCCTGGTGCCGAGGCCCTGGGGTGATACAGAAGCAGAGACCACCCTCCCCAAACCCACAGCTTGCAAAGTGAACTTCAAAGACCATATTAGTCCATTTGTGAAGCTAGAATTTTGTTCTTTCAAGACAGAGGTCACAGAAGGATACTCTGGACAGTGGGATGTTGCCTCTGAGATGAGACTATAAAAAGACTATGGCGTCTGTCTTGGGCACTTCTGACTCTCTGTCTTTGAGGTGACCAGCTGCCATGTTGTGAAGATGCTCAGACTGCTGTTGAAGGGGCCCACCTGGCAAGGAACAAGGCTTTCTGGCCACCATGTGGGTGAGCTTGGATGTGGATTCTCTAGTCCCTGCTGAGTCTTCAGGGGACTGTAGCCCAGGCCAGCCACTTGAGCGTAACCCTTTAAGAAATCCTGAGTCAGCTGCACCTGGAGTCTGACTCATGAAACTGTGAAATAATATATATTTGTTGTTTGAAGCTAAACATTGGCAAACTACAGGTGGGTAGGCTGCCTGTTTTTATAAATAAAGTTTTATTGGAACACAAGAATGCCCATTGTCTATGGTTGCTTTCAGACTCCACAGCAGAACCTGTTGAGTAGTTGCAGTGAACGTCATACAACCCACAAGCCTGAAGTATTTACTATCTGGCTCTTTAAGGAAAAGTTTATTGATTCCCGTTTTAATGCTGTGTTTTAGAATAATTGTTACACAACAGTAACTAACTAATACAATGACTTTAGGATCTAGAACAATGGGCCTAGCATGACTTGCATGTTATGGGTTAAGGCTTCTGCTTTCAGTTGTTCCTTGTAGTACGTGTTGCATCAAGGAGTACGTCAAGGCTGTATATTGTCGCCCTGCTTATTTAACTTATATGCAGAGTACATCATGCAAAATGCCGGTCTGGAAGAAGCACAAGCTGGAATCAAGATTTCTGGGAGAAATATCAATAACCTCAGATAAGCGGATGACACCACTCTTACGGCAGAAAGCCAAGAGGAACTAAAGAGCCTCTAGATGAAGATGAAAGAGGAGAGTGAAGAAGCTGGCTTAAAACTCAACATTCAGAAAACTAAGATCATGGCATTCAGTCCCATCACTTCATGGCAAACAGATGGGGAAACAGTAAACAAACTTTATTTTCTTGGACTCCAAAATCACTGCAAGTGGTGACTGCAGCTGTGAAATTAAAGGACGTTTATTCCTTGGAAGAAAAGCTATGACCAACCTAGCCAGCATATTAAAAAGCAGAGACATTACTTTGCTAACAAAAGTCCATTTAGTCAAAGCTATGGTTTTTCCAGTAGTCATGTATGGATGTGAGAGTTGGACTATAAAGAAAGCTGAGCGCTGAAGAACTGATGCTTTTGAACTGTGGTGTTGGAGAAGACTCTTAAGAGTCCCTTGGACAGCAAGGAGATCAAGCCAGTCCATCCTAAAGGAAATCAGTCCTGAATATTCATTGGAAGGACTGATGCTGAAGCTGAAGTTCCAATACTTGGCCACCTGATGTGAAGAGCTGATTCATTGGAAAAGACCCTGGTGCTCAGAAAGATTGAAGGCAAGAGGAGATGGGGATGACAGAGGACAAGATGGTTGAATGGCATCACTGACTCAATGGACATGAGTTTGAGCAAGCTCCGGGAGTTGGTGAAGGACAGGGAAGCCTGGCATGCGACAGTCCATGGGGTCCCAAGGAGTTGGACAAGACTGAGCGACTGAAAGTAAACTAGTACGTTAATGATGTTAAATGTGAACCGAGCATTTACTGTGTGCCCAGTCTTAATCATATTTCAGAATGCGGCATTCATTCCTTTATCTATGGTCCCCTCAGGCACTTCTACAGTTGATGACATTCTGTAGGTGTGACAAGTGTCTGTGGATTTAAATTGCCTTTTAGAGATTGGAATTAGCAGGACACACAACGGAAGACTCTGTAATCATGGTGTGGTGAGCAGAGAGCAAACATGTTCAGCTGCTAAGTATATTTGTTGGTTGTTAAACTCTGGAAATGTTCCTATGACCTTGTCCTGAGCCTCTCAGGGATCTCTTGCTGCCGCAGCAGCCCACCACCCACTTCCCTCTCCCCCTGTCACCCCAACCCTTGGCCCAATGATCCAGCAACCAAAGGGCATAAGGCAGGCACAGCAGGGGCCTTCCAAGTCTTTAGGGTCTACCCTGACTGGTCGGGCTTCCCAGGTGGCACTAGTGGTAAAGAACCCACCTACCAATACAGGAGACACAGGAGATGAGGTTTCAATCCCTGGGTTGGGAAGATCCCCTGGAGGAAGGCATGGCAACACACTCCAGTATTCTTGCCTGGAGAATCCCATGGACAGAGGAGCCTGGGGGCTATGGTCCATGGGGTTCCAAAGAGTCAGACAGGACTGAAGTGACTTAGCATGCACGCACACTGATTGGTCAATTCCCACGTCATGCCGATGGTGGCATATTTAATGTCACCCAAAGACAAAACCCTGACTGCCAGCCACTGCTCCACTTTGGTCTTGGCTTTTGGAAGAAAAAGGCCCATCACCACTGCTCTCCAAGGCCAGACCTCAACCTGGTCCAAAAGAGACACTCAGCGAAGCTGATGGAATTCACAGGTGTCTACTGAAAGTTTGCCCCTTTATGGGATTAACAGGGGAGAGGATGCAAAGAACAATAAGACATGGGAGGGTCTGTAGCCAGACCTTCTGCTCCTAATCAAACCCCACTTCTGACCTCAGGCAAGCGACTCAGTTCTCTGTGCTTCAGTTTCCTCCTCTGTGACAATAATGGTTCCTACATCATGGCATTTTGATTAAAGAGAAAGTAATATAACCTTTGACTGTGTGGATCACAATAAACTGTGGAAAATTCTGAAAGAGATGGAAATACCAGACCATCTGACCTGTCTCTTTAGAAACCTGTATGCAGGTCAGGAAGCAACAATTAGAACTGGATGTGGAACAACAGACTGGTTCCAAATAGGAAAAGGAGTCCGTCAAGGCTGTATATTGTCACCCTGCTTATATAACTTATATGCAGAGTACATCATGAGAAATGCTGGGCTGGAAGAAACACAAGCTGGAATCAAGATTGCCGGGAGAAATATCAAGAACCTCAGATATGCAGATGACACCACCCTTATGGCAGAAAGTGAAGAAGAACTAAAGAGCCTCTTGATGAAAGTGAAAGAAGAGAGTGGAAAAGTTGGCTTAAAGCTCAACGTTCAGAAAACTAAGATCATGGCATATGGTCCCATCACTTCATGGGAAATAGATGGGGAAACAGTGGAAACAGTGTCAGACTTTATATTTTTGGGCTCCAAAATCACTGCTGATGGTGATTGCAGCCATGAAATTAAAAGACGCTTACTCCTTGGAAGGAAGGTTATGACCAACCTAGACAGCATATTTAAAAGCAGAGACATTACTTTGCCAACAAAGGTCTGTCTAGTCAAGGCTATGGTTTTTCCAGTGGTTATGTATGGATGTGAGAGTTGGACGGTGAAGAAAGCTGAGCGCCGCAGAAGTGATGCTTTTGAACTGTGGTGTTGGAGAAGACTCTTGAGAGTCCCTTGGACTGCAAGGAGATCCAACCAGTCCATCCTAAAGGAGATCAATCCTGGGTGTTCATTTGAAGGACTGATGTTGAAGCTGAAACTCCAATACTTTGGCCACCTCATGTGAAGAGTTGACTCATTGGAAAAGACCCTAATGCTGGGAAGGACTGGGGGCAGGAGGAGAAGGGGACGACAGAGGATGAGATGGTTGGAAGGCATCACCGACTCGATGGACATGGGTTTGGGCAAACTCCGGGAGTTGGTGATGGACAGGGAGGCCTGGCATGCTGTGATTCACAGGGTCGCAAAGAGTCAGACACGACTGAGTGACTGAACTGAACTGAACTGAATATAATTTTATATATATATATATATATATATATGGTTTTCCCCAATGGCTCACTTCTCTAGTGGCTCAGCAAGGTAAAGAATCTGCCTGCAAGCCAGGAGACACAGGAGACGTGAGTTTGATGCCTGGGTTGGGAAGATCCCCTGGAGGAGGGTGGCAACCTGCTCCAGTATTCTTGCCTGAAAATCACATGGACAGAGGAGCTTGGCAGGCTACAGTCCAAAAGGGTCCCAAAGAGTCAGACATGACTGAGTGACCAAGCACAGAAACACGCACACACACACACACACACACACACATAAATGTATACATTCCCTTCTCCAGGGAATCTTCCCAATCCAGAGATCAAACCCAGGTCTCCCACATTGCAGGTGGATTCCTTACCAGCTGAGTCATCAGGGAAGCCCAATATATATATATACATACATATATAATTATAATAGGTATGTGTGTGTTAGTCGCTCAGTCATGTCCAGCTCTTTGCAACCCCATGAATTGTAACCCACGAGGCTCCCCACAATGTATATATTGCATGTCAATATATTATACCAATATAATTATATACAATTTAATAATACAAAGATAGCACGAACACAAGTGCTAAGAATAATACCTGTACTCAGTAAGTACTCAGCAAATGTTAGAAAAAGAGTCTAGGGGTCAGAAGAATAAACTCCGAGTGGGTCTTGTCAATGGCAAGATGTACATTCAGCCAGTGTGTACTGAGCATTGATGAGCTTTCCACGATGTGAACAAGGGCTGGTTTCCTGGGCATGTGACCTGTGCCCAGTGCCTCATGCTTAAAAGCACCCTGGACTTGGTTTAATGCTCTGTTGCTGCCATCTCAAGATTCTTAAGTATTTTTTGAACAAGGGGCTCACATTTTCATTTTGCGCCGAGCCCCAAGATTATGTAAGGATCTTGCACACAGTGGTGGGTGAGGCTCAGTTCTGTTCTTGGAAGCTTTACAGGCCTTCTGCGTGGGTGGATGGACCCAAGGTAATCACATCACAGAGCTATACACATCCTGGGGGAGCGTCAGGCCTGCGCATGTGCACCCACGCATCTATGTTGTGGAAAAATGGCCCAGAAGACCTGTTTGAAGCTGCAAAGGCCAAGCCTGCCTGATTCCACCATGGCAACCCCGAGAGGAGCTCCAGCCGGGAAACCGGGTCCCATGATACCTCTGTTCAGGGAATTCTGCTTGGATTTATTTTCTGCAAGAGGAATAAGGTCTTGAATTCTGAAACCTTTGGAAAATCCCACTTAAATCACTGATGACAGTTTGACATTTTTCCAGCTGTTTGGAAGCAGTAGACAAGTTGAGTCGCTCAGCAGGGCATAGGCTGGCATGCTGGGATGTGTGTGGGTTCTAAACTCCCTCCCCGTTCCTGGCTCCTCTAGGCTTTTAGGGGAAACGCAACGGAAAAAATGAGAGAAAACTGAAACCCAGACTCTTTCAGGGTTTGTGCCCACTTGCGCCATCTGCATTTAGGGGTTTTATCTTGAAAGTGAAATCTTAATTGGGCAACTATATCTTTTCTCCTTTTCCAGATCAGTAGACTCACCTCCTTCTTGCCAGCAAAGATTCCAGCAGCTTATGTCTTTCTCTTATGAAATTCACATCTTGGTCGGGAGGATTGTTTTCTTGGCTCATCAGGTGCCAATGATGGCTCCTTATTTTTTTTTTTTTTCGTGGTCTGCCACAGGCAATCAAGATGTGGGTATGGATTATAACTCAGGTTCCATCTTCAGCTAGATTCATTGGATAAGGGAATGTGCTCAAATCTTAGCTTTGCCTCTTACTCTCAGGGACCTTGGGGAAGTTACTTGGCCTCTCTGTGCCTCAATTTTCCTATCTGTAAAATGCCCAGGGGAGGATTAAATGACTTAATACATACGAAGTACTTAGAACTCATAGTTAAGTGTTTTGGTATGTAAGTATACATGTATAACATATTTGAAAAGACATCTTTCCCACATATTATTATATATGGATATACTATTTTCATTTTTCAATAACGTCTTCAACTTCTTATTGAATAATAATAGACTTACTTGAAATACATGTGTCCTAACTGTAAGAATGCATTTATTTTCACAAAGTGAAAACACCCATGTAAACATGTAAGTATCCACACCAGAAAACAGAAGATGGTGGTCCCCAAGAGACCCCCTGGGTCTTCTGGTCACCCCATTCCCACCCCCTACCGGACTAGCCTGACTTCCAACAGCAGAGATTAGTTTTGTCCAGTTTTACACTTCATGCAAACAGAATCATGCAACATGTATTCTTTTGACTCTGGCCTGTTTTGCGTAATACTATGTTTATAAGATTCATGCGTATTGCTGCTTGTGATTGTAGATTATTTATTCTCATACCACACGGGATCTCATTTATAATTTATCTATCTACTGTTGGTGGGTATTTGAGTCATTTTCATGAATGGTGCTGCTAGAAACATTCATGTATTTTTTTTTTTCTTTTTAAGAGTTTTTTTTTTTTTGACGTGGGCCATTTTTTAAGTCTTTAGAATTTCTTACAATGTTGGTTTTGTTTTATGTATTGATATTTTGGCTGCAAGGCATGTGGGATCTTAGCTCCCAGCCAGGGATTGAACCCTCACCCCTTGCATTAGAAGGTGGAGTCTTTAACACTGGACCACCAGGGAAGTCCCTGGCACACGCCTTTGCATGGACATATATATGCGTTTCTGTCATGTATACACTAGGAATGGGGTGTAGGATGGGCATATATTCCATTTTAGCAGATAGTGTTAAACCGTTTGCCAGTTTTTCTCAGGACTCCGTGTGGTGGTGGTGATGGTGGGGAATGAGATCGGGAGTTGGATATTTTGCAAATGATTTCCCTTTCCAACCATTGAATGGAAATAAAATGTGACATTTGGACCTAGTGGCAGGCAGAGTCTCATCAAGGCATGCCAGGGGCTTATTTATGGGGTTTTGTTAAACATCCCACCTTTCTTTAATTTCTGCAGGATATCCTCTTCCTGTAAAGTTGGCCGAAAGGGCAAACCACGCGGGACGTGTGATGGGGCTGTTGGAGCTGAAAGGCGGAGTAGCAGTGGGGCTGACGGTGACACTGCTCCTGGGTGGGTGTGAGTCAGGCACCGAGCCCCTTTCACTCTGTGAGTCCACAGGGCCAGTGTGATGGATTGACCCCTCTGCTCATAGCCAAACATCGACTAAGCTCTCTCCGCATGGCCTCCCCCACGCTGGACATCAGGGACATGGTGGTCTACGAGGTCAGCTGGATTCCTGTCCTCTCTGAGCTTACTTTCTTCTGGGGAATGCACACACAAACACAGACCCGAACCAACTGAGACAAATATTATCAGAGCATGGTAAGAAAATGAAAAAAATAAATAAAACAAGGAGATGAGAAAGCAAGAAATCAGAAAGAGGGGTGGCATTGGAGACAGCCCAGGGAAAAGAAACCAAGCATCAACTTAGAAATACCTTAGAAATAATATTTAGAAATACCTCAATATTTACAAATACTGAGCAGGGCCAGCCTCGTGGGTATGCAGATCCGTGCCCTTGCTGTGATGCTCTGCTCTTCCTGTCCTAAAAGTGTTAATTTTTTTTTTTTTTTTTGATCGAGCCTCATGACATGTGGGATCTTAGTTCCCCAACCAGGGGTCAAACCCTTGCTCCTTGCATTGGAAGCTCGGAGTCTTAACCACTGGACTGCCAGCGAAGTCCCCCAAGAGTCTCAATAATTTTTGAATAAGAAGCCGATTTTTCATTTTGTCCTGGGCCCTGTGGATCATGTAGCTGTTCCTCCCAGTTGTTGGGGTGAGGGACAAAGAAACTGCATGTAAAACACTCCAAGGGCTAAGCCTGGAGGACTCTTCAGTTTCTCCCTTTCCCCTTATTTCTCTACATCTTACAAGTTCTGAACCTAGCACTGAGGCTTCGGGGAGAGCAAATTAGGACCCAAATGGGGCAGTTGCTTTTGATGTGGGCTTTTCAGGGCTTAGAAATCCTACAGTTCCCGTCCCTGGAGGCCCCGGGTGATTAATGATAAAGGGGCTTTCTCCATTGTGTAAGCCAGAAGGAAGGAAGGAAGAGCACTTGAAAAGCAGAGAGTGTCCAAGTGCTGGGCCCTTGGACTTCCAGGCCTCTGGGGAGGGAAGTGGAGCCCTTCAGCAGAGGGCCTGTCCCGGGTAGCTCAGGGAGCCGGATGGGCTGGTGACCCGAGTCAGGTCATCAGACTGTGACCCCAGGCCATCTCTGTTGTGCTTTGATAATCCAGCTATGTCCTCGAGTCCAGCTGAGGCTCGGAGAGTCGCTGCTGAGGATTTGAGACTCTGGCAGAATCCAAATCCTGGCCTGGTCCTCCAGAATGTTCCCAGTGTCCCGGGAGAACCTCTGTCCCAGTCACACTGTCAGGGAGGGTCTGGGGCAGCTGTAGACAGGGCCCCTCAGGGTCTGAGAGGAACCCCACTTCTGCTGTCATGAGCCCCTCCATCATTTCAAAGGGAAAAGAAATGCCAAGGTAAGGTTCCAGAAGATCGTGGTTTGCTAGAGACATTTGCTACCAACGAAAGAATTCATTTGAGAAACACACACAGAATATCATGCAGGGTGATCTTGTGAGATGGGACTTTTATATTCTCACTCATATTTGTATTTATAGTTAGTTAGCTAATTGATGGGGGAACAACATGATCATATGGATACACAGCCCAGCTTACCCATCCCCCTGGGGGATGGTTCTTAGGCGGGGTCTCCGAGTTTCCTCTGAGGGTCCCAGGGGCTGAGTCCCAGTGGTAACCTACTCACTGATAGATGCATCTCTCATGACTTGCCTCCCTTCCCTGCCTTGCTTTCCCCCCACCTCATTGTGCTTCTGGGATCAGCCCCTTAATAGACTCCCTGCACCCCAGTTCTTTTCTCAGACTCTGCTTTTGAGCTCCAGATTAGGACAGTGCCTTAGCAACTTGGATCTACCATGCCAGCCCCAGAACCCATGAACATCCTCTGGATTATTGTTATTTATTTATTTACTTATTTTTGGCTGCACTGGGTCTTTCTTGCTTTCACACGGACTTTCTCTAATCTAATGAGCAGGCCTATTCTTCACTGTGATGCACAAGCTTCTCACAATGGTGGCTTCTCTTGCTTTAGAGCACAGGCTCTAGGCACTCGGGCTTCAGAAGTTGCAGTGTGCAGGCTCAGTAGTTGTGGCACGTGGGTTTTGTTGCCCTGCGGCATGTGGGATCTTCCTGGACCATGGATCAAACTTGTGTCCCCTGCACAGGCAGGCGGATTCTTATCCACCGTGCCACCAGGGAAGTCCATCCTCCAGATTCTAACTACATTTCAAGGTATTGACACCTTGTTCTGTGACCTTAGGTAACTTACTCTGCCACGGGCCCAGATATTTCACCCAAATATTAAGTGAAATAACATTAAGCTAATAATATCCATGTCTCTACTTTTCCAGTATGGTTATGAACATCAAGTGCCCTAATACCTGGGGAATGGTGATGATCCCCAAGTAGAGGGATTGGAGTGCTATCAGTTTTCTTTGTTCTTTTTCTTATTTTGCAATTTTTGTGTAAGTTACATGTAAATGTCTTGAAATCTGAGAAAATCAATACGGGCAATTGAAAAATGAAGTTGAGTTCAGTTTAGTCGCTCAGTCGTGTCCGACTCTTTGCAACCCCATGAACTACAGCACGCCAGGCTTCCCTGTCCATCACCAACTCCTGGAGCTTGCTCAAACTCATGTCCATTGAGTCAGTGATTCCATCCAAACTTCTCATCCTCTATCATTCCCTTCTCCTCCTACCTTCAATTTTCCCCAACATCAGGGTCTTTTCAAATGAGTCAGTTTTTCACATCAGGTGGCCAAAGTATTGGAACTTCAGCTTCAGTATCAGTCTTTCTAATGAATATTCAGGACTGATTTCCTTTAGGATTGACTGGTTGGATCTCCTTGCTGTCCAAGGGACTCTCAAGAGTCTTCTCCAACACCATAGATCAAAAGCATCAGTTCTTTGGTGCTCAGCTTTTTTTATGACCCAAGTCTCCCATCCATATATAACTACTGGAAAAACCACAGCCTTGACTAGACAGACCTTTGTTGGCAAAGTAATGTCTCTGCTTTTTAATATGTTGTCTAGGTTGGTCATAGATTTTCTTCAAAGGAGCAAGCATCTTTTAATTTCATGGCTGCAGTCACCATCTGCAGTGATTCTGGAGCCCAAGAAAATAAAGTCTCTCACTATTTCCATTGTTTCCCCATCTATTTGCCATGAAGAGATGGGACTAGATACCATGATATTCATTTTTTGAATATTGAGTTTTAAGCCAGCTTTTTCACTCTCCTCTTTCACTTTCATCAAGAGGCTCTTTAGTTCCTCTTGGCTTTCTGCCATAAGAGTGGTATCATCTGCATATCTGAGGTTATTGATATTTCTTCCGGCAATCTTGATTCTGGAAAATGAAGAGAGTTTCTGAAGACTGGAGAACATTAGGTAAGAGGAAAGAGGAGGTTAGTGAGAGTGGAATTTGAGGCAAGCATCTGTCATTTGGGGCACTGGGTCCAGGAATTGATGACAAACATCAGTTTTCTTTGAGGGCAACATGGGAGCCCATGGTCTCAGGTGGGTCATGGAAGCCTGGGCTGGGGTCTAGAGTGGGAGACTCCTTTTTGGAGCCTTGAATGAGGGAGAAGGGGCTGATGCTGGACTTATCATCTGAATTGGAGCAGGATGGTGGGGGGATAGCAGGAGTGTGGGGAGAGGAGATGAGAAGAGTTGTGGGGTGGGGGACCCAGCCTTGAGGGATGGATCAGGACAGAGGAGAGACCCTAGGGACAGATATCCACACCAAAGGACAGCTTGGATGCACTTGGATTTTCCCTCATGTGATTTGTAAAAGAAGAAAGATAAAGAAGCTGTAATATGTCCAGAACCCCAAGTGTCTCTGAGCACCCCATTTCCTGATTTAAGCCAGCCCTCTGCTGGGCTTCCTGACCTGTGAGGATAGACATCTCTGTCTTAGTTATTGCCACAGATCTAGAGTATCTGAAAACTAATATTATTCAACCACACTGCATGCTATGTTGCTTCAGTCGTGTCTGACTCTTTGAGACCCTATGGAGTGTAGCCTGCCAGGCTCCTCTGTCCATGGGATTCTCCAGGCAAGAATACTGGAGTGTGTTGCCATGCCCTCCACCAGGGGATCTTCCCGACCCAGGGATCGAACCTGCGTTTCTTGTGTCTCCTGCACTGGCAGATGGGTTCTTTACCACTAGCGCCACCTGGGAAGCACATATTATTCAACTGGTTTAAACCAAAATATAAGTTTGTGGCTTAGTCTTATCTCAGTGTGGGATTTAGAGAAACATGGTCCAAAATAAAAAATACACAGGATTTAAAAACAACTCTAATTTTATTTGTGACTCACGGGACACTTCCATGTGGATTTAATTCATAATCTAGAGCCACGCCTCCTATGGTAACACCCCCCACCCCCCGCCTCTGGTCCTCACACATCCTGAGGCCGCTGCAGAGATGCCAGCTCTCCAGATGCCCCCAAGTCTGTTCCTCATCTGTAGCCTCTCTGGCATTTCCTCTTCCTCCTTCCCACATGTCACACTGCATAGCCTCTCTGCCAGATGTCCCTGGGACATCTGCTCTGGCCAAAATAACACGCTAGAAGGGTTGGTGAACACATGAGCTCTTTGCTGGGAGTCCTTCCTCATTTTTCATAGAGGGACTCATGCTGAGATCAGTGATCACAGAACAGATGAAGGAGAACTTGGCTAACCGAAGCATCTGGGTTTGGATCCTGGATCCTCTTCTTGTTCGCCATGTGACGTTATGCAAGTGATGAAGCCATTTGGAAAGTCAGTTTCCTTGTGAGCAAAGCAGGGAAGCAACCTACTTACTTTAGAGAGTCATTAGGGTCCAATGAGTTAATTTATTGAGATGTTCTTCCAGCGCCTGACACGGAGTGAGCACTCACGAGGGTTGACAAAGTCATCTCTGTCACCATCCTGAAATGTCTTTCACCAGCATGGAGAAAAGAAAGGTTGGTCCTCTTCTGCCCCAGGAGAGAGGTGACTGAACCCAGTTTCCCTTGAACCCTCAACACTGGCGCCACCATCCTTCCCCTTCCCCCTCCTCATCCTTTTCTGCTCCTCTTCTCCCTCCTCTCTGCTCCCCCTTCTCTCCCCTTCCTCCTTCCCTCCCCTTTCTCCCCTTCCCCCATTTCCTCTTTCTTCTTCTCATTACATATCATTTTATGGGTCCTGGGACCAGGCTGCCTGAATTAACATCTTAACTCTAGGACTTACTAGGATCCAGGTAAACTGCTTAGCTTCCATGCACCTTCTTCCTCTGTAAAAAAACGTTAATTAGAGTATATACCATACAGAATTGCTGTGAAGATTGAGAAAGCTCATACCATATGCAGAAGATCTGAGAAGAATGTTTTCTTACAGTAAGTGCCCAACGAGTGTTAATTATTCTGTTGTACGTAGAGTAACAGGCAGAATCTGAATTGGAAACCAGTTTTATCTGGTAGCAAAATTGTGTTTATAACAAAGGTCCTGCCTCCTTCCTTCAGTCGTAGCATGGGGCCACTTGTAGTTACAAAAATGTTCCCTCCCCATATGCCCCAAGGAATGAAAAATAGAATCTCAAAGAGATATTTGTACACATACTCCCCTAGCAACCTTACTCCCGTTGGCAAGGAGTAGAAGCAGCTCACATGGCCATTGCTGGGTGAACGGATAACAGATGTAAATATCTACAGTGGAATATAGTTCAGTCTTAAAAAGGAAAGAAGTCCTGACGTATATATAGTACAACACAAATAAACCTTAAAGACTATGCTGAGTGAAACAAGCCAGTCCCCAAAAGACAACTTACTCTATGAGTCCACTTATACGAGGTACTTAGAGTAGTCGAAATCAGAGTGATGGAAGGTAAAGTGGTGATTCCCAGGACCTAGGGGAGGGAGAAATGAATAGTTAGTGTTTAATGGGTACCGACTTTCATTTTCCCAAGATGGAAAGAGTGCTGTGGATGGCTGGTGGGTATGGTCGCCCAACTGTGTGAATGGACTTCATGATGCTGAACTGGACACTTAAAATAGTTATGATGGTACATTTTTTAATGAGTTATTTTTGGCTGCTCTGGGTCTTCACTGCTGCACACGTGCTTTCTCTAGTTGCACAGGCTTCTCTTCATAGTGGCTTCTCTTGTTTCGGAGCACAGGCTCTAGTGAAAGAGCTGTAGTAGTTATGGGACACGGGCTCAGTAGTTGTGGGACATGGGCTTAGTTGTCCCACAGCATGTGAGATCTTTGTTTCTGGACCAGGAACTGAACCCTTGTCTCCTGCATTGGCATGCACATTCTTAACCTCCGGACCACCAGGGAAGTTCCATGATGGTAAATTTTTTGTCCTGTGTATTTTACCACAAAAAATCCGTAAAAACCAAAAAACAAAATGCTGCCCCTCTTCTGCCCCCAGGAAAGAGATGACAGGACTCAGTTTCCTCTGAGTCTTTTTGTTGCTAATCTGGGAGCTGTGGATGCCCCAGTCAGTGACTCCATCTCTTGCTTATGCCCTGAATTTGTGGTGTGGTGACGTTATTTGTGACCAAGAGCATTGAGCCCCCGATATCCTGCTGGGAGTGGGTGTGCATGGCCAAGACCCATCCTCACTCCACGTTTGAGAAGAACCAGCACTGTGAGAGGGTCGACAGAACCAGTGGCTCAGGCAGCCATGAGGTTTTTTAAATTGATTCATTTTGAAATTTTGGGGGAAGCATCTTATTATTATCTGTGTGTCATTGAGGGAAAATGGGGAAACGTGTGAGTTTTTGTGGTTGCTCCATTGGTTTGTGTGAGTATACGTGGCTATAGAGACCTGACTGTTTCCCCTTTTGTCACAAAGCTCCCAGGTCTCCTGGCCACATTCTCTTTAGGGTCCGGGTGGTGAGTGAACCTATTGTGTCAGCTCGAACACACTGCAATGACCTGTGGATAGTTTTTTCTTTTTCCAGGTAAATTGCTAATGTCCACTGGGCTTTTTTTTTTTAGCTAAAGTGTTGAGATCTTCTTCTGGGTTGGAAGGAGGCGAGATCACCCATGGGCAGAAATTGCCTCCTCTGGAATAGTCTTGATTGGAATTCAGAGAAAGTGAAGGCAATTTGGGACTTGGAAAGAGAGAAAAGCAGTGGGCTAAACGGCAAATTGAGTTGGTTTTTTTTTTTTTCCTCTTTCTCTTTTTTTTGGCTTAATTTTTCTCCCTGTCTTTCTGGGGTTTCTGGTCCCATTTTTCTCTGCCAAGCTATTTCTACTTTCTACTTAAAATCCCAGTTCAAATCTCTAGCTCTCTAGGAACTGATTATATCTTATTAAAGCCCTGTCTTTGCCTGGACTCCCCCAAAGGCAGATTTCTGGGGCAAAAGCTGGCATGCAAGTAGCTTATTTGGGAAAAATCCCAGGGAGCTAGGCTCCCAGGATGGAGCAGGGGTGAAGTGAGGAGGGTGAGAAAGCCACCACAGGAAAGCATCATGGACTGCGTCTCAGGGCTCATGAGGTTTTCTGTCACTGGCAAGGAGCTTGTTGTGGTCTCGGGGCTGTCATGAGCCAGAGAGAGGAGCAAGTGGGAAGACAGGCTTGACCACCCCCAAGTGCATACCTTCCACCCTTTCCTTACTCTCAAGTTCACAGACTCCCACCTTCCTGAAGCTCCATTAGGGACTCATTCTCTCTCCTTTTTCAGGAGATTCTGGAGAGTGGAGCATTTTAAGGTCTGGAAGGCACACAGGTGCTAGAAATATTTTCATGTTCCTGGTCTATGTGTTTCCGGCTGACCAGGAGGGAAGAGATCAGTGTCTAGAATCAGACAGACCTGGATTTGAATTCCAGCTCTGCCGCATCTAGACTGAATAAGTTTGGGCAAGTCACTTATCTCGATAGATTGACTTTTCTTTCCTGAAAAATGGAGACCAGAATATTTGATTTATGTGGCTATGATATTCATTCGGTTAGTGCTTAACCTAACTGTTGTAATAGGAAGCCTTAATCTCAGTGGTTTAACACACAGAAGATTATTTCTCACTCAAGTGATGTCCTAAATGGTTGTCTCTGATTGGTGGGCAGCCCTTTTGCAAGTGATGGGCTTCTTTAATCTTTGGTCAAAGACGCTTCTTCCATCTTTGGTTCTTTAACACATGGCTCCAAAGTTCCCATATTCTGTGTATCAAGTGGACAAGGAGGAGTAAGCTTGGAGGTCATGTTTCTCCTGGACAGCTCTCAGCCAAAACTAATCATGGCAGAGACCAGGGACTCTTCCAATGGGCGACTCTAGTTTGAAGACCTCACATTGGCCTGGCAGCAACTTTCTTGGAGGTGTGGCGCAGTCTGAGACTTTTCCTACTCCTTCTTCCTCCTAACTTTATTCCCACAAGAGTCAGACCCTCGTGTGTCCTGAAAACTCTTCATGCTTTCTTCTCCCGCCCTCAATGAAACCCTTGTATGTCTAATTCCATCATGATGTCTACTTCTTAGCCAACCTGAACTAACTGCACAATGCCTACTCTTAACTGCAAGGGAGCCTGGGAAATGTAGTTTATCTGTGTATCCAGGAGGGAAAGGAAGTAGGTCTGGTGAACAGTGAGCCAGTCTCTGGCATAGACATTATGAGAATTAAGATACTATGTAATAAACTACTTAGCTCTGTACCTGATACTGAGATAGGCAGTAAGTGGCTGCTCTTGTCACTGTTGCCATTTGTACCCTGATATCAAGTCCCTGCAAACATGTGTATCTCTTTCTCATCCCCACACTTGACCTGGCCCAGCAGGTAGTCTGACACTCCCTCTGTTTCTTACAAATCAAAGTTGGGAAAGTTGCAGACACGTGTTCCTAAATGACGGCATTGCTGGAACAGAAGCCACCTCTAGGACATCTTTCCAGCAGCCCCAATTCACCCCCAACTTGGCTCACCCCTCAGATGAGGGCGGGATCCCATGGTATGATATGACCAGTTTAGCCAATGCTGGCCCTCCGGGAGAAGCCCAGGCATTTCATAAGGAACATCTTTGCCCATCCCCAGCCATTTCCCTCCATGCCTGCTTCCAAGGGCCACCATTGCTTTAAGAGTTCCATAAATGCTGATAATTGTTGCATTAAGCTTCAGTTTATTATTTTCTCTGGGTGCAGGTATGTGGATGATAGGAGGCCTTGCTGCATTTACATACAAATTGAAGATTTTTATTAATCAGTCCAGTACCAGAGATCCAACGGTAACAGTCCATCAGGCCCTTAAATACATTTGGTGACATTTTTACCATGCATTAGCATGGTAGGGCAAGGCGAATATAATGTCCCAATGATTGCTTTCCATTGAAAGCACAAACGGTTTCATTTTTCCTGTCATCTCAAATAAGTGTTAAAGAGGGTTTGGAGGCTGTTGTGTCTGCGCCGTATGCTCGGGACTTACAAACACTGATGAGGGCATTAAATAACCATTAGCGTCTCGGCCTGGATCACAGGACCGTCCCTCCTCTTCAGAATTTATTCTTTGATTTAAAGTGAAGGCAATCTGTGGTTGCTTTCATAAAGTCCTGAGGCCCCTCCATTCTCCCTCCAACAAAATGCATTACAACAGTAATTTTATGACTGTTAAAATAACTGTCGTTAACAAGCACTTAATTAAAATGTACAATAAATAGCCGACTGCCGCCTTATCTGCTCTCCGGAGCGGCCGCGGCCCGAGACTGCAATGCCCAGGCCTGCTGTTGCCCAGCTTGTTTGCAGATTAATTGCTTTTCGAGCTGGCAGGAGCTGCCTCTTCAGCAGCCAGATCATAAATGACCAGATAGGGACTTTATCAATCAGGCGAGTGCACTTGTGACCGCTGGTGGACAGGCGGGAAGGCTGGTGGCGGGCGGAGGGCAAGCTTTGGGTTGGGTAGGTGGCCTTCCTGGCTGGGGGTGGGGTGGGCAGCTGTGGAGGTGGCAGAGTCTGGGCGATGGCAAAAACCTGGGCGAGGGGGTCCCTGGCAGCCTAGCCTCCTCCAGAATTAATTTGGATAGCTCTGGCATAAAAACAGTTGTGATCATCATAATAATAATCGTAGCTAGCACTTACTTGGGTTGAGAAGATCCCCTGGTGAAGGGATAGACTACCTATTCCAGTATTTGTGGGCTTCCCTGGTGGCTGAGGTGGTAAAGAATCCACCTGCAATGTGGGAGACCTGGGTTCAATCCCTGGGTTGGGAAGATCCCCTGGAGAAGGGCATGGCAACTCACTCCAGTATTATTGCCTGGAGAATCCTCATGGACAGAGGAGCCTGGTGGGCTACAGTCCATGGGGTCTCAAAGAGTCCGGACACGACTGAGCGACTAAGCATAACATAGCGCTTACTTAGTACTGCTACTTTATTAATTATTACTTTTAATGCTCATTCATCTATTTGACTGCATTGAGTCTTAGTTGCAGCACAAGGGATCCTCGATCTTGGTTGTGGCATGCGGGATCTAGTTCCCCACCAGGGATGAAACCCAATCTCCCTGCATTGGAAGCAAGGAGTCTTAGACACTGGACCACTAGGAAGACTCTGCTACTTTATTTTTATCAGCATATTTAATTCTCACAAAAATACTATGAGATTATGATTCCTAAAATTCTCATTGACAGATAAGGAAACCAAGGCTCACAGAGGTTAAGAGACTCACCCAGGCTCACACAGTTCATAAGTGGCTCAGCTGGAATTCAGAAGACCCAGGAAGGACTGCTTCATGGGAAGGGTGCTTAACCACTGCTGGGGTACTGTCTCTTAGCAGATGTGAATTTACTGTGTGCTTGTCAAGTGCCCAGGACTGTGCTAAATTCTTTATATGCATCACTTTCTGTGAGTATTTATTCCTTTAATAAATACTGATTTATAAAGAGAGACCTGGGTTCAATCCATGGGTTGGGAAGATCCCCTGGAGGAGGGCATGGCAACCCCATCCAGTATTCTTGCCTGGAGAATCCCCAAGGACAGAGGGGCCTTGTGGGCTACAGTCCATGGGGTCGCAAAGAGTCAGACACGACTGAGTGACTAAGCACACATACACGTGACTATGTATTAGGTTTAGGTGCTAGCGGTACAGTGATGAGCCTGGGGGATCTGATCTCTGCCCTTACACAGCACACAAGTGGTGGGGAAGACAGCTGTGGAGTAGACAATGGGACCACAGAGCAGAGTTCCTTTAAAAAAGATACATGTGTGTATGTGTATGAGTGTTAGTGGAGTTAAGGAAAGCTTCCAGGAGCAGGTGACTTTGAAGCTGAGGCTTCAGTGGTGCAGGAACCAGCCAGGTGCTGGGCAGGGGAATGAGTGTTCTGGGCAGGGGGGACAGCGTTGGTGAAGGCACGGAAGACGTAGAGCGTGGTGTGTCTGAGCAGTTCAGTATGGCTGGGCTTTGGGGTAGCCCATATGAGCGACAAGGGACAAGGTTCAGGACATCGGCAGGTGAGGAGGGACCTTGAGCCCGGAAGTACAGACAGGGCTCTGATTTTTGCTTTAGAAGGGCCCTATCTGGAGAAGGGTAACTTTTATCTAAAGTCAGCAACTTTGTAGAGCAGGTATCATGATTCCCAGTTTTACAACTAAGAAAGCAGAGGCATGTAGATGGAGGGGTAAGGGGCTTGCTCCATCTCACCTGGCCAGAGGTATCTGGGGCAGATGGTGGTGGGTAGGGGACCAGCATCTCACACAGATGCCCAGAGCTTGTCTCCCTCTGCTCAGCTGTCACACCCAGGCTTGGGGGTCACTCCGGGTTTTGAAGCTGGTGTCTTAGAACCACTGAAACCACTGAGTCATGAAAATAATTATCTTTCAAGTATAGATTGTCTTTTGAAATCCATTCTGCTAGGGTTCTTCCCCAGTCCCCACACAGGAAAGAAATATGGTTAAGTCGGGGAAGAATGGGTAGAAATGCTTTAGGCTGCAAATAGCAGGATAAAGTATAAGACCCTACCGACAGGCTGAAACAATGTACCCATTGAATCATATTCCACAATTAGAGGTCTGAAGGAGAGCAGTTCTGGTTTGGGCCAGGAGTCCAACCATATCATGGAGGACCCAGGCTCTTTATATTCCCTTCTGCTATTCTCAGCTTAATGGCCTTTCACTCTTAGACTTTTGCAAAACCGTCACAAAATAGCCACCACATTAAAGGCAGAGGAAGGGAAAGGGCTGAAACAGGAAGAGCTTTCCAGAAAGTTGGCGCATCCATCCCCTTCTGTGCCATTGGTCAGGTCAAAGTTATCTGACCACCTCTAGCTGCAAGACACGCTGGGAGTGCAACTCCAGCCAGCCGTAATCAGTGGAGTGCTGGGCCCAGGGCCACCCTGAACAAAATCAGATCTCTCAGCTAGGAAGAGCAGGCAGGATGGATGGTGAAGGGAAGACATCTGGTTGTGTCTGCCACAGTATCTGGCCATGACTGTGTGTCAGGAGTTAGACTAAAGGCTTTGCAGGAAGGCTGGGAGACTGAGGCTCAGAGAAGCCCAGGACTGGTGGGTGGGGGGATGACAGTGGTTCGACTTAGATCTGTCTGTCTCCAGGGTCTCTGCTCCCAACCTCCGGGCCTTAGTTATGTGGCTACTGCAGCCCTGGAGGGGTGTGAAGGAGGCTGACCCCAATCCCTGGACATCTGCATACAGATAGCCCCAGTGCCCCATCTGAACCAAGCACACCAGGCCCTCAGCCTGGAGTCTGACTCCTGATTTCCTTGCCCAAGGGTTTCCTTCATCTACCGACTGCTTGGTAAAGAGCATTTCTCTCTCAGTATCCAGCAATGAGCTCATCTTGGGCAAAGCAGAGACTCATTTTTAAAAGGTCAGTTTCATGATAATAAGGAAAAAAGATGAATAGACAGCAATGGTAGATTTTTAAAAAAAATAAGAATATGATTACTCTTTTTGAAATGTTTGTGTGTACAAGGTCTTGGGGGACAGTGCATATAAGCCACCCCATGCTGGGCAGGGGATTGATAATAAAGTGGCTGTGGGCAGCTGAAGGGTCAGGCTGGGTACCTGGCTGAATCCCTCAGCCTGGAAATGCATGAGAATCCTACTAATGTGCAAGCTTTATTCATATGGATCCATCCCAGCCTTGTATATCAATGGAGACCAGCCAAAGATGATCTAGAAGCCACTGCAAACAGGGAAACTGCTGTGGGGGTGGGGTGCCCTGGAAAGAAACACTTCTAGTCTTGGCATCTCGGAAGATATTGAACTGAGGTCTCTACCTGACTGTTATTTAAATAAACACAAAAGATGAAGATAAGCAGTCCAGGGAGAATACTGGAAATAGTCAGTAAACAGGAGAGCTCAGCTGGGAGGGAGCTGCTGGGTGTTTGTGTCAAATCCATTTGCATCAGAATCCTGCAGGGCAGAAAGACCCAAATGCAGAGTGAGTATGCACAGCCATTTGCCAGTGTGAAGGTCAGGGAAGGAGCAGGGCTGTTCCCCCTCCCCTGGGGCTGCATAGAGAGCCCCACATTGCCTGGTGGCCAGTCTCTCCTCTGTGCATTCATTACAGGACCAGCTTGGCGGTCCCATGGCCAGAGAGTGACTGCACCACTTATGAACCAGGTATCAGGCATGCACTATTCTGATTGACATTGATGAACTGCTTAGGAGTCCTCTTACTGAGTGCAGGCTGTGTTTACAGAGCCTCCTAGCAGCCCCTCTGAGGATGGTCCCTGTCATTGTTCAGCCTCTGGTTTGGTTTCTCCTGAAACTTGCCCATGGAGACCAGCAAGATGGGGTGGGAAGGACAGAGGCTTATCATTGGATCAAAAAACCCTGGTGTGGGCAACTTGTGTCACTTTGGCTAAGTTACTGTCTGCATGAGCTATAGTTTCCTCTTTGGGGAAATGGGAATAATTTTTCTCAGCATCATTGGGAGCAGTAAAGGAAATTGCGGTTCCTTTTAGAGGTATGATCCTCTTCCCTTTGCCCCCTTGTAGGTTAGATTCCAATTTTATTGTGTGCTTACCAGGAGACTACAGATCTAGAAAATAAGCCCAAGGACCACGGATGCATTGTTTGCCAACTGTGGGATGACTATCAAAGGTTTAGGCCCTACAAGAAGGGGCGCTGGGTGATATTGTGACATAGAATTTCAGAGAATGAACTGTGTTGCCTTCCAATGCTCTTTCTGTCATAATTAAGTAAAAAAGAGGATCTCAGTTTGGTGCTAATATGCCCTCAAAACTTTTCCAACTCTTTCTAATCTCCCTTTAAACAAAGACAGACTATAGAGACAGAAAGTAGAATGCTGGTTGCCAGGAGCTGAGAGGAGGGGGAATAAGGAGTTACTATTTAATGGAGATGGAGTTTCAGTTTGGGAAGATGAAAGAAGCTCTAGAAATGAAGAGTGCCAATATGTACACAGGTGGTGCTAGTGGTAAAGAGATGTCAGAGATGCAGGTTCAATCCTTGGGTCAGGAAGATCCCCTGGAGGAGGGCATGGCAACACACTCCAGTATTTTGTCTGGAGAATCCCATGGACAGGGGAGACTGGTGGGCTACAGTCCATGGGGTCACAAAGAGTCGGACACAAATGAAGCGATCTAGCACACATGCACACAATATGTACACAGTGTGGAGAGGACACAAAACTGCTGAAATACCTGGACATGTAAAAATGGTGAAAATGGTAAATCTTAGGTTATGTGTATTTTACCATGATAAAATCAACCAAAAACAAGAACAAAGATAGCAGGCTTTAGGCACGGTGGTTGTGGTAAGTAATAGCATCAAAGTGGCCTTGAATAGCATTAGTCTAAAATGTCACATTTACTGTTAAGGTTGCCTTTTTATCGAGGACAAAGAATACTGGCTTTCCATTTCCAAATATCCACTGGATTCAAAATTTTCTTTTGAAGTACACTTAACAAGCTTAGGAGAAATTGTAGGTAAGTAACGGCATATGCAGAGGGCAAAAATCACGAATTTGGAGCAGGAATGCTTGAAGTTGGGGCAACAGTGTATAGTTGCTTCAGCTGTGTCCAACTCTTCGTGACCCTATGGACTGTAGTCTGCTGGGCTCCTCTGTCCAAGGGATTCTCCAGGCAAGAATACTGGAGTGGGTTGCCATGCCCTCCTTCAGGGGATCTTCCTCACCCAGGGATCAAACCTGAGTCTCCTGTATTGGCAGGCGATTTCTTTACCACTAGCGCCACCTGGGAAGCCCAGGGTATAAGTCCTAAATCCAGTTGTCAGGTGGTCACCTGCAGCCTGGAAAGTCAGTGCTGGACCCAAGGGCAGTAGTGGAGCACAGGCTCCTGTGCACCTTCTCCTGCCCACACACTTCCTGATCCCCTTGAGTCTTTGCCTTGGGCTGCCTTGACTTTCCGCTGCCCTCAGAAGCTCAGAAGGATGTGGGGTAGACCAGAAGTAGATGATGAGGCCCCCTGGGTCTTTGCCTGTGCATTGACTTCCCAGAGATGTCACCTTTTAGGAGATCTCTGCCCCTCCCTCCTTCTGAATTTACAGTTTTCAGAAGCAGTTGGTGGGTCCATGGATGCTCAGCTAGTTGGGACCAAATTAATAAAAGCTTGATGGCTCAGCACCAGCCAGAATCTCACATTTAACCTAAATTCAACCCCAATACAACTTTCCTTCAGCTTCCACAAGCTTCTATGTCTTATTTTTCACATATGAATGATTGTACAATGTGGACCCTTTCTTTGGTACTAGTCATGGGGCCCCTGACTGTGGTGGGGCAGCAGGGGCTTGGGAGTCTAACCTGGCTGATGGTAGGGTGCTGGGGAATCCTTCAGAGAATGGGTGGTGTCGAGAGAAGACTCAGGGCCTCTGTCCCCACTAAGGAGGTTGAACTAAGCATCAAAACAGTATCTCCAGGCTGTGGTATCAGCAATCTCTGGGACTTGATTACGTTTTGAAAGGCATAACTTGAAAAGTATTCATGAAGCAGACGTGGTGGGCCAAGGAGATCAGATTTCTAGTTAGAGGTTCAACCCTGCCGAGGCTGATGGTGGAGTAGGAGGTAGGTGCCTATCCTGCTGTTGGATACGGCTGCTGATGCTGCTTAGTTGCTAAGTCATTGTTTGACTCTTTGAGACCCCTATAGACTATAGCCTGCCAGGTTCCTCTCTCTGTGGAATTCTTCAGGCAAGAATACTGGAGTGGGTTGCCATTCCCTTCTCCAAGGGATCTTCCCCACCCAGGGATTGAACCCTCATCTCCTGCATTGACAGGCAGATTCTTTACCACTGTATCACCAGGAGAGACTTGGGTTTATCCTGGTTCTGCCAAATATGCTCCACATTTGACCCAGACATTGGTGCCATCTCCCTGCTCCCTCTCCCCAGGGCGCAATGGGACTGCTTCTCTTTCACCCTGGTCTCGTGAAGGATGATGTTCTGGTGTTTCTTCTCTGCCGTGAAGTTTTGTCTCTAACATTAACGTTTGGATCATGTTCCAGTCAGATTGGAAAGATCTGTCTGTTCATCTGCAGAAAGAACATCCTATTCCCACTGAAATCTAAGTAACAAGACCTGATGGTTTCCGAGAATCCTCCCCCTTCTCCTCCCTTCCTGCCGCATGGAGCCCCTAAAGGTTGCCGAAGTAGAGAGACCTGAAACTGCCTCCTTTTCACATGCCTGGCCCGCTTATACCAGTCAGGAGAAGCTAGGTTACAGTGTCGTAACAAATAGCACCCGCCCCATGTCACATGTCACTGGCTTTAAGCCAAAGTTTATAACTCATTCATGGGGGCTTCCCAGGCGGCGCAGTGGTAAAGAATCTGCCTGCCAGTGAAGGAGACGCAAGAGACGTGGGTTTGATCTCTGGGTTGGGAAGATCCCCTGGAGAAGGAAATGGCAACCCACTCCAGTATTCTTGCACGGGAAATCCCATGGACAGAGGAGCCTGGTGGGCTACAATTCATGGGGCTGCAAAGAGTTGGACACGAGTGGGTGACTGAGCATGCATGCACGCACACATCTGCCCACCCATCCACACCCACACATTACACACTCACACTTCATGTCTCACTGGGCTTGGGGTGGAAACTGGGGGCTAGCAGAAGGGGGACTCTCCTTCATGCGGTTTGTCACTCAGAGGCTCAGGCTGAGGGAGGGGCCCGACTGATGCCACAGGCATCTTTACACGAAGCTTCCAGGGTTCTTTCTCACTAGGGGAAGTGGTGGCTGGACAGTTGAGCTTGCTCGCATCTCATTGGCCATGACTAGTGTGGTTGTTCAGTCGCTCAGTCGTGTCTGACTCTTAGCAACCCCATGGACTGCAACATGCCAGGCCTCCCTTTCCTTCACCATCTCCCGGAGTTTGCTCAAACTCACTTCCATTGAGTCAGGGATGCATCACCGACTCAAAGGACTCAATGACTAGTGCTAGAGGTAGGGGATTACCATTCTTCCTGTGTCCCACAGTAGAAGAGAAGTTGATCCTGGTGACAGGAATGTCTGTGCCCCACTGAAGCCCCTGGGCTTTTGGTCCTTTCTGTATGACTCTCTTCAAAGCCCAAGTGCTTTCTTCCTGCTTGGGACCCTCCCAACCCCCACCCCTGTGTACCTCTCAGTAGAGCCCTTTTTAAAAACAAATTTTTTTTTAATTGGAGACAATTGCTTTACAATGTTGTGTTGGTTTCTGCCGTACTACAACATGAGTTGTTCATAAGCATACATATGTCCCCTCCCTCTTGAATCTCCCTCGCACCCCCAGCCTATCCCATCCCTCTCGATCATCACAGAGCACCAGGTTGATCTCCCTGTGCTATATGGAAACTTCCCACTAGCTAGCTATTTTGCATATGGTACTGAATATATTTCAATGCTCCTCTCTCAGTTTGTCCCACCCGCTCCTTCCCGCGCTGTGTCTCAGTGGAGCCCTTTTGGAAGAACTTGTCTTAGACCTTCTCCAGACCTGGTGTAGTGCAGTGGTGACAAGCACAGATTCTAGAGCCAGACTTCCTGGGTTTGAATCTGAGCCCAGGGAAATAGTCTAACATTTCTGACCCTCACTTTCTCAAACAGACAAAAACAGTACCTGTCTCTGAGGCTTATTTTCAGTATGAAATTGTCCATGTGTGTAAAATGCTGCAGGAAGTTGCCTGGCACACAGTAAGCTCTCTGTAAGCTCTATTTTAGTTCTGTTACTTGTGGCACCAAATGCCTCTTATGAATCAGGCTATAAGATCCACAGGAACATAAATCGCAGGCCAGCTTGGTGCTGGACTGGGGGCGTTGGGGTCAGCAAGGCATTGCCACCCAGCCAGGCTGTAGCTCTTTGCGATTCCTCACTCTTGGCCAACTTTCTTGCACTTTATGGAATGAAAATCCATGACCATGACAGGGTTGTTTTCTCACTCTCGTATACCTTCCAGACCCTAGTGGGGCCTGGGCCCAAAGCCAAGGGCAGAGCAGAAAGGAGCTTTGCCCCCTCAAGAGTTTCTGACTCTTCTGAAGATGTCCCCACAGAGCAGCCTGGTTCCTAGAGCTGGGGAAGCAGGGATGGGCTTTGCATCTTTTCTTTGCCGCTAGCAGAGTGACTCTGGCCAAGTCAAGCTTCAGTTTCTTAATCTGTAAAATAGGGATTGTATCTATCAATCAGTGATATCATGAAACAATATGCTTATGGTTACAGTATCATTCGATGTTATCATGTAACAACATGCTTACAATTAGGTCTGGCACAGAGTAAGCGCTCAGTAAGGCTCCTGTTATTTATTTATTGGCCGTGCTAGGTCTTCACTGCAGTGCCAGGTTTCTCTAGTTGCAGCATGTGGGTTCTCTAGCTGCAGCACACAGGCTTTAGAGCATGTGAGCTCAGTAGTTGCGCTGTGGGGGCTTTTCTAGTTGCTTAGTGCAGACTTGTTGCCCCCCAGTTTGTGGGACCTTAGTTCCCTGACCAGGGATCGAACTCATGTCGCCTTCTCTTTTTTTTCTTGGAAGGTGGATTCTTAACCACTGGACCACCAGGGAATTTCCCACTGCCCCTTACTCTTATTAGTACTGAGGAGAGTGTAGGGAACTGAGGAAGAGAAAGCTAGAGAATTAAACAGGGGTGGGTTTATGAAAGCCCTGTAATCATTTGGGGAATCAAAACTATTCCAAGGACAAAGGGGCAGCCCTGGAGTTTTTAATCAAAGCATGACATCACTGGGTCTCCACTTTGGGAAGATTTCTCTGGCTTCCTTCTAGAGAGTGGATGAATGGGAGTAGGATAGGGCAGAAAAGCATCCAGAGAGTGTTCTGGATTAGGGTAATATCAGTGGAAGATATCCAGAGAAAAATAGATTTATAATGTATTTAGCAGACAGCATACTGTTACAAGCAAATTCTTACATAGCATTAACTATGCACCAGGGACTGTTCTAAGCATTTCACATTGTTTACTCATTTAATTGTCACAACCACTCTATGAGGTGGGTTCTTCTAGCATCATCACCGTAACCTGGCCAGGTTCACACAGCTGGCTAGGAGTCGGAGATGGGATTTGAAACTAGGAGGTGTGGTTCCAATGTCACCCTCTTAAAACTGAGCATCTATTTGGTAATTGATAGGATATGGAGGAGTGTATCTGCTATCTATGACTCCAACGATGCTGCATAACAAATGTACAAAACCCAGCCGCATAGACCAAGAAACATTCTGTGTGTGTGTGTGCTCCTGGGTCTCCGGGTTGATGGAGGAGTGGTTCTGCCGCTCTGATTGCACTGGGGGGGCTCACTCACTTGTCTGGGATGGGTTCTCTCACAAGTCTGACATGTCCAGTGGGCTCAGTGCTATCCCATGTTTCATCCTCCAAGACGTCAGCCCAGGCATGCTCTCAGGGAAGAGCAGAAGGGCTGGGAGGGGTTAGACACACGAGAAGAGTGGATCATTGTCATGTAGCCACATGTCAGCTCCCAGGGGAGCCCTGATGCATGGGATGGGGAAATGGATTCCATCTTTTAAAGGACCAAGAACGGGGGGCAGGGGAAGTGAGACACTTGGGCCATTTTGCTCAGAATTTTTGCTCAGACAGCTAAGTGAACTTTACACGTTGCTGAGAGGAGCAGAAAGAAGGGAAGTTTATGGGAGAAGATGAGAAGAAATCCACCCGATTTCTTCCACCCAAGGACCCCGTGGGAGCCTACCTACCCTACAGAGATGGGGATGGGACACATATTTGTGGCTCTCTCTGATGAGTGAGTCTGAGGGCTGGAGATGGCCAGTGATGGGGGTTTATTCCTCTTCAAGAGTGATTTATCAGCTGGGACTGATGATCGTGGCCTGAGATGGAACTCTGTGGCTGGGAAGCAGCACCAAGGAGGGCTGGCTGTGTAACAGTAAACTGGTTGGTGATCAGGCATCTTCCTTTCCTTCCTGACTACCCCATCCCCGATCCCTTCTTTCCTCCGTTGTGTGAGAGAGACATTGCTACTACTCACACTCTGCTCAGGATGGCTAAAAGGTCCCGTTGATTTAAACCATCACTTCTTCATAACCCTCCAAAGTTTACCTCCATCAAGCTATATTTTCCATTAAATTGTGGTCTCCAGGTGAGGTCCAATTCCGCAACAAACATGTAGCCACAAGCCTCTTGCTGCTGATTTATTATCTGTGCTGGGGTCCCTGGGGTCTGGGGCGGTAAGGCGTGATTCCATGTAGAGGCAAACAGTGCGAATTCTGCACTCCGTCCTGTGCCTGCTTCCCTCTGCCTTGGGGAGACCTGCCTGCTAATTTATCTTGGAACATCTGGGCTTCCATGCTTAATGGGTCTGTTTTCTGACTTTCTGAACAGATGAGTGAGTGTAAAAAAGAAGTCAATGCAGAAACATAAGCTTCCATCAGAAGACCTTAAAAACAAAGTGAATAGCTGCCAGCATCAATGAATTGAGAACATCCCCAGCATCATCTATGTGAGGCCAATTCCGCTCGCTGTCTCGAAGCCAGAAAACTCAGAACAGAGGCTGGAGTCATACAGAAATGAGAAGGTCGTAGTTCCTCTAGTTATTGGCTGTGCAACCTCAGGGAGTGCTTCCCTGGTGGCTCAGTGGTAAAGAATCCACCTGCCAGTTCAGGAGACATGGGTTTGATCCCTGGGTCAGGAAGATCCCCTGGAGGAGGGCACGGCAACCCACTCCAGTATTCTTGCCTGGAGAATCCCATGGAGAGAGGAGCCTGGTGCACTACAGTCCATGGGGTTGCAAAGAGTCAGACACGACTTAGCAAATGAACAGCGACAAACCTCAGGGAGGTGACTGTGCCACAATTTCTCCGTCTGTAAAATGGGAATGCATAATGGTGCTTGTCCTGTGGAATCACACTGCAGGTAACAGGAGATAATACATGGAAAACATTCAGAATAATGCCTCACATATGGTCAGCTAATACAGTTTCCATTCAAATGGTTATCAGTCAAGCTGAAATGGCTCTGTGACCTTGGACAGGTTACCTACAGTTTTCATGCCACAGTTTCTTCATCTGTAAATGAAGGGACAGTCATACCTTGTGTTATGAGTGTAATTTCAAAAATCACAATTGCAAATTATAAAATCTTAGGAAAATGCTTAGGGCATTGCTTAGTACTTTATCGGGTTTTCAATAAAATTAGTTTCCTTCCTTTCACTATGGCTGAATCCAAACAAATGGCCAGTTAAAATAATAGTGTTGTTTCCTTAAGGAAAAAAAACTTATTGAAGCATAAAAAATCTAAAGTATACATCACTCTCTCTCTTTTTTAGTTGCAATGTTATTTATTATAGTGTTCTTTAAAATTAATTCATTTTTAATGGAAGGATAGTGGATTTAAAGTGAAAGTGAAAGTTGCTCAGTCATGTCCGACTCTTCTCGACCCCCTGGACTATAAAGTCCATGAAATTCTTCAGGCCAGAACACTGGAGTGGGTAGCCTTTCCCTTCCCCAGGGGATCTTCCCAACCCAGGGATTGAACGCAGGTCTCCCGCATTGCAGGCAGATTCTTTACCAGCTGAGCCACAAAGGAAGCCCACAATATTATATTAGTTTCAGGTGTACAGCATAGCAATTCAATATTTTTATAGATAATTCTCCATTTAAAGTTATTACTAAATAATGGCTGTATTTTCCTTTGCTGTACAATATATCCTTATTTATTTATTTTATTTTTTTAATTTATAAAATTAAAAAAAATATTTCATTTTTTATTTAAAGCAATTTATTTATTGATTTGACTGCACTGAACCTTAGTTGCAACACTCCACATCTACTATCTTCCTTGAAGCCTGTGAGATCTTTAGTTGCAACCTGTAAACTCTTAGCTGTGGCATGTGAGATCTAGTTCCCTGACTGGGAATCAAACCCCAGCCCCCTGCATTGGGAGCATGGAGTCTTAGCCACCGGGCCACCAGGGAATTTCCACTTATTTATTTTATACATAGTAGTTTGTATCTCTTAATCTTCTACCCTTTTCTTGTCCTTCTCCTCCCCCTCCCCTTACTGGTGACCACTAATCTGTTCTCTATATCTGTGAATCTGCTTCTATTTTCTTACGTATTTTAATTTGCTTATTTTGTAGATTCCAACATAAGTGATAAGAGAGTATTTGTCTTTCTCTGACTTACTTCACTAAGCACAGTACTCTCTAGGTCCATCCTCAAGTTGTTGCTGCTCAGTTGCTAAGTTGTGGCTGACTCTTGGTGACCTCATGGACAGCAGAAAGCCAGCGCCTGTCCTCCACCGTCTCCTGGAGTTTGCTCAGATTCATGCCCATCGAGTTTGTGATACCGTCTAACCATCTCACCCTCTGCCACCTCTTTCTCCTTTTGCCTTCAATCTTTCTCAGCATCAGAGTCTTTTCCAGTGAGTGAGCTCTTCTCATCAGGTGGCCAAAGTATTGGAGCTTCAGCTTCAGCATCAGTCCTTCCAATGAATATTCAGGATTGATTTCCTTTAGGATTGACTGGTTTGATCTCCTTGCGGTCCAAGGGGCTTTCAAGAGTCTTTTCTAGCACACAAAAAAGTATATACCTCTTAAAGGTGAAACTCAATGAATTTTTGCAAATATATTCATGACTCAGATCGAGATAGAGAACATTTCCGGCACCTCTCAGGGCTCCACTGTGCCTCTTTTCTATCAATGCTCTCACCCTTAGAAACACCTGTTATCCTTATTTCTAATACTAGAGATTAGTTTTGCCTGTTCCCGAACTTCATATCAGTGAGATAATAGAGTATGTATTCTTTTGTGTCTGGCATTTTCAGCTCACGATGGTGTCTTCAGATTCATCTATGTTATCTGTGGATGTGTATGTATCCATCTGTGGACATCTATATTATCGTACATGTCCACTCGTACCCTCTGGGGCCATATCCAACTTTAAGTTACTCATTAATAAAGCTGCTGTGAACCTTCTCCTACTTGTCTTTTCATGGATATATGAACTTATTTTTGTTGGGTGGATATCCAGGAATGGAGTTGCTGAGTCGTAGCTAGGTGCATGTGTACTTCAGAAGATCTTGCCAAACATTTCCAAAGTGAGCAGTTACTCACAGATTACTTTTTGACTTGTTAAGGATCTTTTTAAGAGAAGGAATTAAGTTTAGAAGAGAGTTAATGCTGAATTAATTTCATTGAATTTTATTGAATTCTAATTTCCTCTTTCTTACACTACTTAAAATCCGCTGAGAATTGACAATCTTCTATAGAAACAGCTGTGATTATACCTAAATATATTGCTGCAAAAATACTAACTGTTTATACTGGAAATAAATACAAATAATCTAAATGTTAATAGAGGAATGATTAATAAATCATAATATTTCCATATTACCCCATTGCAAAATAATATGAAAAAGGACTAGCCTGGAAATGTACTAATTTTAGCGAGAATATAGAAGGCATATTGCAGAATATTATATAGAAGATGGATTATATATGTCTATTATATGTCAGGAAATGTTTTATGGTGGCCTTTTTGAAAACTGTTTTAAAAACTATCTCTGCCTATCATCTATCTATCCATCTATCATCCATCTCTCTCCATATATATCATTCCTATGTATCTATCTTCTATCTATCCATTGAAATTGGGCAAAGAGTATGAAAAGGCAATTCACAGAAGAGGAAATAGAAAAGGTGAGTAAACATACGCGAGATGCTCAATTTCATTGGTAACCATGAAATTCAATGAAAATAACCATGAAATATCAGTTCACACCCAGTCAATTAGCAAAAGTCTGATGATGACAGCACTGTGTTGGGGGTAGAGAATGTGGAGCAACACAAACTTTCATACACCAACGGATATTGCAAAATCGTTCTCTGAAGTGATTCTATTAATTAATATTAATGGCAGGAATACAAATTAGGGCAGCCATTTTGCTGAGCCATTTGTGAATGTTTAGTAAGGAGGAAGATACTTATATCCAGACATTCCAACTAGCTCTATACTGAAGAAACTTATGCCCATGTATTCAATACACAGGAGAAGGCAGTGGCACCCCACTCCAGTACTCTTGCCTGGAAGGTCCCATGGACGGAGGAGCCTGGTAGGCTGCAGTCCATGGGGTCACGAAGAGTCGGACACGACTGAGCGACTTCACTTTCACTTTTCACTTTCATGCATTGGAGAAGGAAATGGCAACCCACTCCAGTATTCTTGCCTGGAGAATCCCAGGGACGGGGAAGCCTGGTGGGCTGCCGTCTATGGGGTCGCACAGAGTCGGACACGACTGAAGCGACTTAGCATCAGCAGCAGCATTCAATACACAAGGAGATGGGTACAAAAATGTTCATTGTGCGTTGTTCACAAAGTGAAAAATCAGAAACACCACCAGTATTTCTCTACAGGAGAAGGTATAAATAAACTGTGGTACAAGGACACTGTAAAATATGATACTGGGTTAAAAAAGAATAAAGCAGTATTACAATGTAACTACATGGAGAATCCGCAAACAATGTAGAAGGGGAACAACCAAGCTGCAGACGGCTTCTATACTATGATACTGCTATCATAGTATAGAGTATCATGGCTCTAAAAATACATGAAGTGGAAGTATAACAGGGGTATCAAAATGATAATTTCCAGACAAAGGTTACCTCTGGAGAGGGAGGAAGGGAATGATATAACGAAGAGACACAAGGACTTTCAATTTTGTCTGTAATGTTTTATTTCTTAGGATGGATGGTGCGTTCTTGGATATTCATTACATTAATCTCTGAAATACCTAATATCAAAGTAAGATTTATCCATCCATCCATTTGGATGGTTCTATATCAAAATGTTAATGGTGCTTATGTCTGAGTAGTAAGATTATGGGGTAGAGTGTATTTGATTTTCTACTTTATATATGTCTGTTGAATTTTTAAGTAGTATACATTGCTTGTAGAATCATTTTTAAAAGGAAGAAAAAGAGAAAATTGGTAACCTGTGCATGCTAGATGTGCTAATTCTCAGTTAAAGCGAGCATGTCTCTTCCTCACCACTCAGGGTAGAAACGAGGGTGAATGCCCTACTAGAGTGGAGATAATTCCTCCTGAAAGGTCAGTGAGGTGGGCAGAAAGGAAGACCTGTGATGCTATGAGTGGGTGGGGTGGACTTGGGCTTTGAAAGAGCCCATACTCAGCGGGTAGACAGGAAAATGGGAGGGGTGAACTGCAGGTGCTTGAAGCCTGAACTCCTCAGATCTTTTGCTCATTATCACACAGCTTCAGTCACAGCAGACCATTTTAGGACCTCCTGAAACGAAAACTCTTAAAAAGCAGAGACAGACCAATAAAATCCTTCTGGGTTATAGTCCGTTCACTTGGAGCCGAATGGATTGCTCGTTAATACCTTCCCCCATTTGCCTTATGACCAATTAGCAGCTATTAAGACCCAACTCATCCTGGCATGAAGTTTTTCCCTAGCAGTGGCTGCCACTGCGGAGAGCCTGGGGACTCAGGATAGATTTCCTGACTCTCCCACTGGTGTCCCCAAACTCACTCCACAGATTAAGCCTGGGGGGAGTGCTGCATTCTGGGCTCCAGCACTGCCTGACCCCCTCAGGGAACCCACAGGAAAGGCTTGCGCGGCTGTCTACCCAGACCTCCTGTCTGCTTCTTCCCCAGGCCCACCTTGAGATGCTGCAGGTTCTCTGACCCATAGGCAGGCTGCCTGTCACAGAACCTGCAGCTAGGACTGAGATGCTGCTGTTTTCCCCTCCCTCTCTCCTTCCCTCCCTTCCTCCCACTTTCCCTCTCTTCCTCCCTTTCCCCTCCTCCCTCGTTCTTTTCTTCTTTCTTTTCTTCCTCCCATCCTTCTTCCCTATTCCTTCCCTCTCTCCCTCCCTTCCCACCTCCTCTTTCTTTTACATTCTGATAAAACAAGCAAGCAATGTCTGTGCCTGTACATAGAGTGCTCTGTGTACCAGACACCATGCTCAATGCAAGCGTGTTTTCTCATGCGTTCCTCACAATAACACGGTGAGAATAATCATTCCTGTTTGACAGTCATGGCTGCGGAGACACACAGAAAGAGGTTAAGTGACTTGCTCAAGGTCCCATCATGGAGAAACTGGCAGAGCTGAGGATGAGAGCTACAAGTCTGTGCTTTTCGCTGTGAATCCGAGAAGAGTATGTTTTAACGACCTCAAGTTTCTTGAAATGTCAAGAGAAGAGCAAGTATAAAATATGCACTCCCATCAAGGAGTTCTTGTGTTACTAAGAAGGCAAGTGGAGAGGAAGTTTTATTCCTTCTGTGAGTGTTTATTGAGCACCTGCTGTGTACTGTGTGCTGTTCGAGGTGCTGAGGATTTCACAGGGAATCAAACTGACATCTCTCTGTTTCTGGCGGAGTTTACATTCTAAGGGGATGATGGAGAAAAATGAAATAAAGCTATACAAACAAGAAACTGAGTCAGAGCAGCCTATGAGAAACATAGAGAAATAAAATTGGTTGACACGATAGAGATGGAGATGGGGTGGGCCTGGGAAGGTCTCTACAGAACCTTGGATATTGAGATGAGGTGATTATGGCAAGACCTTGGAGGAAGAGAGTTATTCCTGCGAAAGGACCAGGGAAGACAAAGGCTCGGCTTTTTGTTGTTCAGTTGCTAAGTTGTGTCTGACTCTTTGCGACCCGATGGAATGCAGAACACCAGGCCAGCCTCTTCTGTCCTCCACTGTCTCCAGGAATTTGCTCAAGTTCATGTCGATTGAGTCGATGATGCTGTCTAACCATCTCATCCTCTGCCACTCCTTTCTCCTTTTGCCTTCAATCTTTCCCAGAATCTGGGTTCTTCCCCCCCCCCCCCGCCCAAGTGAGTTGGCTTTTTGCATCAGGTGGCCAAAGTGTTGGAGCTTCAGCTTCAGCATCAGTCCTTCTAAAGAATATTCAGGGTTGATTTCCTTTAGGATGGACTACTTTGATCTCCCTGCAGTCCAAGGGACTCTCAACAGTCTTCTCTAGCACCACAGTTTGAAAGCATCAATTCTTTGGTGCTCAGCCTTCTTTATGGTCCAACTCTCACATCTGTACGTGACTACTGGAAAAACCATAACTCTTGACTATATGGACCTTTGTCAGCAAAGTGATGTCTCTGCTTTTTAATACACTGTCTAGGTTTGTCATAGCTTCCCTCCCAAGGAGCCAGCATTTCAGGTTTGAGAAACTAAAAGGTCAGTGTTGCTGCAGTGGAGTTAGGGAGGAGAAGATTTGTACCAGGTGAAGTTGAAAGAAAGGCAGGAGCTGGACTTATATGGCCTGGTGGCTCATGCTTGTGAGTTTGGGTTTTACTCCATTTGCAGTAGAATAAAGTGAAAGGGTTTTAGGCAGGGGAATGAAGTGACTCTGATCTGACTTTTGCAAGATCCCTCTGGCTGCTGTGTAGATAATAGCAATAGATCACCTCAAGATCCCTGAAGCCTGTGTGGGATGATAAGCAGGCTACTAGGGGTGGGGCTAGAGAATGCACAGGGTAATCTAGGAAGGCTGCCAGGAAGAGGAGGGCTGGGGCCAGAGTTTGGAAACCGGTGCTCTTCTTGGAGGGGCATGAACTGGCAGGAGCGTAGAGGGAGTCTAGCTGCTGAACCTTTGGGAATAAATGGACACCAAGTCAGGGCTGAAACACAGGGTGTGGGTTTCAAGTTCCTTGAGCAGCTGTCTGCTGTAGGCCAAAAACTGGACACTTTGTGTCTCTTGTGGGGCAGATATTTTTATCCTTTCCTGTGCAGTAGATAGCTTTATCCTCATTTGTGCGAGACATTTTATTTGCAACAATCCAAAGAGGTAGGCATCACCTCTTGTCGGTGAAGGGTGGAGCTCTGGGGCCAGATGGTCTGGGCTCAAGTCCCAGTCCACCACCTGTGGGATCTTGGGCCAGTTCCTTAACTTCTGCAAGCCTCAGAGTTCTTATTTGGATTGTGTACCTGTCAGTGAGAATGCTTTTGGCTGCAAATAAGAACAAACACCGGGCTTCCCAGGTGACTCAGTGGGAAAGAATGTGCTTGTTAATGCAGGAGATGTGGGTTTGATCCCTGGATTGGGAAGATCCCCTGGAGGAGAAAACAGCAACACACTCCAGTATTCTTGCATGAGGGATGGGATGGCCAAACCTGGTCTAGATTCAACACCTTACGGGTGAGATGGGGTGGACTGGGAGTTGTTGGGGTGGGGAGGGGAGGGTTTGGATGATGTCAAGTCAACTACTGTGACTACCATCAAAGGGTTGAGATCCACACTTAAGTGTTTGGAACAGGGCGTGACACAGAGTAGGTGCTCAATCCATGCTTAGTCGTTCAGTCGTGTCCAACTCTTTGTGACTGCATGGGCTATAGCCCACCAGGCTCCCCTGTCCATGGAATTCTCTAGGCAAGAATACTGGAGTGGGTTGCCCTTTTCTTCTCCAGGGCATCCTCCTGACCCAGGGATTGAATCTGCATCACCTGTGTCTCCTGCATTGCAGGTGGATTCTTTATCCACTGGGCCATTGAGGTGCTCAATAAATCTTATTAGTAGCTATGAGAGCAAAGAAGGAGGAAAAGGAAGAGGAGAAGGTGAAAAAGAAGACCTACCTCTCAATATCCCACTCGGTGGCTATGACATTAAAGCCAGTGCTTATTTGATTTCCTTGTGTAGCCTCTGTTCTGAATTTTCATGAAAAGGGTTGGAGAGCTAAGGCAGAGTTGGCCTGCAGGATCAAGGACAACTTGCCACCCAAGATGTTTGGTTCCTTGAGGGCAGAGTCTTGATGTCTCTAGCCTCTGCCCAGCAACTTCCCCCTCACCCCCACCCCAATTCTCATACAGACCAAGCTGTTCCTTAGGCCTCGCTGTCTTTCTCAGAATCCCAGCACCGAGCGCTGCATGGAATCCCTGAGACTCCTTGATCCCTCACCACCCAGATCAGGATGTCTGTTCTCAGCACCCTGCTGAGCCGACTTACTAAACCTTGAAGAATTTCTGGGCAATTCTGGGACAGCTTCCATGCAGTGAGTGAGTTTTCTGCTCTGCCAGGAGCAGAGCATGAGCTATGGGGCCTCGGGCAAATTATATCATCTCTTGGAACCTCAGTCTTCTTATCAGTAAAATGGGATAATAAATCTCATTTTTTTTTTTTTCCTAAGCTTGTTCTGAGGATGAAATGAAATCATGTGGGTGAAACACAGGGTCCAGCATGAAGAAGTTTCCAACTGTGATTCATTTATTTTATGGAGGTGAAATTTACATAAGACAATTATGTAAATTTTATACTTAAATTTCAGTGTCACGTAGTACATTGAAACGTGGCACATCCATCACCTCTATTTAGTTCCAAAACATTTTTTTACCACCTCATATCCATAAAGCAGTCCCTCCTGAGTCGTCGCCCTAGCCTAGTCCCTGACAACCACTAATATGCTTTTTGTCTCCAAGGATTTACCTATGCTGGATAGTTCATGTAAGTGTAATCAATCAGTATGTGACCTTCAGCGTCTGGTTGCTTTCACTTAGCATTTATCTATGTTGCAGCATTTGTCAGCCCTTCACACCTTATCGAGACTAAATAATATTCCACTTATCGACTACATTAAAAAAATACTATTCATCCATCAATGAACTTTCGGTTGCTTTTCGCATTTGCCTGTTGAATAATGCTTCTGTGGTCTTGTAGGTACCCATGCTTGTGTGGGTTCCCTCTTTTCAATTATTTTTGTGCATTTACTTAAGAGTGGAATTTCTGGGTTATGTGGTGATTCTGTGTTTCATTTTAAGTTTACACCAGCTGTGTTAGAGTGGTTCCAACTTCTCACCAACACATGTTATTTTCCATTTTTTTGGTTATAGCCATCCTATTGGATGTGAAGTGGTGCCTTATAATTTACTTTTTTAGCAGTGACGGGGAGGGAGATGGTTTTAGGGGTCTGAGTGGTTCACATTCCTGAGAAATGGCTTTGTAATGCTCCTCAGCCATAACCAGTGCTGCCTGTTCTTGAGTGTGTTCTAAGCGTGCTCCCTGAAGAGATTCTGAGAGGCAGGCATGCCTCTTCCCATCCACAGCTCCTCCCTCACCCCACAAGAGCTGGGGCCTCTGAGGTTGGTGGGAACTCCCCCACCTGAGTCTGTCTTCCCTCATTCCTGAGTTGAGGGAAGGGTAGACTCTAAAGGCAATGGCACCCCACTCCATTGCTCTTGCCTGGAGAATCCCAGGGACAGGGGAACCTGGTGGGCTGCCATCTATGGGGTTGCACAGAGTCGGACACGACTGAAGTGACTTAGCAGCAGCAGCAACAGCAGACTCTAAAGGTGCTTCTTTCTTTCTGGTTGAGTGCTGGGTCTCCGTTGCTTTGCCCAGGCTTTTCTCTAATTTGGGAGGATGGGGGCTACTCTTTAGTTGTGGTGTGCAGGCTTCTCATTTCGGTGGCTTCTCTTGTTGGGGAGCACTGTGGGTGCTCTAGGCACGCTGGCTTCAGTAGTTGCAGCACGCGGGCTCAGTAGTTGTGGCTCGCTGGATCTAGAGTTTGGTCTCAGTAGCTGTAGCCACCGGGGTTAGTTTCTCCATGGTATGTAGGATCTTCCCAGACCAGGGATCGAACCCATGTCCTCTGCATTGGCAGGCGGATTCAGGGAAGTACTAAAGGTTCTTCTGTGAGAGAAACTGGGATCCTCTCTTCTGCTCCTGCATTTCCTGCACCATGTTGCTGCCTCCAAGATGGCGGATGGGGTGGAGGGCCAGGCAGAGCTGCCAGGGTTTCAGGTAGAAAGTTCCCGGGTCTCCTGTCAGCTGCGACTGGGTTCTGGCCTTGGGGAGTGAAGAGACCCAGACCAGGCCTGGGAAGGTGGTCACCCTGACCGGAGTCTGCTTCCAGTCAGCTTTCTCTCCTGCCTCTCAGTCTTTCCTCAGAGCCCCAGGGAGGCAGTTCCCTCCCCTTCAGGCCTTTCCCTGTGTTTTTGGTTCTCTGTCTGAGAACCAAGCCCAGCCCCCACCACCAACATGGGTCTGAGTCTGTGCCCAGCTTTTGGTCCTTGGACTGCTGTCTGTAAAAACGGAGGAATCTCTGTCCGTGTCATTGGATTCCACTCTGCTCTGGATGGAGGCTGGTTTTGGATTTGGTGGCCCTCAGCCCTTCCGTTTCCCCTCAGCAGTTGCTGCCATGCTCTTCGTGACCTGCAAGACCAGGTCTAGCTCAAACGGCTCCAAAGTGCCCAGGACACCTGCTTGGACTCTGAGCTGGGTGGACTGGAAAGTGGTGGCCCAGGAGAGGAGGGTTTGGACACCATAGACTTGTAGAGCTTTGAGACCACATCTCTGACCTTCTAGGTCCTTTGGACAAGGCAATGGCCATCAATTCCAGGTTTTCTGAAACATACTGACTGGCATGAGCTCTAAGCCACCCATCATTCCTTTTCACTGGGACACACCCCAGTCCGCCAGCCACTTCAGCTCCTCCTTCATCTCCTTTACTTAATTTATTTTTTTTTGGTCCTGCCATATGGCATATGGGATCTTATTTCCCCAACCAGGGATTGAATTCGAGCCCCCTGCACTGGAAGTGTGTGGAGTCTTAACCACTGGACCGCTAAGGAAGTCCATTTATCTCCTTTATTAATAACCCTCTCCATCCCCCTTGTCATTCCAAGCAAGGCTCAAACCCTTCTGTAGCCTGGACTCCAGTGGGAGGTGAAATGGCTGAGGAAACGGGGGTAGGGGGGCACCTGGCACACACACCTTGTTTCCAGATGTCTGGGACCATCTCAGGCCAGCTTTCGCTAGACCCCTCACTTGGATGAGAGTTCATGAGAACCCAGCTGCTCTCTGTACTCCTCTCCTTGGGGGGCAGGATCTACTAGAATGAGGCCCTCACATGCTAAGGTTGCAAACCTGCCTCGTCTCTCTTTACTCCCAGGTTATCCCTTTAAAAGCAACCATAATACCTCCCCCAAGAACTTGATCAGTTTAAAAAAATTTTTTTGGTCATTACAAGAGTCATGTTTTCTGGGAGATTGACAAGCCGAAACAAACAAAAATTAAAACAGAGAAAAGCACCTATAATTCTGTCAGCCAGCGTTAACCCTTTTTACATGATGGTAATGACAGCAAGAACCACCCCTTACTGAACATTTATTTGGTATCAGATATGCAGATGAATACTTTACATAGATCACTTTTATTTGACTGTCACAACAGCTCTATGAAGTAGGGATTTTCTGCATTCTACAGACAAAGGTGCAGAGACTTAAAGAGAGGTTATATAACTTGCCCAAGGTCGCATAGCTTGTAAGATGCAAACCTCAAACCTGTCTGCCTGCCTGCAAAGCACACCCATCTCTCAAACACTAGTCAAGTAAATATATTTATAGAAAACACTTTAATGGAATTAACTGTAGCTATTTCTCTGTAACCTGCTTCTGCTCCTTCATCTAACAACAGATAATTAATACCTTCCCTGGGTCACCGTGTTGTCTTTTGCAATATTATTTTAAGTGGCTGTTTAGTATCTCATTGTAGGCATGTTCGAAGGTTTGTTTAGCTAATCCCCTATTGTTGGGCATGCAGGCTGTTTCTAAAGTTTTTGTTCTTATAAACAACACTGCAAAGAACAGCCCTGTGCTTTTTTTTTTTTTTTTTTTTAATTTGGCCACAGTTCACTGTAGGTTTCTTGCAGATAAATTCCCAGAGGGAGAGGTTGGGAGAGAGGGGGCATGGTTTTGTTTTTTAAATGTATGTAACATCGTTGGATCAATTACATATAATTTGTGAATACAAGTTGTGCCATTCACCGAGGGAAGGTTGACACCTTTCCTGACTTGCTGAGATTTGCACAACCTGGAATTAGATGGGTTGTAAACAAGCCTTCTAATAACCCTAGATTATCTGTGGCTATTGTCAGGTCATGTAGAGGTGGTAATTTATTAAGCAGAGTTTTCAAATGCGTCCAAGTACCCTGGGGTGGAGTTGAGCGTGGGAGGGGCTCAGGGAGGAAGAGGTGGAGCTGTGGTATTTGGGGGGAGCTGGTAGGCAGCTGGTGGCCATTTGTCTTGCGGCTGGCTCACTTCACCACCCTTTCTATCTGATGTCAAGCTGAAGAAACTGCCCGGGGAGGGAGCTGCCCCCCAGCTGCTAGGGGGAAGAGATGGAGCAGCAAGGGTGGAGGCCATCCGGGCATGCGGAGGTTAACAAGTCCTGCCCTGTTCCTACAAGGCGGTGGGTGCCGTTTCAACATGGTTATTATGCTGCTTTAGCAGCCAAGAAACACCAGCTGGTGATGGTGAAATGCCACAGAAGAATTTCTTCAGGGAAGTTATTTACCAGCTAAACACTCGCTCATTCCATGAAGACTGTGGAGAAGGGGATTTTCTCAGTGCAGGAGGGACACCCTGCCTCCTGCTGTCCCCCCTGCCCCCCTTCCCTGTCCCTGTCCCCAAGACTCCCCTTACTGATCCAGTCACATTCTTTGGACATCACTTGTTTGATCACATTACTTGACTTCCAGGCCACCTGCTCCCTGAACAGACTGGAGGAGAGGCTGCGGGGTGGGGAATTAATGGGTACACACATCAGTTTAGCTGGAACAGAACCAGTTTGGTCTTAACTCTGATTGTTCGGCTTCTCAGGTGGCTCAGCAGTAAAGAGTCTGCCTGCCAGTGTAGGAGACGCAAGAGACATGGGTTCAATCTCTGGGTCGGGAAGATCCCCTGGAGAAGGAAATGGAAACCCACTCCAGATTCTTGCCTGGAAAATCCTGTGGATAGAGGAGCCTGGCGGGCTACTGTCCATGGGGTCCCAAAGAGTCAGACATGACAGAGTGACTGAGCACACACATGTACTGGTTGTTCCATGAGACGTATGGCCCAATTTTCTGGATGGACAGGGCAGGTGGGTACAAGGAGACAGTCTCTGACCAGTAGGACTTTCCTTCAAGTGGGGCAACAAATTTGAGCACTGGGAGGAGACTTTCTCATTGCCTTGGCCCCAAAGTGTAGTCTCTTGACAGCAATGGGCTCACACGTCTCTCTGAGGTTTTTCCTCACTCAAGTCTCTCAGCACATAGTCGTGTCCTCAGGAAACCCTGGACGCCATTCGAGAGCCTCTGTTGCGGTCATGTAACTGTTCTTTTTTTATGTCTCTCTACTCACCCTGCTGGAAGGGGTCAGGGATTGTGTGTGCTTCATGTCCACAGCCCAGGGTCTGGCTCAGGGTCTGGCATGTGTAGATGTTTAATAAATATTTGAGGGAAGAAGTGAGTCGTAAAATCATAATAACTCAGCTCAATGTCTGGGTATTTATAGACTTTCTCCTCTGGAAGCTTCTTCTGGAATGTCCAGAGAATAGAGTACATCCAAGACAGAGTAATCCAGGGTAAATCCAAAATAGAGCAAAGCCAAGGGACACACAGACTCTCAGAAGGGGCGAAGTTTTCTTACACCTTTGAATAACTCTTTTCGACAAATGTGTTTTTCCTTCTATATTTTCCATCTTTGTTCTTATTTCCTTTAGCCATGGACTTTACTGTCTGAAGATGCACAACTGTTATTCCACACACAAATTTTAATTTCTTACAAACTCTGTCCCACTTTGCTAGGTCACTTCATGCTGTGCTGTGTGGTGCTTAGTCGCTTCAGTGGTGTCCCGCTCTTTGTGACCCCATGGACTTCACTCTCCATTTTATGCCACATTTCCATCAAAAAGTGTTTCCCCAAACCACAATCTGCCTGATTGTGCGTTGTTGTTCAGTTGCTAAGTTGCGTCTGACTCTGCGACCCATGGACTGTAGCCCACCAGCCTCTTCTGTCCATGGGACTTTTCAGGCAAGAATACTGGAGTGGGTTGCCATTTCCTTCTCCCGAGGATCTTCCTGACCCAAGGATCGAACCTGTGTCTCCTGCATTGCAGGGCGTCTCCTGCATCAAACATGGATTCTTTACCGCTGAGCCACCAGGGCAAGCCTTGTGGGGATGGGTCTTATTAACTGGCTTCCTGAAAAGCTGACCAGGCTGAGGACTCCCTGGAGTCTCTACCCCAGCTTTTGTGCATTAAAGAAAATTCTACCTGGTCACTTCTTTAACTACAGTGTGATTCACTTGAATAATTTTTAAAAAGAAGTAACTGATGTTAAATCCCTGATGACTCTTCCATGCAGGTGTGCTGCCTCTGATGGGGGCAGAGGTTGTGACAAAATCACTTCTTCTCCTCCCTGAAGTGACACAGTCAGGCCAAGCTGGTGGGTGACAGGGCGCCTCTGAGGCCTCCACCCCCGTGTCCTTCACAAGGACGTGCCCAGTGTCCAGCATGGCAGCTTTGTCAGGCAGTGAACTCAGGGCAGAGGAGGGTGGAGGGACAGGCATTGGCTGCCAGCAGCAGGGTATGCAAGACGCTGAGGGCTTTAGCGTGAAGGACCAGATCTCTCCAGGAGGATTCATAGTCTGGGCTGATGCCAGAGGAGACAGGAAGTGTAGTAAATGGGGTAGCCACTGTTTCTCCAGTTAAATGTTTGTTTTCTGTGGCAGTCAGGGCTGGGGATGTGTTCTGGTTTTTGGTTTTTTTTTTGATGATTTGCATATCATAAAATTCACCCCTTTAAACTATGCAACTTAGTGGTTTTTTTCCACAAAGTTGTGAAACTATCACTACTGTCTAATTCCAGCAACCCCCAAGGAATTCTCATTGCCCCCAAAAGAAATCCCAAGCCTGTTAGCAGTCATTTTCTATTCTTTCCTCATCCCAGCCTCTGACGACCACGAATCTACTTTCTGTCGTGATCGATTTGTTTAATCTCGGCATTTCATTTAAGTAGAATCCTACAACTTCTGTGTCTGGCTTCTTTGACTCTGCACAATGTTTTCAAGGTTCATCCATGTCACAGAATTTATCCAGACTTCATGCCTTTCTATGACTGAATGAATATCTGTGGACATTTCGATTGTTTCCACTTTTTCGTCCTTAAAAATAAGGCGGCTAATAATATTTGTGTAAAAGTTTCTGCATGATATATGTTTGCAATTCTCTTGTGTGAATTCCCTTCAGAGTGAAAGTTCTGGGTCATAGGATAACTCCATGCTCAAGCTTCTAAGTGATTTCCAGACTGTTTCTGAAGCAACAGCACCATTTTACATTCCCATCAGCAATGTGTGAGGATTCCAATTCCTCCACGCTTTATGTCCATCTTTTTGATTAGAGTCATCCTCAAGGATGTGGCTGTGCTGTGCTTAGTCGCTTAGTCGTGTCCAACTCTTTGTGGCCCCATGGACTGTAGCCCTTCAGGGTCCTCTGTCCATAGGGATTCTTCAGTCAAGAATACCGCAGTGGGTTGCCATGTCCTTCTCCAGGGGATCTTCCCAACCTAGGGATCGAACCCAGGTCTCCCGCATCGCAGGCTGATTCTTTACCATCTGAGCCACTGGGAAAGTACCGAGGATGTGGAGGGCAGGGGATATGCACTAGGTGATGCTTGTGATTAGGATGACCCAAGATGAATGGGCTTCCCTGATAGCTCAGCTGGTAAAGAATCTGCTTGCAATGCAGGAGACCCTGGTTCAATTCCTGGGTCAAGAAAATCCTCTGGAGAAGGGATAGGCTACCCACTCCAATATTCTTGGGCTTTCCTTGTGGCTCATCTGGTAAAGAATCCGCCTGCAATGCGGGAGACCTGGGTTTGATCCCTGGGTTGGGAAGATCCCCTGGAGAAGGGAAAGGCTACCCACTCTAGTATTTTGGCCTGGAGAATCCCATGGACTATATAGTCCATGGGGTCACAAAGGGCCGGACATGACTGAGTGACTTTTACCTTTCACTTTCAAGATGAATGGAAGGGGGGAAACTGAAGTATTGGGAGCACCTCAGGGTACATCCCTAGGAGGTTTGGGGACATGTCCCATCACAGATGAGGCAGGCAGCATGTATGTTTACTACTGGCTTATAGCCCCAACACCTAGAATGAAGCAGCTACCTAAAAGTCATTCAACACTAAACTATGTGTTGAATATAGGAATGACTGAATTAGTGAATCAAAGCCCCAGTCATTGGGGACCCAGTGAGCATGGAAGTACTAGAAGATGGGTGCATGCGTGGGTGTCAAGTCACTTCAGTAATGTCTGACGCTCTGCAACCTCGTGGACTGTAGCCTGCCAGGCTTCTCTGTCCATGGGATTTTCCAGGCAAGAATACTGGAGTGGATTGCCATGCTCTCCTCCAGGGGAATCTTTCCGACTCAGGGATCGAACTTGCATCTCTGACGTCTCCTGCATTGCAGGCAGATTCTTTACCACTAGCGCCACCTGGGAAGCCAAGGAGATGGGTATATGCTATATATTCCAGAAGAGAACCACTCCTCCTAGAATCTTATCCTCAGTCTTTTGCTTTTTTTGTAATGGAGAAAGATGTAGCTTTAACCTTTCTTGTAAACAAGGCAAAGAAGTTGGTAAGGAACGGGTGGGAAGGGACTGCGGCTTGCACTGCAGAAGCATCGAGCTGTGAATTGTGGCTCAAAACAACCCCAAGGACAACATCCCCAGAGAGGCTTTGGCAACCACTGAACTGTTCCGCTGTTGCACCTGACTTCCCAAACTGGCCTTCCGTGGGAACGTTCAGCTTCAGATGTCTTTTCTCTTGTCTCCTTTCAGATCTTTCTTTGCAGAGGTAGCTGTGATTCTCGCGTCCTATGGCAAAGGAGAGGACAGCCACTTGACTGCTGAGCCTCCTTCCAGCATGAGCTCGCTGGCTCTTCCTGGGATGGTTATGTAGGTGCAGTAGGGGCAGCAGAGCTGAAAGCCTACAGATGCTGTGTTTCTTGAGGCTTGGTACTGAGGAGGGGTAGGGTGCTAAAGGGGCCACTTGCTGTGTGAACAGAAATGTTTCAGGCAGAACACTTAGTGCAATAATAATAATAACAGTTCTAGTTACAGAATATTTTATATATGCTAGATTCTGCCCAGAGTACTTTATATAATCTGGTGATGGCTGTTGATTGTCTTCCTGGAGTAGATACTCCCTGCTTCCTCCTTATTCCTGTTAATAGAGGACCAGAGGATAAAGTGAGATAGGTACCTCATTCCTTTTCCCCAAATATTTGTCTTCCCAGCATCCCTTGTAGCTAGAATTGGTCACGTGATCCAGTGCTGGCCAATAAGATGGAAGAAATGCTGGGTGGTCTCTTTAAAAAAAAAAGATGTGGGGATGGAAGTCCTCTATACTGAAGATTCTGCATTCAGGTCTCCTGCAGCCCCCTTGTGACTATAAGAAGGGGAAAGAAAGCCAACTAGATCGCAGAGCCGTTGAGCTAACCCTGAAGATGACTACTCCTGGCGTCTTATTATTCAAGAAAATATATTCTTTGTTGAAGTCACAGTAAATGAGACTTTCTGTCCCTTGATGCCAAAAAAACAATAGGCACATCTATTTTATCTGATTAATCCTCATAATCACCCCAAGTATGGTTATTTCCCCATTATAAATGAGATAATTCATGTTCAGAGAGGATAAGTTACTCGTCCAAGTTCACACAGCCAGAATAAATAGGTGAGTCAGAATCTGAATGTAGGTCTGTCTCCAAGCCCTTCTTATTTTCACTGCTGCAAACCTCTGTCCACTCGGGCCTCAGACAAGGTGAACAATGTCCAGACAGAGTTTTGGCAGAAAGGGATCTTCCTCACCCCAAAATGTGTCCTGGGTCTTCTGGGTTGCTGGTTTATTCTTCCCTCGTGGTATCAGAGTCTTTGGGCTCTTCCATGAATTAGGCCCCTGACCATCTGGTGGGAATGGCCAGTATACAGGAAAGCACACAGGGCTTAGAATAAATAAGCCTGGGCTCAAATCCCAGCCTTGGTACTTATTAGCTGTGTGACCTTGGGTAGGTTCCCTGACCTCTGTGAGCCCCGATTCCTCATTTGTAAAGTGCATAAGAATTCACTTGGACAGAAAAATCAGGTCGAGCTATCTTGAGCCAAAAGTGAAGACCAATGGGTAGATCTGGCTCTAGTCTTAGAGGTAGAGGTGTTCATAGAAAGAGAAAACATAGCCCCATATTTCCAAATTCCACTGCCCAACTTCATCACCCCCAGGTGGCTGCATTTCCTCCTCCATCCAGTGCACCATGTTCTGTTCCCTTCACTGACCCCAGGGAAAAATCATGCCTGTTTCCAGGGAACACCGCGTATGGTTCTACAATGAATGCTCGTGTTTCTGATTGGTTGGCACGGTCACATGACCATTCTGGGAGCCAGGGGATGGAGTTAGTTCCATCAGAACCTTTCTCTGAAAGTGGGATGGTTTGATCCCCAAGGAAAGAGGAGGTCCTGTACCTAGAAGTAGGGAATAGATGAAGAAAAAAATCCAAAAGATGTCTCCTCGCACACTTGGGAGAGCAGTTTTGAGCATTCAATGAGATAGATATACTTTGCGGGTACCCAGCACGTCGCTGACTCTAGTGGACAGCTGGTAATGGGGTTGGCCTCTTCCCAGGACTTGTCATTGCCCTCCCCGAGGCCCTTGGCCTGTCCCTTTGTGTGAGTGGGCACCTGTGGCAGGGGGAACTAGCCCATTTCCACTATGCAGCCCCTATCCATCACCCCAGCCTTTGTCCCTGCACCCAACGTGACAATCACCCTGTTGCTTGAGATGAGATTCTAATCCTATTATTCATTCATCAACCAGCGGACAAGAACAGCCCTGGATCGAACACGGCCAAAGAGCCTGGGAGAAGCCTTCTTCACTGCTGTGAAACTAGGCTTAACTAAGGCACAATAGGTGTGTAATTTAAGGTTTTGTTGAGCTGAAATCCAATCACATACTTGACTGGTGGATCACAGAGACTCCCAGGCTAAAAGAATGAGATAATTCCACCTCACACAAACACTGGCATTCGGCTTTGACTTAATGACAAATGTGTAACCAACCTTACACTGTTTCACCCTCGCCCCCTCTCTCTGTCTCTTCTTTTTTTCAATGTATTTCCACCTCCTTCCTCTCTCCCCTCCATGTCGTCCCCTCCTCTGTACCATTCAGAGATGGGATGGGACTCGGCAGAGCCCTAGAGCTAGAAACAAAGGTGAATAAAGCAGGAGGACACCTTATGAATGGTGATCAGCCAAGGGATGCACTCACGTCCGTTTTATTCACTTAATTGAATGATTACCTGGAAGTGAGAGATGGCTTTTCGGGATGGATTTAGTCTAATTCTTACTGGTCTTGATTCTTCTGTTCCAGGAATGGCTTCAATGAGAAAGGGTAGCAGACAAGAGAGACTCATGGTCCTACTCCTGAACTGTCCCCTTTATTCATTCAGTGCTTTTTGTCTAGTGGGCATCACTCAGCGTGGGGTGGGGAAGTGTTGTAAGAAGAAATAGTGCATTTAGTTTTTGAGCCCTGTTAAGTGGTGGGATAGATATTTATATTATAAGAGACAGTAGCATAAATGTGTTCACTTAACTTCATGAGTTCACTGAAATGTATTCACTCCACAAACATTTATTGAATGAGTACCACATTACCTGCACTCTGCTAGCCCTCGGTGATGCTCTGGTAAAGAAAGGCATTAAAAAATAAGCAACAAGTAACATGGAACTAGGAATGATGGAGAAGGCTACTTTGGAAGTGAAAGGGGTGCAGTGATGGGGAATTAAATGAGAGGTGGTTGTTAGGGAAGACTTCTCAGAGGAGGGGATATTTGAGTTGAGAACTGAAAGATGAAAAAGAGTCATTTATTCTAAAATCTGGGGGAAGAGCTTTGGAGTTCATGGCCAGTGCTTAGATGGGAGATACTGGAGTGAACCAGGGCTTTCCTGGTAGCTTAGCTGGTAAAGAATCTGCCTGCAATGCAGGAGAACCCCGTTTGATTCCTGGGTCGGGAAGATGCCCTGGAAAAGGGATAGGATACCCACTCCAGTATTCTTGGTTTTCCCTGGTGGCTCAGACAGGAAAGAACCCACCTGCAATGTGGGAGACCTGGGTCCGATCCCTGGGTCGGGAAGATCCCCTGGAGGAGGGCATGGCAACCCACTCCAGTATGCTTGCCTGGAGAATCCCATGGACAGAGGAGCCTGGGGGGCTACAGTCCATGGGGTCACAAAGAATTGGACATGACTGAATGACTAAGCACAGCACAGCACAGCACAGGTTGAGCCAGAAGGCCTAGCTTCGAGCTCTGCCTGCCGTTTATGTGTGCTATACACGGGAGCAAGTCATTGCCTTTCTGAGTCTCTGCTTTCTTTCTTTGTTTTTTCCCCACTGCACTGGGTCTTGGTTACTGCGAGTAGGCTCTCTCTGGATGTGGTGAGCAGGGGTCACTCTTCATTGTGGTGTGCAGGCTGCTCAGTGTGGTGACTTCTCTTGTTGCTGAGCACCGGCTCTAGGCACACAGGCCTCAGTCGTTGTGGTGCACGGGTTTAGCTGCTCCGTGACAAGTGGAACCCTCCTGGACCAGGGATCGAACTCGTGTCCCCTGAATTGGCATGAGGATTCTCAAACACTGGACTACCAGGGAAGTCCCGAGTCCCTGCTTTTTAACATGTTCTGTGAACTTCACCAAGTCTCTGTGAGGCCCCATAGTGACCACAGTGGGGTCAAGAATGAAAAGTCATTCTTCTTTGCAGAATGTAACTGCAAGGAAAATGATTAGATTCATGTTTCTTCATTGAATGGGCATGCTGTGTGTAAGGAATGTTGTCTTCAGAAATGGAGGTGACCAGGGACAAGTCTGTAGAATGGGTTTCCATTAAATTTTCTGTCTTGGAACTTCTGTATATGTCAGCTCTTGGCTTGAATTTTCCAGAGAAATAGTTTCTATTGGGAGAGAGCTGAACTGAGCTTTCCAATGAGATTCTGGAGTAATTTAAGATGAACCTGACACTCATCACTTGTGCATTGGCCCAACAAGGGCTTGATTTTGTAGCCAACATTAATTTTACATCAGCTAAGTGCCAGATACTCTGCCAAATGCTTTGCTTATATTGTCTCATTTAATCTCTACCAAAGCCCTATTTTTAAGACAAGGAAGAGGTTATATGATTTATTGTAGGTTACACAATTATGACAGAGGCAGAGCTGAGATTTGAATATTTCTAGTACTGTTAATTACTGTTTCGAACACTAGTAATGATAGCTTCCACTTATTAAATGCTCTCTATGTGTCATGACTATGTTGTTCTGAGAAGTCAATTATTATTCTAGATGTTGTCCCTCGCATGTGCATGCTCAGTCATGTCCAACTCTTTGCAACCTCATAAATAGTTGCCTGCCAGGCTCCTCTTCCATGAAATTTTCCAGGCAAGAATACTGGAGTGGGTTACCATTTCCTATTCAGGGGTTCTTCCTGCCCCAAGTATCAAATCCAAGTCTCTTACATCTCTTGCATTGGCAGGAAGATTCTTTACCACTCTGCCACCTGGGAAGCCCAGATGCTGTTCCTTAGTAGGTAATATTTCCTTTAGTTCAAGATGCTTTTAGGACCTTTTTGTCTTTGGTGTTCTTTCATTAAGATACATCTAGGCATGGATGCTGATTTATTTTCTTTGCTTGGGATTCCTGAATCTGAGGGTTTATAGACAATTTCTGTCCCCACAAAATCCACATGTTGGAATCTAATACCTGATGTGATGGTATTTGGAGGTGGGGTCTTTAGGGGGGACCCCATGGATTTTAGCCCGCCAGGCTCCTTTGTCCATGGAATTCTCCAGGTAAGAATACTGGGAATACTTAATAAATGGGATTAGAATCTCTATGAAAGAGGTCCCAGAGAGATCTCTCACTGTCTCTACCATGAGAGGACACAGCACGCAGACTACCATCTATGAACTGGAAGTGAGCTCTTACCAGACACTCAGACTCTGTCAGCAACTTGATCTTGGACTTCCCAGCCTCCAGAACTGTGAATAATAATTGTTTGTTTAAAAGGGGCTTCCCTGGTGGCTCAGATGGTAAAGAATCTTCCTACAGTGCAGGAGACCTGGGTTTGATCCCTGGGTTGGGAAGACCCCCTGGAGAAGGGAATGGCAACCCACTCCAGTATTCTTGCCTGGAGAATTCCATGGACAGAGGAGCCTGGCGGGCTACAGTCCATGGGGTCACAAAGAGTCAGACACGACTGAGCGACTCACACTTCACTTCAGTGTATCGAGTTGATAGTATTTTGTTATGGCAGCCTGAACAGAGTAAGACAGGAGGGTTAGTGACTTCCCTCAATTCTGGATTTTCTCAATTATTTGAATATTGCCGCCCCTCTAATTTTTTATCTTCTCTTTCTGGAACTCAGAGTAGATGTAGGCTAGAACTTTCCCTTTGATTTTTCCTATTTTTATCCTCTCTTCCAAAATTTCCACCTCTATTTTTCTCTGTGCTATAGTCTAATTCCTTCAGACCTGTTGTCCAGCTCACTAATTTTCCCTCAGCTGTGTCTAACTGATTTAAGTCACCCATTTCCTTTTAAAAACTGAAGTATAACATACAGATAGAAGTGCAGAAATCATAGGTTTACAGCTTGGTGAGTTTTCACAGAGTGAATGTACATCCATAGCCACAGCCCAGGTGAGCCATCAGAACATGACCAGCACCCCAGAAGCTCTCTCCCTCCCTTCCCATCATCATCCACTTCCTTCTCCACAGAAACCATTCTTTGAGATCCACCACCAGAGATGGTTTTGGCTAGTTTCAACTTTCCCTAAATGGAATAACGCAGTATTTGCCATTCAGTCAGCAGTACATTTTTGATGTTTGTCAATGCAGCTGCATGTGTGTTATCCACGTCTAAAAGTTTTGTTTAGTTCTAAAAAACATAGCATGCTTGGTTTTATTTTCTTTTTCTGTTTGTTCATATATCTGCAGACTTGGTGAGTCTTATCTTCATGGTGCTTTGCTTCCTTGTGATTTAGTTTGTGGTCACGTTCTCTTGGCTTTTTACTTGTGGGAATGTTTTCAGGCTGGGCCTTACTTAGAGCAAATTTCCATTTGCTTCTGCCAAGATTCCTGATTAGTTACCAAACATGGGACTACTTTAAACGAAATAGTGAGCTTGGGGATTTTTGTGCCAATATGTAGATACTATTAGTGGATTTGGATTCCAAACCCACATGAGGTTTATGACTGAGCACTTGCAGGGGAGACTGATAAAAGCCCCATGGGGTGGTGGGTTGTTGTTGTTAACAACTTTATTGAGATATAGGGTGATATTTTTCATCCTAACTCACTCACTGAGGGATTCACTTTCCTGGGATCTCCATTCTTAACAGCTACCTAACTTAGGTCCTAAGCCTGGGCTTCACTTCTCCCTACATCAGAGATCCTTTAAATCAGAGGCCTAAGTCCACCAGGTGTGGGCAGGTGCTCCTCGGGCAAGCAGTAGTTCTGGCTTGTTTATCCCCTGCTTTGGAGCATTCTCGTTATTTCTGGCCTCCAAGGATTTCAGTCGCTTTTCCTGCTAGCTCAGTCATACATTTAACAAATGTAATCTTAAAAATTTTTTATCCAACTTTTTTTTTGTGGTGAATGTGTATTATGTTGCAGGAAGGCTTCTCTGCCATGATGCTGGACCAGGTAAGCAAATTCTTTATATGCAGTATCTCTTTTAGACTTAAGAACACCACCTTGAGATAAGTAGCCAGAAGTATTCCCATTTTACAGATGAGGAAACTGAGACTCAGAGAAAATAAATAACAAGTTAATGTTGCTCAACTAGTACATGGCAGAGACAGGATTCAAACCCAGGTCCATGTCACTCTATTGCCTTTCTCTATAACAACTATACTTGCTGAAGTCAGTGATGACTTAGGGTTCACTCTGGGTCTCTGCATCAGTAGAGCAATCCCATCATTAAGAGGAACTGGTCCATTGCCAAGGGTGATGCCCTCAGTGCCAATTGACTGCCAAGCTTTGGCTCCAGCATCCAGGCGGAACACACAATTAAACATCCAGGCTTCTTTGGCAGGGGGGATGGCCACAAAGCAAAGTGGCATTTGCTGATTTGAGCATCTTCAGATACTACAAATGTGCCAGTTCAGACTTAGAAAGTTTCCCAGGGGAGAAAACTTGGCTGATAGAACATTTCAGGCAATTAAGTTATTACAAAGGAAGGTTCTTTAAGGATAGCTTCAACACTAGGCTTCCAGAGTCACCCAGGGAACATTCTCATGGCGGACCTCCTATCTTCTAGAGTCTTATGTTCATCTATTCTCCAGTCTCATCTGGTCAGTGGGTCCCAGGGTGCAGCCCCCTCTAGCCTCCTCCTGGCCTAGGATCTAGACTCCTGGACTCCAGTCCTGATGGACAGGGGTAGTACCAGTATCTGGGGCACCTTCATCTCTTCTTCATCTGTCTTGGCTGCTTCAGAAAAGCATGCCAGCCTTTTGGTCCTCTGAGCTGCTGCTTTTTCCTGCAAAGGGAGGTTGTTTGCATGTCAGTTAGAAATAAGCTTCAAAGAGTTGGGAGCACAGAAACAAATTCCTGTTGAGCATTTGCTGTGTGCCAAGCACTTGTTTCACAGTAGTGAGCAGGATTTATTTTATTTTGATACACTTTTTCTATTTTTGACAGCCATCAGCACCTACTTGTATTTTACATCCTTTCATTAGTCTGTTTAGAGAGTAACACAGGAAGGGCAGTATACCCTGGTGGTTTAGACCATCTCTGAAGTCAGAAGTGACTGGGATCAAGTCTCAGTTTCATTGTTTTATTCATGTGTGACTGTGAGTCCATCTGGATGTCAGTTTTCCCATCTGCAAAATGGGGCTAAGAATAGTAGCTACCTCAGATAACTGGAGTGTGGCAGCCACTGGGAGGTCACCTCTAGTAAGTTTTCATACTTGCCAGAGGCTGAGTGTCTCATGGCTTGTCAGGGGGACAGTCCCCAGAGTTGAAGCCCCAAGGAACACCTTAACCAGTGAGGCATGGGAACTGTTGCAAATAGCCCAGCTTCTTGGTCTACAGTGGGACCATCTTGTGGTATCTTCTATATCGTCTCTCACAGGATGCCCAACAAGGTTGAGCCACGGTTGCCCACACTGGTAACTGTCCCATTAATACACTCTTTATATATTTTCCTCCCTTCATCCCCTCCCTTCCCCACCCCTCACAGTGCTTCCTGAGGTCACCTTCCAAATAAAGGTGGGCACCCAGTCTTTCCCTGTAAGCTTTGTTCCCAAAGCACGTCACCTGGGAGATGCTCTGTGCTCAGCTGGAATTCTCTTGCTTGAGAATAACAGGTTCCTGGGCTGATTGGAGGAAAGGATGGGGGTAGTAGATCACATCACTTACAGTTTTTAAAAGTCACATGATATAAAACATACTATTTTAACCATATTTAACTGTACATTTCAGTGACACTAAGTACATTCACTTTGTTGTGCAACTCTCACCATCATCCATCTCCCAAATTTTTCAAAACTCTGTCCTCATTAAACACTAACTCCCCACCTCCCCTCCCCCCTCCCCTACCCCTCTGCTTGTGGCATCTGCCAATGTACTTTCTGAATCTATGAACCTGACTATTTTAGGTGCCTTGTGTAAGTGGGATCAAACTGTATTTTTCTGCACCTAATATATACTGGAATGCAGTTTTAAGGTTAATTTAATATGTGTCCTACAAACAGATATGGCAACCCACTCCAATATTCTTGCCTGGAGAATCCCATAGCCTGGCGGGCTACAGTCCAAAGGATCACATAGAGTTGGACACGAATGAAGTGACTTAGCATACATGCACAAACAAATCACACCTGTTTTCCCCTCTTGTGCTATACAGTAGGTTCTCATTCACTTACAGTTTTAAAATAGCAGGATCCTTGGTCTGTGACATTCTCGTACATGCCACGATGAAACTGCCAGCTGAGGGGCACTGCGGTCTTGACCCACACATCCTCTTCTATGAAAAGGGGGAAAAGTTAACATTTATTTTCTGCTGAAACATGACAACCTGCAAGATGTATGCCAGTGCTCCCAGATGGCAGGCTTTGGCAAGTGTGAGCATGAGGGGTGGGAGTCCCTTTGCTTCCCATCCACGTGGAGATCTACCATAGGGAGTGTGGCTCTATGACTTTCCCCTGAAATAGACAAGGTGCCCCGAGCTCAGTGAGCTGTGGTCAGGACTTCTGGCCACTGGTCTGGGGCTGGGCAGCTGGGTCTGGGAGCAGATTGACCTTGTCCTTTCCTCTGCGATCTGACACTAGCTAATTTTTACCACAACAATCCTGAGAAGTGGGTATTCTTTTTCATCCCATTTTATGGAGGAGGAAGTTGAGGCTCAGAGAGGGAATGTGACTTGCTGCAGTGCACCCAGGTGGTAAGTGGAGAGCCCTGATTTGAAGCCAGGATTGGTCTGAAGCAAACGAGGAGACGAGAATCATGGGATGGGGCTCGCCTGACATGGATGTACAGATGGGGCTTCCTGGCAGAAGTATCTCTGTATCCAGTTTCTTGGAGAGGCAGTTGAGTGGGGGAGGGGGAATCCCAGGAGCCTGGGGACAGTGATAGGCTGGGGATCTCAGAGAATGATGAGGCAGGAAAGCCAAAAGAGGGGATCGTTATGCTCTCATTCTGAGAAGATATTCCCTTCAAAGCTGGGAGGAGGGAAAGAAAGGCAGCATCTGAAGGGCCTCACAGCCTGCAGGACTCTGTTTCCAGCCTCGTGAGGCTGTGTGAAAACCTGGGATTTACTGTGCTCCGGCCAACTAAGGAGATGGTGTTGTGGGGAAAAAGCACCAAGTCTAATGGGCACCCCGCCTCCTGCCATGTAGGGGTCATGCAGCCGGTCTGGGGAGTCAGAGAGAACCAATCACCCGGGACCCATCACATTGGAACCTGGTTCCCAGGGGGCAGGTCTTGACCACTGGGTCTTCTTTGTGGGTGGAGACAATGCTGCCACTTCCTCCTAAGTTGGAAATACGTCAGAGGCATGACATTTCATTGTGGACTCTTCATCTTCGTCATTATCACCACTGTCCAACTAATGTTCTGTGGGCATCTGCTCTGCACCAGATGCCACTCTTTGCCTTTATCATTTTATTTTTTTAAAAACAATTTTATTTATTGTTTTTTTTAAATTTCTGATTGTGCTGGGTCTTCGCTGCTATACGGGTTTTTCTCTGGTTGTGGCGAGCGGGGGCTACTCTTCGTTGTGGTGCAGGGGCTTCTCATTGTGGTGGCTTCTCTCATTGCAGAGCATGGACTCTAGGGTGTATGGGCTTCAGTAGTTGCGGCTCCTGGACTGTGGAGCACTGGCTCAATAGCTGCGGCGCATGGGCTTTGTTGCTCCGTGCCATGTGGATCTTCCTGGGTCAGGGATGGAACCCATGCGTCCTGCATTGGCAGGCAGATTTCTTCACCGCTGAGAGCCATCAGGGAAACCCCTATAATTTCATTTTAAAGCCTGTGATTTCCCTGTGAGGTTAGCTGGGGCTGCTGGCGATTTAGCACCTAAGTGAGAAAAAAGATGCTCTTTCCCAGGAGGTTGTGGTTCAGCCATATTCCTGGCTGCCAAGTGGATGGGGGCTGAATTTCAGCCCCCATTTGCTCCCTTCACTGGGCATCTTTGCCCAGTCTGCAGACTGCCTACTGTAATTACCTGAATATTAGCTATCACAACCCCCATTTTACAGATGAAGAAACAAAGACTAAGGAGAGACTGGCCCAAAGTGACACAGCCAGTGATTGGTCGAGTCAGAATTCCAACCTGCCTGAGTCCCAGGGCACTGAGATTTGTATCACACCACAATTTAGAACCACTCCATTTAATAAGAACTCTTGGGTGTGTTGGTAGGGGAGAGTGGAGTCCTTTTGTTAGTGGTAGCAGCTTAGTAGCTAAACTAAGTAGTTAAGTCGTGTCTGACTCTTGCGACCCCGCAGACTGTAGTCGACACCAGGCTCCTCTGTCCATGGAATTCTCCCGGCAAGAATACTGGAATCGGTTGCCATTTCCTTCTCCAGGGGATCTTCCCGACCCAGGAATCGAACCTGGGTCTCCTGCATTGCAGGCAGATTCTTTACCAACTGAGCAACATTAAAACCTTGTAATTGCCAGACTTGTGTAAAAAAGAAGATAATTTGCTACAGTTTTAAAGTCATCAGAGGATGGGGGAGGAAAAAAAACAACCCAGACTTGTAAATACTCTTAGCTGCTCTCCAACTCTGTTGAATTTAACTGATGTTTTCAGTGTTGACTTCCCCAGCTATCAGCTTAACTATATAAATCCAGTTGACGTGTCTTTATTCAGATAAAACTCTAATACTGCAAGTGTAGCAAATTAGATGCAAATGCCCCTTTTTTATTTTAAGTATACTTAAAGCTGCCTTTCCAATGCAAATTTCATAGGAAATCTCAACCAGCTAGGACAGACATCTTAGCTGTCAGCAGGCAAATGCTTTCATTTTGGTCTTAGGCAAGGGAGCTGCCTGCTTTTTTTCTTTTTGCCCCTGCAGACTGAGATAATTAAAACTACAGAGAAATAGTTTTAAATATACATGATACACACAGTTCCTTAAATTATGGGATAATGCATAAATTCACCCATTACCATATTTGATAGCGGTCTCGATGACCAAAGATAGAGGGTGGCGGTGGGGGGGGTGGGTGATATCATTTTCCCCAACTACTTACTTCCCTTGTCAATAAGCCTCACAGCTCCTTGTACTTCACCTGGTGTCCTACTGAGCCCTGGTAATGGTTCAAAACGAGTTGGTGAACACACTCATTAAAAAGCAACCGTTATGGGTTTTTTTTTTTAAGAAATAAAAATGTTAATGGTAACTTTTTTTCCTTTTTTTCTCCCCCAGCAGTTCTCAGTCTCTTTGGAATACATATCCATTTCGGCTTTGATTTGTTGAGCTCCCTGAATGAGTTTATCCAAACAATGTGAATTTACTCAGATCTCTCTCAAATCCCACATCTCTTGTGGTTGATAAAGCTGACTTTAGCTAAGAAGGGCTGGATCAGTGTGATTTGAAATTCACATTGAAAATGATAAGGGCTTTGCTGGAAATAATAAGCACAGTCAAACGCTGTCAGGAGGAAACAGTCGAGCATGCAGGGAGAAATTTGGTAAGGCCGTGCCCCGCCTCCCCCCTTCTCTTTCCAGAATCGAGGTAGAGGACAGAGGGGAAAGGTGAATGGGGCTTTGCTTAGATACACACTTCAGCCCGGCAGATGATGGGAATGATAATTCCATAGAGCTTAGGGCATTGGCTTATTCTTTATGATTGAAAAATGGCATCCATCCCTTGATGAGTGATAGACACTCCGTGGGCATTGGGGGTGGTGGCGATTTTTGCCGGCATAGTGCCTGATATGGGCTGGAAGGCAGTACACACACTTTCTTTCTTCCTCCTCCTCCCCCTTCACTCTGTCTCTCTCCCTCCCTCCCTCCCTCCCTCCCTCCCCCTCTCCTCTGTTCCTTTCTGAGCACCTAATACATGCCTGGCCCTGGGCTACATGTTTTCTCATTTCCTCCTCTCATTTCTTCCTAGCGACTCTAGGAGGCAGCACAATGATTATACCCATTTTACAGATGGTGCCTTCAAGATGTGACCTTGTGGCAGTCCAGTAGTTAAGACTCTGAGCTTCCACTGCAGGGAGCCTGGGTCCAACCCCTGGGTCAGGGGTCCCTGGTCGGGGAAGTAAGTTCCGGCGGGAGGTGGTGTTTATAGTCGCTAAGTCGTGTCTGATTCTTGCAACCCCATGGATCCTGCAAGGTGCAGCCAAACAAGAAAAAATGTGACCGTGTGAAGCCATGGAGGACACCATGTCCTGAGATGGAGAGCATGTGGGTCCTGTGTATCACAGATGAATCTTCATTCTCTTTCCAACTTTGGCAGCCAGGTTGAGAACACTTTAAAGAAGTGATGCTTTGGAACCCGGTTGCACAGGCACTCTAAGACGTTTTGTTCCTGGAGCATGTTAGCCAGTGAAAGTGACTGATGGGGAGGGGTGGAGTTGGGGAGTGAGGGCAGAGGCTGGTGTTCTGGGGGCCAGAGTGGGTTTTTTTTTTCTCAGTGAGTGAGATCTGAGTAGGTGGGAGGGCTTCTCAGACTTGGCACTATTGACATCTGTGGGGCTGGGTGATTCCATGGCCTGGGGCAGGGGGTGAGGGGTGAAGGGTGGGACTATCCTGAACAGTCTGGGATGTTCAGCATCCTCTCTGGTCTCTATGCCACAGATATCAGTGACGCCTTGCCCCCGGTTGTGACATTACCACACATCCCTTGAAGGTGGGGGTCAGGAATCGTCCCAGTAGAGAACCACTGCTGTAGACTTGAATCCTTCAAAGCCCAGATTCCTCCTTTTCCTTAAAAGGCAGGTTGCATGTAGGTTCCATCCCCACCTCTCCTTTTTCCTTTGTCTCTGAAGACCACGCTTTCACACGCCCTCCTCAGCAGCTGAGCAACCTTCCTTGGAAATAGATGGCTCAGAGGAGCTTTGCCACTGAAACCTTATTTCTAATTATAGTAATCGCTCCCCCTTGTCTGCAGCATCAGGGCACTGGGATCAGACCCTGGGCTGCTCCTCAATGCCTTGATCTATACAATTCCAGTTTGGCCTCGATGAATGACTTTTCTGACTGCTTCTGCCTTGCCTCTGTGTGTCTGTGCGTGGGTGTGCACGCGCTAACCTGTGTGTTGATGGGGGTGGGGGACGCACGGTGGCCAGGCTAGGGTGGGGTGGGGAATTCATCCTTTGGAGTCCTTGTCCCTGAGCCACCTCTCAGACCAGGACGCGCCCTCTGCAGAATCCATCTCCACTTACCCAGCTCAGAGCTGACCTCCCCTCCCCTCCTCTCAGGGCTTGTGTCCCATCTTCCTTTCTCAGCCTGGACCACCTCTTCTGACTCTGAGACTCAGTATGTCTTAACCCGTGCCACTAATAACCACTGATCACCGAAGGGCAGTCTAAATTCTGTTTAGACTTAAAAAAAAAAAAAGAAAGAAAAGCTAACTTCAAAGGCTGTTTCCTGCAAGCCGAGCGGAAACCTAGTCCAGCCATTATCAACAGAAGCCGGATCGATATTTCAGCACCATCCCCTGGCTGGGTTTTCGAGGAACTTTTATTATTATTGCGGTTAAGCTGTTCTCAAGTGGAGCATCATTTATAAAACAAACGGATCCCTTCCAAATAGGTTATTTTCCTGGTTAATGACCGATCGTCTGCCCTGGGGTCTGTCTGTGTTGAGATTCCAGATGGGAACAGGCACTACCAGCCCAATTATCTTTATTAAGTGTTTTCCTCCTCCTTTCTGAAAAATGAAATGGCAGCTAGCTCAAATATCTCCTCCTTCCCCTCACTCTCACCCCTGTGCCATTTCCTGCATTTGCCTCATTATGGACAAGTATGTCCTTTAAGACACAGAGAGTAATGAGGCGGTTTTATGAGACTAATACATTTTAAATTTTACCACTGGAGCTAGCATCTTTAATTGTACAATTATACATTCATTTAGTGCACGCTCTTGCTCTCTTTCTCTCTCTTGCTTTAAAAGATAACAAACCACAGGTGACTAAAAGTGTGTGAAAAGGCAGAATTTCTGTCATTCTTTAGGGTTTGAAATCATGCAAGAATAGAAATTATTTTTCTCCTGAATTTTCTGAAGTAAAATTAGTGACTGTTGCAGAGAGAAGGGTTAAAAAAATTTTTTGGGGGGGGATGAAGAAATACAGGAGAGGGTGAGATTATACGTCATGGAAAACTTCTATTTTTCTGTCTGTCATTTCGACATAGAGAGCGTAGAACTAGAAAGCATTTTGAAAGTTAGATGTTCTGTGGTCCAGCAGCTGCAGCTGGTGAGAGAAAGAAAGAAGAGATAGAGAGAGCAAACCCCATGTAGCCTGTCTTTAACAAAAGCCCCCTACATTCCCCACCTGACAGGACTTTATCGGCTAGTAATAAATAAGGCTGAATTATTGATGATGAGAACTGCTAATATTATTATGACCTCAATTAAGTGCTTTTTTCAGACACATTAGTAACAAAGGGTCTACCCTCTCTCGGTTGCTGTTTTTTCTCCCCCAGGCCCCACTTTACATTAAAATCTAATTGATCAAACCTATTTGCCATTCGCACAAGAGTGATCACCATAATGGGTCATCTATCAGCACGAGCTCCTCATCAGGGTATTAACACCTTTTGTTGTTGGCCCCAGTTCTGCACCAGCCGAGAGGATCAGAAAGGCAGGGCCTCCGATCTGGAAGGATCGTGCGTGTGTGAGGTCTGACTTGTGGTACCTTTTAATTGCCCTCTTTAACACCCTCACAGAACACATAAGATGCTCTCGATTCCGAGGAAGTCCTGCTGGGCAGCTGTGGAGTAACAAGGTGGCACCCGCCTTATCAGAACAGAAGGTGCTGGGGGGCGGGGCTTCCCCACCTCCACTCCCAGGCTCAGGGCCTCCCCATCATTGGCTCCTCCTCTTGGCCTTCATCTGGACTACTTCAGGAAGTCCCTATGTCCTGTCTTTAAGGACTTGGGAACTTGGTGGTGGATGTAAAGATGTGGCAAATGTGCAGGCAAACATTTCTCAGAATTGGTGCTGGATTCAAATGGAGAGAGGTCCCCACTGATGAGAGCCATTCCATGGCTTACTGGCCCATGGCCACTCACAGAAGGTCAGTGGATGACCCATGAGGCCCTGAAGTGAAAGTCGCTCAGTCCTGTCCTACTCTTTGCAACCCCATGAACCATAGCCTGCCAGGCCCCTTTGTCCATGGAATCCTCCAGGCAAGAATACTGGAGTGGGCTGCCATTTCCTTCTCCATGGGTATCTTCCTGACGCTGGGATTGAACCCAAGTCTCCTGCATTGCAGGCAGACTCTACCAGCTGAGCCACCAGGGAAGAACATAAGCCCCTGAACTCTGTGCAAAGTTGTGTTTACAGGTATATTTCTGGGAGAGGGTTATAGTCTGACTCGTTGGGACCCAAAGGACTGTAGCCTGCCAGGCTCCTCTGTCCATGGGGATTCTCCAGGCAAGAATATTGGAGTGGTTGCCATGTCCTCCTCCAGGATAGCTTCCACTAGATTCCCAAATTTGTCCATGACCCCAAAGTGGGTTTGAAATGTCTTCTCGGGAGCTCCTTAGATGGGAGAGGTTTTCTATTAATCTTGCCCTCACTCAGGGTCTTGGGTCGCTGGTTTGGGGGATATGGTGAAGCACTGACATGACCTTTACTCCTGGTGTACAGTGTGATGGGGGTTAAACTCAGTCTCTCCCTGTCTCTGTCTCTGTCTCTGAGCCTCTGTCTTCTCTGCTGATTTGGTTGAGAGAAAAAGTTCCAACCTCTTGTTTTTTATAATGACTGTGAGAATGAGCTTTCTAAATTAATCTAACCCATGCAGTGCCTCCCACTGGGTGTTGGAAGATACAAGGAAATAGAAAGTGCCCTGTGTTAGCTGGGTTGCTGTTTTTTTGAGAGGTGAGAGCTTCCAATCTGACATGACAGGAACTCTCTTCGGGCGACATTAGAAAGCCTGGAGCAGGATTCGAGGCCATTTCGGCTCACACAGCTCCACCTGCCCACCTGAAACTCACGTCATCATTTTTTTTTCCTGATTATAAATGAATACATTCAGAAATCAGTCAGAAGGGAATTCAAAACTCCTCCAAGCTAACGTTTTGGCTTATCTCAATTTTCATTTTTTTCTATGCAAATAACTATAAGAAGAGTTCTATGAGGATTTTTTTTTTTGGTTTTGTTTTTTAAGAATTGGACTAGACACATGGTCTCTTAATTTTCTTACTTACTTAGCAACATATCGTGAAAACATCTAATAAATATTGTTCAGCATCATCATCCCAGTGACTGCATAGTATTTAACTGAATGGATTTACCAAAAGCTATTTACCAATCCCCTCTTGCTAGATACTTAGATGTTTGTTTCCAACATCTAAATGTCCATCATAAACGTGTCTGTTATAAACAGTGGCACAGTAAGTTTCCTTCTCTGAATGTTATTCACTTACTCAATTATGTTCTTAAGATGCACTAATAAAGGTAGAATTTCTGAATTAACGACTGTGTGTTAAATTAAAAAATTACAGTACAGATTAAGGTTTAGGATAGGTCATCAATGCAAATTTTAAGGTGTCGTCACAGGGCACTTCTGTCTGTCGGTTGTCTTAGGTGAAGAGCCTTGGAATGGAGGAGAGTTGGGATTCTTAAGGCTGATTGGGGGAGTTTTCTCTCTGTACGTGTGAGTCTGGAGCAGCTAGGATAATTAAGCTTAGTTTTCCTGCTTGGTGGAGGTAGTGGTGGGGTCGAATCTTCGTGCTCTTTTAGAGATGTTTTTATCAAACACACAGCCCTTGCTCCAAACAAGCCAGTTCTCTGTCAGTAAAGAGGCTGTGTGGGGCTGGTAGCTTTGAGGTGATGTCCCAGCTTGCCCCCTCACCCCAGAGCTCTGTCCTGACTCCCCTGGACCCCGTGCCAGGCGGCCAGCTAGGGGTCTGCCCGCCCACAGCTCCTTGGGAGAATGGGGGCTGGGCAGGGGGGTGCAGGGGGCTGCAGGGTCATGAGGCCTTTCACCAAGAAGCAGAGGACATCATTTAGCACTGCCTTGTGGCTTCTCAGCCTGTGTTGTCTTAATTCAAGTTGTCATTCATAGACCAGTAGCAAACTAAAATCAATAAGTGGTGAAAATGGGCTTTAAAGGCAAACTAAAGCTGCAGAGGAGGAGGAACACAGCATTTGTTGCCTCGGTGGGTCCTATTTTCCCTTCCGACTTAGGATGGCTGAATTTGGGACCTGAGTTGTTGTTGTTTTTTAAAGGGAAGGGGAGAAAAGGAGTGAATTTCTCTTTTACAGATAAACGGAGTGCCCTTTGGACAAGACCTTGGGAGGGGGAAAGTCATCATTTGACTGGATCACAGTGAAAAATGAACATAATGGTGTTTGGGGTAGGTCTATATCTTATCCCAGGAACACGGCAGGTGTGTTTGAGATGTTTGTCCTCTGACTCCTGTGCTACTTGCTGCAAGTCCTTGGCCCTCTCTGGGCCACAGTCTTCTCAACTGGAAAATGGAGTCAGACAAGGTATGGAAATTTTCAGCCCTTTTCTGTGGTGAGAAACCACAGCAGGTGTGCCAAGGGGTGCAACACAATGTAAATCAAGATCGGGGGGTTGGTGTTTGGAATTATGGTCCTAATCTCTGCAAAAAAATTCATCTGAAAGTTAATTTCACAGCAGAGACAAAGTTTAGGGGAGAAAAAATCCCTGGAAAAGAGGGTTTCCAAATTTTGTTCCACTTACCAGGGGCTACTGAGATCTTCTGCATGCCTAAAAATTACTACTGAAACCTCAACTTGGACTAACCCTACCTCCTTCCCGTGACAAGGGTAGAACCAGCAGAAGTAGAGAGACTGCCAGGAGCAGGTGGTTGATGCACTCTGGTTCTGACTATTGCTGGAAACACTGATGGCCTCTGTCACTAACAGGGGATCTCAGACTGGTTACTCTCCATCTCTGCGTGTCATGGGCTTGGTTGTTAAGAGATAGAAGATGAGGAGGCATGTGTTGAACCAGGAATAATTCAAACCATGAGACAACAGCAAAAACATGGCAACACTGTTTTAGTGGCAACAGAACTCTATCATCCAATCTCAGTGACAAAGTGAGGCAATAGTTCCTTGGGCTTCTTTTGAAGAAACCAGAGCTTCTGCAGATTGGCACCAAAAAGGTGGCCTGGAGGGGGAGTGGTGAAGGGAGGAACAGGGTTTCAGCAAAAACTGTCCACCCCCAGCCACTGATGCTCCCCAATGCTACTATAGGCAGGTCCCCTAGCGCCCTCTTCCAGCGAGTCTGTCACCACACACATTTAGAAATTCTGGGGTCTCCCAGTGCTGCACAGATTTGCCCGTGCAAATACAGCAAACCAATAAGGGTTAAAAAGGTGGAGGTAGGGGGAAATCATTGACAAGATTGGTGGCAGAAATAGAAATGTGAGATTACCTGTACTTAGAATGTACAAAATAAGTCAACACATTGGGAAACCTTTTTAAGAAATTGGGCTAAAAACTTGACTGGAGCTAGAGGGCTGGTTTGACTTGGAGTTGGTTTTAGGAAGCAAAAAGTTACTTATCCGTCTGGGGAAACTGAGCCCTGGAGTTCTGACGAGTGTGGAAGGCCAGCCCAAATCAGGCAGGGAGTGTGTGTCAGTTACCTCCACATCCAGGGCAGTCATGCATACTTGATTGCTGAGAAGGGTGGACCAGGCAGTGCAGAGAAAAAGCCGTAGTGCGCATACACACTGGCCTTCTAGAAACCTAGTGTCTCATGGTGATCCAGACACAATTGTGGTTCTGCTTTTTTTTCAAGCTGTTCCTACATGTCTGCTGAGTGTGCTCAATTGCTTCAGTTGTGTCTGACTCTTTGTGACTCTGTGGACTGTAGCCCGCCAGGCTCCTCTGTCCATGGGATTTCCCAGGCAAGAATACTGGAGTGGGTTTCCATGCCCTCCTCCAGGAAATCTTTCTGACCCAGGGATTGAACCTGCATCTCCTGCACTGACAGGTGGATTCTTTACCACTAGCACCACCAAGGAAGCCCCACAGGTCTGCTAGATTAGGTCTTATTAAAAAGGGCACCTGTCACACACTCATGGTAATAGCTTCTAACACTTACTGAGCACTTGCCCTATGCCACATATCATTTGAAGTTATTGACATGTATCAATGGATTCAATCCCTTCAGCAACCCATTTCACAGATGAGGACACTGAGGCTCAAAGAGGTGTAAACAGCAGAGACAGGATTTTGTGGACTCTGGGAGGTTTGAGGGTGGGTGTGCAAACATGAGACCATTTGTCTTGAAAACTGCGGACTTCTATGTGAAAGAAAGTGCGAGAGAAGCCTTTGACGCTTGAGCATGGCCATTTTCAGCACCCCACCCTCCTTCTGGGGGGACCTCAAGAAACACCCGAGAGCGGATTAGACTCCTCTATTCAGAGCTGAGACTTTGGGCACACGGACCTGATTCAGTGCTCTGTGGAGGTGCTCTGGGCTGCCTAGCAACTCCCAGGCTGCGGGGAAGACAAGGAAAGTTCTAGATGGCTGAGTTATCTGCTGCAGGCTTCCTCACCTTTTTAAAGGTGCCGAGACAGAGGCCACGCCCCTCACAGGAGAACACAGTTCGGTGCTGTTGGCATCCTCGGAGTCAGGACCACGCCCCCCCGAGACATCTCCCACCTGATCAGGGCTGCTGGTGATGGGAAGACAAAGAGGACCCGCCCTGTGTCCTTCCGCTTCCTGAGGCCAAGCCTTCATTTCCAACACACGCCCGTGGGGAGAACCTGGCGGCTCTGCCGCACACGTGGGCTGCCGGGTTCAGTCTCCAAGGTGGCCATGACGATGGCTGTTAACCCATCGGGAAAGTGCAGAGCTCTTGCTGTGCAATCCTTAATTTCTTTTGAGTTGTGGAGCCCTATTATTTTATATGACAGTCTCTTCCTTTCCCCTACCGTGACGGAATGTTCTGTGGCGTATGTTATGATCTTTAATTAAAGGGAACTTAATTTGCTTTGGAGGCATCCTTTGTTCATTGGAGACACCCTAGGGTGTTTTAAAACCAGGTTTGGAATCATTGCCATTGAAGCCTGGAGTCTACGGCGGCCTGGCGGCTGTGGCCGGAGGCCGGTTGCCTGGATGGAAGGGGGTGTCTGTGCTCACCACTCCCACCCTACCCTGTGCTTCAGTGTAGAAACGAGCTTCTCCAGATCCTCTCCACTGGCCCTGTTTTATTTTTTTTTAAAGCCCACCTTCCAAAGAACACAGACCCTGCAGGCCCGGTGAATAGACCGTGGGCCAAAATTACATTTGAGGAGGGGACGGACCATTTAGATGACAAATGGGCTTCAAGACACTGTCAGAAAGTCCGGGCGGGGGAAGACTATTAACGGTCACACGGAGGCAGCCGCATCTGTGATGCCAGAGCCAGTCCGTGGGTCCCCACTGCTGTGTTTACCGCCCCTTAATGCGGTATTGTTTACTCACAATTAAACCCTTTACCATTAATTTAACTTTCAGATGCTGAAATTGGTCACACAGCCTCCAGTCTCCAGGCCCGGACAGATGTGTTCTATACACTTGTTTAAACACGGCGCTCATTAGGAGGTAATGCATGTATAGCAAGTTGATTACACCACAAAGCAGGACGCTTTATCACGGGGGCCTCTCCGGAGGCCGCGGGAGGGGCCGTCAGCTGCCGCTGTCATTCTCCCCCCCCACCCCCGACCCCCACCTCGGACGCTGAGTGACGGCTCGGCCCGCCGCCTGCTCGGAAGTCCACCGCTTCCCGTCAGAGCTCCGCCGAGCTGCCTGGGAGGAGGTATTAATTGTTGTCAGCCTCCATTTCACACCCCAGATAACAAACGGGAGCCACCCTGGCAGTGTTTAAGGAAGATAAACAAGTTGCCCGAGCCCCTGCAATTAAACACGCTTGCATATTTCACTGAGATGTTTCCTGGAAAGAAAGCAGGGCCACCCTAAACCGAGAACACAGAGCGGTCCTTCCGTCCTCACAACCCTGGCGATGCCCACACCATGGGCATCAGGAAAAGCTCCCCCAAGTCCCCCACTGGTTTGCTGTGTCTCAGTAAACTGTATTTCTCCATCCCTAGAAAAACGAACATCTGAATGAAGCCTAAGGTAAATTTCCTATCTCTCAGGAGAAAAGTAGCGCGGTGCAGTGGTTCAAGGAAAGGATGTTGGAGCCAGTCTGCTGTGCTGTGCTTCGTTGCTGCAGTCGTGTCTGACTCTTTGCGACCTATGGACTGTAGTCCACCAGTCTCCTCTGTCCATGGATTCTCCAGGCAAGAATTGGAGTGGGTTGCCGTGCCCTCCTCCAGGGGATCTTCTCGTCCCAGGAATCGAACCCATATCTCTGGCGTCTCCGGCCTTGTAGACAAGTTCTGTAACCACTGAGCCACCTGGGAAGCCCCAGAATCAGTCCGCCTGGGTGTAAATTCCAGATCCACTTTTCTCAGTGGTGTGTTGTGTGACTTTGCCTCAGTAGCTTTGGCCGGGGCGGGGGCGGAGGGGGGGCTCAGTTTCCTCATCTGTAAAATAGGTATAACTATAATAATACATACCTCCTGTTTTAAGAGGAGTAAAGGAGGCTAAAGTTTGTGGCACTGTGCCTGATCTGTGGAAAAAGGTGTGGAGATGGTAGTTATCCCTAGAAGTCAAGTTAGTGGAGTTTACTTTTAAGGTATAAAAATGCTTAGCAGTAGATGGTTAGAAGCAAGAAATTTAGGTTACTCCTAAACTGAGGAATGGGATGCCGGTGTTTCTTTGTAGGGCTCTTTTCCTCACAGTCCTAAGAGGGTGGGATGGGATGAACTCAAAAGAGAAGCTGTTAGAGGTCTTTTGCTCAGGGCAGATCTAGCAGAGCCGGGAAGTGGACAGATTGCCACCTTCTAGATATTTCCACCCCACTCTCTGTCAAGGTGGAACCTGCCCCATAACCCCATTTGCTTCTCTAGCCATCCTCTCCCCCACTCCTTCCTCCCCCCTCCCCACCCTTCCCCTCTTTCTTCTTAAACTTGGCTCATGCTGTGTAGTCTTACATTCACCAGCCCACAGCAGCTTGCCCTTTATTTCCTGCCTTGAGATGCCCACCTGCTGTTTGGACCCTGATGTTTAAACTTTGAGAAACTGAGGCAGCTAGAATGGAAGTCTCTGCTGCTCTGGCCCCGCCATTCTGTCCTTGTTGCGCAAGTCCAAACCGCTGCCTCCCCGTTGTTATGGGACATTTGGATGTGCTGGTCCCTCTGTCTCAACTACCCCTACTCACACCAGCATCCCAGCTCTGGTTATCACTCAGCCTTTTCCAGCCCGCCAGTGGAGTTGATCTCTGTTTTAAGACCCTCTTTTTTCCTTTGTAGTAGCTCTCAAAATATTCATGATTTGAGTAGTTTTCTGTCTTCCAGTGAAGAGGGGCTGTATCTGTCTCATTCACCATGTAACCCCAACCCCTAGGACACTCCTAGTAGAAGCTCAAAAGATGTTTGTTACACTATAGTGAGGCTTCCCCGGTGGCTTGGCAGTGAAGAATCCATCTGCAATGCAGGAGACACAGGAAGTGCTGGTTCAATCCCTGGGTCAGGAAGATCCCCTGGAGGAGGGCATGACAACCCATTCCAGTATTCTTGCCTGGAAAATCCCATGGACAGAGGAGCCTGGAGCCCATGGGGTCTCAAAGAGACATGACTGAAGTGACTGAGTGTGCACGCATACTATAGTGAACCACTAGGATGAATCGGATCATTTTCCTTAGGGATCTGGAGAGAGGGAAAGTCATTATTGCTCATGGCTCTTTAGTCTTTTCTTTCTATGACTCTGTGAGGCTGACCTGCTCCTTTCTCTCCATTTCATTGTTGGAGGAGGGATGGAAGGGTTAAAGTGGACGTACATCAGTTAGGTACTTCCGGTGTCTCTTCCTAGGGCAGGCAAGTCATCACTTTTTCCTTCAGCCTTGCTGACACCACCAACTGCTGGAGAACCCGCAATGATTTGTCATCGGACAATGCAAAGGATGTGGCTCTGTCTTGTGGGCACATTTTAGGGAGGCGGGACCTCCATTTATGTGTCTGCACAGCTGCTTCCTGTGGGCTTCGTGGTTGCTGTGTGCCGCCTTCTCATCTGATCGCGTTACCCTTAATAACCATCGCCCTGGCAGGAGAGGGGTGCCGAATCCAGCATCCTGCGTGCATGTGTGTGTAATATGCGTGGCAAGAGACCCCAATGAAGCAGTCAGCACGCCACTCTCCCAAGAACCAGCTTCCAGCTTCTCCAAATCCATTTATATTCCCACTCAGACCTTTGGGATCAACATTTCTGACCCTTTTGCGAAAAGCCAAAACACCTTTAGACCAAAAAAAAAAAAAAAAGAAGAGGGAGGTAAAATTCCTGAGCCTTCATTTCCCTTCATGGTTGAACTTCGATGACTCAAGTCATTTGCAGTCAATCTATTTAGCTGACTTGTCCTGCTGACTGCCAGGGGGTCAACATTTCTGGATTTGCCCCTTCCGGGGGCAGCATGTGGTCCCAGCTGGTTGTGGTGGGAATGGGGGCTGGGGAGGTGTGGAAGCTAGGCTGGGGGCTCCTCTGTGTTTTGCTGAGATGATTCTTCTAGGGGAAGTGCTTTTGTTTGCTGTTTGTCTGCATTGGTGGGATTAGCTCTGATTACATATTAATAACTTACAGCACCATCTAGTAATTAGATGTTATCTTCCAGATGTTTAAAAGAAACCTTTAATATTTTAAGCTCCTTGGAGGTCTCTCGGCACTTTATTAAAATGGATGGAATTTAAAAGGGGAGTTGGTGGTGTAGCTTTTTCTGGATTCTCGGGCTGGTCTAAGGCCCCAGAGCCCAGGGTACCCATGAAAGGACCCCAAGCATTTATTGTGGGGGCCCCTGTATGGAAACAATTGGGGCAGCCACCCATTGAATGGGTGGTGGAGGGAATGGCATGGCACTTCTGGCCCCTGTCAACCGGCTAGAGCAGCTCATTGATTTCTTTGAACCACTTGAGTGAATCTCTCAGAAGTTCCCCCCTTCTCTGAATCCCACACAATCGCCTGTTCTCTCTTTATTAGGCGCTTTGAGGGACAGCCTGGTCTACACCTGCCTTTGAAGGGGCCCCCATCATGGTTTTAATGACCTCCATCCGTCAAAGGAAAAGTTCAGAGTTCATTCTTTTGTCCAAGTCCTGGCAACTGAGGAGTCCAGGGCGCTGGCTGGTCCGGCCTCCTTAAATCACCCGCCCCCACAAACTTTCCCTGTGACCCTGCTCATGTCAAAACAGCGAGCTGACCGCTCTGGCCATTGTCATCGGAATAAGGGCTAAGTGATGCTGCTTGGTCATTACGTGTGCCCTGATTGGCAATCAGGGTACAATAGGGGGTCATTAAAGGCCATAAAACTGCCATGGCTCTGAAAAGGGGATTTTGAATGGAGCCAGAGGGCTCTGGGAGCTGCCTTTGCTGCAGGCCTTCAAGGAGAGGGAATGTGGGCTGATCTGGGAGGGGAAAAGTCAGCAAGGTCTGGATTAAGAAGTTTCTCCCCCGTGACACCAGAGAAAACTGCACTCCTGATGCTATCTTCCCTGAAAGCGTGTTATTCCATACTCAGAAAGGATGAGCTTGAAGCAACCACCCAGATAATGCTGCAGGAGATGAAGCCTGGAGGGATAACTTTATATATGGAGGCAAAAGTTATTCCTAAATCTATAAACGCTTGTTGAATTAAAGAGTCAGCATACATGTGTGTCTATACAGAGCTCTCTATAATGAGAGCGCTCTTACTGAGTGCTTGCTTTATACCAGCACCTGCTATAGTTTCATTACAGGTGTTCATTTAGCCCTACACCAACCCATGGAAGTGGGGTAAGATTATGGTAGCTGTGAAAGGCATTTTTGGGCTCCCCTGGTGGTCCAGTGGTTAAGACTTTGCCTCCCAATGCGGGGGTTGTGGGTTTGATCCCTAGTCGGGGAGCTAAGATCTCACATGCCTCCTGGCCAAAAAATCAAAACATAAAACAGAAGCAATATTGCAACAAATTCAATAAAGATTTTTTTTTTTTTCAAAAAGAGGCACTCTTGTAAAGCTTCCCAGTATCGCTGGTCTTGGAAAGGAATCATGAAAGAAGCAGGGGAATCCTTTATCCATAAGTAAAAAGGAGGCCAGCATCAAGAGTTCCATTTTATTGAGTTCCTACTAAATGCCAGGCATGTGCTGTATCAGTTAATTCTCATGTCAAAATGCCACAGTTGATACTATTATTATTCCCGTGTTAGGAGAACTAGCAATACTGAAACTGAAGTGCAGAGAAGGGTGATGTGAATGGCATGTAGGCACTGCCGAGCTCAGTTCTGTTGGGAGTGCCACCCCTACAGTTGTGCAACTCCCTGGTTGTACTGGGACTCTCACCCAGCCTTGCTGGCCCCACTGCCTGTGCTCTTGACTGTTGTGTGGGATGGATGTGGTGTTGGAATTCTGGGTTGGGATTCAGCAGATGTGAGTCTGAGACCTGCTGTGCAGCCTTGGGAAAATCACTTCACCTCTCTGGGCCTCTGTCTTCTCTGCTGAAACATGGTAGGAGTGAGGTGAGACCTAGACTAGCTCTGAGCTTCTCAAACTTGGCCCTTCTCTGCCTTGGAATAAAGCCAGGGGATAGGTATTGTTATGCCAAGACAAGTCATTAAAGACATTATTTCTCTGCTTTCTCAGATACAGATACATTCTGTGGTCAAGAGTAAAACCCCCATGACATCTTCAGTTTAAAAAGGAACTTTTATAGAAGTGTGAAGTTAGCACTCCACTTGTTTGAGTTCTTCCTTCCCATCCCCCAAACCTCTCAGAACTACTTGCTTCCTCTCTTCTGGGCTTCCCTGGTGACTCAGATGGCAAAGAATCTGCCTGCAGCGCAGGAGACCCAGGTTTGATCCCTATGTCGGGAAGATCCCCTGGAATAGGAATTAGCAACCCATTCCAATATTCTTGCCAGGAGAACTTCACGGACAGAGAGCTTGGCAGGCTATAGTCCATGGCATCGCAAAGAGTCAGACATGACTGAGTGACTAACACTTTCACTTCCTCTGCCTATAGAGGACCTTGGAAGGAAAGTGTGGGGTCCACTTGATCTCCTGGCATGGGGACAGCTTGACACCATCTTGAAGTAGTCCACTAGTTGGTGCAGGATTCTCTTGGTCTGCAAAATGGAGCCTTCAATCTCTATTGGGGGAATTACCTGAGATTTCAGATGAGGAAAGGCTCTGTCTGATGTCAGTGTAGGTGCAAAGAGGAGGATGAGCTACTTTGAGATGACGGAGGATTCTCAAGGCTATGGTTCCAGGTTCCAGCTAGTTCAAAGAGGAGTGGCTCTGGGGACCAAGAACAGACATCCCCGTAGCTCTTGGCTCTGCACAGCACTGAGACCCTGGGCAGATGACAACTTCTCAGAATCTTTGTGCCCTCCCCTGTAAGAGAACGCTTCCAGCACCCAGGACCTAAGGTGGTGAGGATTCAATGAGGACATCCACACCAGTTGCTCAGAACAGGAGTTTATGTCATAAGCTCTCCGTCTGTATCAGGCATTGCTAGTATTTCTATGGTTGCTCTACTTCTGTGACTAAACCATTCCTGCAAGCAACTGAACCACTCCCCTGGGGTCCCCATGAACTCTGACTCAGAGAGAAGAGAGAAGGAGGGAAAGAAGAGGGAGGGAGAGAGGGAAGTGACGCGTACTTTTTGTGCTCTTTGCATTTTAGAAGGTTTTCTTGGAATGGATTTTTCTTTCTCCATTTGTATGTTGAAAGCCACTGGGCATCAGTGTCCCTTTCTATCTCTTTGCTTTGAGTTGATCAGACTCTCTTTGACTGTCCATCTTTCTTGGAATCCAGTCTTCTCTCCTTGAATCTCAGAGAATCTCCCTCTCCCCCTCTCTCTCGGCTGGGGATGGGATATTTTCTTTGAGCCCCTGAAGGCCGCCTTTGCTCTGCTATGGTTGGAGGGAGTGGACCTTCAAGAGGAGGGCAGGGAGAGGCGTTTTGCGGTGAAGCCATTCTCTGGTGGACGAGAGCAGTCTCTATCAGCATCCCTTTCTCCCGCTGTTCAATTGGCCTGTCCATTCTGCCACACTGACTTGTCCCGGGAAACTTCTGAAAAGTGAAGGAGAACCTTGGACCCCTTTCTCTTGTCTGACTTAGACTTGCCTGTGTAGATGGAGATTCCCTGTGATGCCCTCCTTCCCTCCGGGAATTATCCAGGGCACATTTGTCTCCCTCTGTGAGATAAGTAGGATTTCCTGCACTCCAGTCCAAGTTATGAATGCCCAGGATAAGACACCATTTAAAGTCTCTTCAATCTTGCATCCTAGTTCCTCAAATAAATAGCCGTGGACCAGGCACGGACATTCGCTTAAGGATGCCTGATACCAAAGATGCATTTGAGTAAAGGACCTATCGACTTCCTGCCCAGATAGTCTGAAGATGGACTGGAGTTTGTCAGTTTGCTCCTAGGTCATTTGGATTTATAGATTCTAGCCTGGCCTGGCCACTCTCTTGTCCTGTGACCTTGGGCCCTTCTCTTTTTTTGGCTAAGCCCTGGTTTGTACCTCTGTAAAATGAGGAAGTGGAATGCTTTCCTTTAGCTCTGCCATGCATGTGAGCTCAGTTGCTTCAGTCATGTCTGACTCTTTGCAACCGTGGACTGTAGCCCCCCGCCCCAGGTTCCTCTGGCCATGGCATTCTCCAAGAACAAATGCTGGAGTGGGTTGCCATGCCCTTCTCCAGGGGATCTTCCCAAGGATTAAACCTCCTACATGGCAGGTGGATTCTTTACCCACTGAGCTACCCGGGAAGTCCTTAGCTCTGCCATCCTACTCCACATATCCCTTCATTTATCCGGTGAAGATTCACTCAGAACCTACAACGTGCCAGGAATAGCAGGCACTGGAAATGTGGCAGTTGTTGTTTGGCAGTTTGAAATTTGGATGATGTTGTTTAAGTGTAGTGGAACTAAGAAGATCTAAAAGGCTAGAAATATTGTTGGGGACAAGGTGGACAAGGAGGAAGGAGGACCAGTGAGGAGAGTTTATGGGTATATGACTTCAGATCCACCATGAGATGGGCCACTCAACATAGGCGCCAACCCAGTGAGATGAGTCTGCATGAAGAGATGAACTCACCGTCCCTGGAAGTATCCAAGAACATCAGAATGACAGCCCAGCAGACTTGTGCAAGCAGTTCCCTCCCCAGGAGGCTGTAGAACAGCTGGCCTAGGGAAGGGCATGGAAAGCCTGTTTTAGGCACAAAGAAAAGTGAAAGTGAAAGCTGCATCTGACTTTTTGCAACCCCATGGACTGTAGCCCACCAGGTTCCTCTGTCCATGGAATTCTCTAGGCAAGAATACTGGAGTGGGCTGCCATTTCCTTCTCCAAGGGATCTTCCCGACCCAGGGATTAAACCCAGGTCTCCTGCTTTGCAGGCAGACTCTTTAGTACTTGACCCACCAGGGAAGACCAGGCACAAGAAAAAGCATACACCAGAGCTGAAAGGCTGAAGCTTGACCCTGTAAGGCCTGAACACACTGTCAGATTCCATCTGAGGCTGATGGAGAGTCACTGAAGTCCTAGAGTCTTATTTGAAACTGGGACACCAACATATGAATTTTGCGGGGGGTGGGGGGATGTAATTCATCCATAACGTTCTGCATGTCCCCTGGAGAGCCAGACATTTACCTGTTGGCTGCTGGGTCATGAGACTATCGGAGGTCCCAGGGGAAGGGTGAGGGTGTCCAGGTAGTGGGCCTAGGCATTCAGACTGGGGCCATTTACCTACTGGCATGGTAGCATTTAAATTTCTAACAACTGGTAAGGCTTCACCTGCTTAGCTCAGATGAGTGCTGGCCCCATGTGACTGGGTGGAACAGGGTGGAATGAGGTGTGACAAATTGTGCCAAGTCACCAGAAACAGGAGCTTTCAGCACAAAAATTACCCATTGGGGGTTGGTTGCATTGGGAGAGGCCTTTAAAACACAGATGGAATATTTGCTTTAAGAGTAATAGAGATTAGCACGTGGTCCACAGCTGCCTCTTAAGAGAGTAACTTGTTAATTTTTTTTTCCCTTGGACTAAATATCTGTCTTGATGAGCATAAGGGGAGTAGCTGTATTGAACATCAAAGCCTTCATTACTAACCAGAGGGAGGCCCTTCCTTCCACTCTCCCTCTCTCATAAGCCCAACCTTATCTGGAGGGACCTCTGTCCCTAGAGCTGTAAAACAAGCTCTTTTTCTAAGCTAACGGTGCACAATAGTGTCAAATTATGTATAATGATTTTGTAATGTGAACTAATGCCACCAGGGACCTTGTGGAAAGTACCACTTTCATTAAACTTATCCAGCAACAGGGTCTGAATATGAATTTAGAGGCGCCAGTAAATTGCAAGGCGCATTTATTTTAAGCCTTTGCAGGCTGCTCCTATAATGCAAAGACCCACGGGGCAGCGACCAACAGCAGTGGTGCATTTTGGTTTCTTGGTGTGGAAGTGGGAGGAGGTGAGAGTGCTGTGTTCCCTGCATCTCTTCACCCCAGGACCCCAAGCCCGGTGAGGTTCTTTGCAGCAGATGTGGGAGCTGCTTGTGCCGCTTTGTTTCAAACATGCTCCTACCTCCTGGAGAGTTCCACCGCCCTCCTGATAAAGAGGAGAGAGCACCCGGGCATCACCTCAGAATTAATGAGACCTCCAATTACATTCATTTGCTTCAAGGAATCGTACCCCGCAATGACCCCACACATTTCAGAGTCTTCCCACCTCCTTCATGTTCCTCCAGACAATGTAGCTAATTATAAGAAAACCATCGCCAAGAAGGACAAATGGAAGAGACCTCAGAAGAAAATCATAAAGGATGACCACTTCTCCACCCCTGGGGGTCTGGTCCATGAACCCCATATCGGAAGCCCGCCTCGCCTTCTCTGTGACCTGATGGAGCAAAACTCCGCCTGTGTTCTGGCCACCACCGCCGGCGAGATGAGACACAAGACATCACTAATCAAAACTAACCCATGCCATTTTTTCGACTCTGCTAATCTTAATTGAATCAATCTCCCGGCCTCTCTTGACAGTGAAAGATTGCTCAAATCTGGGAGGCCAGGCTGGACACGACTCCTGAAAGGAAAAAAATCTTCCTCAATCATTAATTTGTCCATTCCCTCCCATTTGGCCCCATCCTTCACTGTCTTGGCTGAGCATCCCCCCTCCCCAAACCTTCGTCTCTTAGTAATCACTGCTAAGTGTTCTTCCCAATACACTCACGTGACTAAAAACCAATTTGCGGGAAGAAGATGTGGTAGAGTAGCCCCCACCGACTCCTTTCCTTTGATGCTCCTTCTCTTCCTTCTTTCTATGAAGTCTAGGTTGGCTTTAATTAAGTCCAAAGACGTCTCTAGCACTATCTTCTTGACACAGTGGTAAACAGATTTACAGCAGACTTTCCCAGGAACTGAAACTATCCCGGCAACGATTTTCTCTTAGGTAGATCACCAAAAAGACTGCTATGATCCAAGGATGCATCCTGAGCCTAGTGAAATCATAGCATGAATGGAACTGCAATATCCTTGTGTGTGTGTGCTCAGGTGCTTTAGTCATGTCCCACTCTGTGTGACCCTATCAACTATAGCCTGCCAGGCTCCTCTGTCCATGGGATTCTCCAGACAAGAATACTAGAGTGGGTTGCCATTTCCTACTCCAGGGATCTTCCCAACCCAGGGATCGAACCTGCATCTCTTAGGTCTCCTGCATTGGCCTGTGAGTTCTTTGCCACCAGCGCCACCTGGGAAGCCCAATATCCTTAATATGTCTCAAAAGGAAAAGAACTTATGTCCCCTGGACTTCATATGTAAGTTTTCAAAAACTGTTCTTTTTTCCCCCAAATTATTCAGTGCTCTCAGTCTCTGGGTTTAAGCGTGCTTTTGTGTTTCTTAAAATGGGTCCAGTAGTTAGTGAAAAAAATTCCTGAGGTGCAAGTTGAGACGAGAGTAGAGTAAGGAAATCTGTCAGCTTTTGCATTACCCATGGCTTGGACTATTGCAGTAGTATGCTAACTGGTCTCTTGGTTTCTATCCTTGCCAATGCTCTGATCTCCAGTAAGAGAGTGATGTGTTCAAAATAAGAGAGCGATATGTTCAAAATAAGAGAGTGATATGTTCAAAAACACAGGTCATATCACTGTGTTTTTGCTCAAACTTAAGTTTCCCATCTCACTCAGAGGTAAAGCCCAAAGCCTTCCATGGGTTTGGTCCCCAGTAGCCTTGGATCTAGGCTTCCCAGGTGGTGCTAGTGGAAAAGAACTGGAATGCCAATGAAGGAGACAATAGAAATGAGGGTTCGAACCCTGGATTGGGAAAATCCCCTGGAGAAGGGAATGGTAACCCACTCCAGTATTCTTGCCTGGAGAATCCCATGGACAGAGGAGCCTGGCAGGCTCCTGGCAGTCCTTAGGGTCGCATGGAGTTGGATACATCTGAAGTGACTTGCATGCACGCACAGCCTTGGATCTGGTCTGGTATTACAGGCATCCCTTTTTTTTTGCAAGTTTTATGAAAGAGCTACGTTAGTATCTGTTTTTGATTGGTGAAAGAAACCTGAAGAGGATTCATGAAGACACATGAATTTCGCTTTCAGCATTTGCTTCACAGAAGCCATGATAAAGGTGGCGCACACCCAGAGCAGAGAGGGGCGCCACCAAGCTCCTTCCTTGAAACTACACTCAGCCTCTCAGGATCTGGTCACCAGAGATTTGATCAAGCATCTGTGCTTGATCTAGATTTATTTGGTGTGTCTCTTAGCAAGATGTGTCCCAAGGTTATTGCTTCTTCACCCTATGCTGTTCCAATTTACAAAGGTTTCATAGGAACGTTCTCCTTTCGGACCAAAGGGAAACCTCTACTCTCTCTCACTTTTTCCTTGCCAGCCACCTGGTCTCCCTGGTTTCTCCTCGAAGATGTTAACCTTGCTCACACCTCCAGCCTTTGTACTGGCTGGATGTTCTTACCTCTGTTAACACAATGGCTCTTTCTTTCACTTCATTCAGGTCTCTAATGAAATGTCCACTTATCAAGGAGACATTTCTTGACCATCCCATCACTCTCTCCTTTGTTTATCTCTGGGGCAATTATTCTTCTCTGACCTATTTAAAAAAATTTTCTATGTCCCTCACTAAATGCTAAACTCTGCAAGAGGATAGACCTGCCATATGGTAGGTGTACATTAAATATATGCTTAATAAATGATTGCTCCCTGGTAGCTCAGTTGGTGAAGAATCTGCCAATGCAGGAGATGCAAGAGATGTGGGTTTGATCCCTAGGTTGGGAATATCCCCTGGAGAAGGAAAGAGCAATCCACTCCAGTATTCTTGCCTGGAGAATTCCATAGACAGAGGAGCCTGGTGGACTGCAGTCCATGAGGTCGAGAAGAGTTGGATACAACTGAGTGCACACACATATTATCCCAGAGATAAGATTCGCTGAGAGGCCTTTAAAGACAGTACTCTTGAAGGCAAATTTTTGTAATTTAAAGATTTTTAAAATTTCCCTTAAAATGTTTCATATTTATCTTGAATTTCCCAACAACAAAGGTGGAGAAATCTGCAAAGGACTCTATTAACATTAATTAGCAGTGTTTGAAGCTGGGCAAGACATGGCAGTTGTCACACTGGCTTTCCAACCCAACCCTGTTTCTACTCAGGATCAAGAATCTCCCACCAGACAGCATATCTTTGTGGCTATTTGAGTCCAAGTTTTTAACCCAAGGTGGATTGCCAGTCACAGGTGGATTTATTGTAGCTTTGCGGACTGTTCCCCGGCCCATACAGGCCAGTTCCCCCCAGACTCCTCTGCGTGTAAATGCCAGGTGGTAAAACAAATAAAACACACCGTTCCTCTCTCATGCCTCGTCATAAATTGGCCCCAGCCTCACTCCTGGGGCTGGCGTCGTCTGATTTATGCCGTTGGTGAGATTTACGGTGTAGTCATTTAACATAAAAAATAAAACCTTTCAAACATGAGTTCTTACACATAAATTCAAGAGCTGGCAAGCGTTTGGAAACTTTTGTTTTCTTTAGGTGATGGTGAACATGCCTGCCTCATCTTAGGGATCATTTAAGGTAGAAATCTTTGTGACTGAAATGTCGATGGAAGAATAGAGGCTGTTGAGTGAAGCCAACAGCACGCTTTGCTCAAAGTACAGAACCAGGGTGAGTTGATTTTTTGCTCAGATTGGGACTTCTGCTGAGGGTGGTGGTGAAGGCCAACTTTGACTTGGCCCCCAAGGTACCCCACCACTGCCTTGAGAAGGTAGAGATTCCACATGGAAACAGATGATGTCATCAGTGGACACTGCATCTTCATTGGTTGAGCTTGGTTGGGAAGGGGGCTGTGGTGGAAATTTTCCTGCTTTTAGAGGTAAGGATATGTGTGAGTTTGCCATTTGTAGGCCTCAGCTTCCTTTTTTTAAAAAAATAAAAAAGAAGGGAATAGACTAGACAGCTGATTGTTGAGATCCCTTTTTGTGCTTGATTTTATGATTATCTGTTCTAGAAGGAAAAGAATGCTTCCAGATTTTTCTTTGTATTTTCACAAGGTTTGGTGAAAGGAAGGATGTCCATTTGTTTGTTGAATTAAATTTGAATTTTACTTCAGAAGTTTGGGGTGAAGGCAGAGGTGGAGAAAGAGTTTCTGCTTAATTTTGAAAGGTCCTCAAAGGCTCATGAAGATGAAAGTCATTCTTTATTTGATTTAGTTTGTATATGCCATTTGGAAGTCACTGAGGATTTCATCCTCAGAAATGTTTAGGCTGAAAAAGAAATCTAAACAACCCTTCCTTTGCCTAAAACTTGGTCAGTTTTTATGATATTTGACTATCATAAAATTTCTTATTTACTTCTTCAGGCTGATAATTGTCATTTTTGAAAGCAGTTGGGTGTTTGGATGTTTCCAGCCTTTCAAAGAATGATACATCTCACCATATACATGCTTATGTGGAATACATATATATATTTCCTGTTTAGGTGACAGTTTTAAGATCCTTCTAAGCAGTGATAAAAAACTCATGGTTATAATGTGTGATCATTTTGCCTTTCATTATAATGCAGAATTTCTCCATGCAAAATCAGGCCAAGATATAAGCCTAAACCCAGGGGCAAAATTCATTCATTATGCATGTACATTATTCCCCCAAATATTGATAATACTTTTCATAATAATTATTTTACATATATTAGCTCTTGCTGCTATATTAGTATTAAAGATACCTTTATTAATCTTGAATATTTTGCTGAATAATAAATAGGATCTCAGAGGCTTGAGTTAAAAGCTGCTCTTAGCTAGAATGCTGTAAATCAGTTGTTTTATGAATAAAATTGGCTTCTGTATTTTTTTCCTCAGGATTGCTTATTTAAATAATTTTCCCATTTATTGAATGTGGATTTTTTTTTTTTTTTTTTACTGGAGACACGTCCCCCTGCTGCTACCCTCCCTCCTGGCTGTCTCTCCCTGTTGGAGAAAAACGCAAAATTACATAAACCTTCTTCTAAACCTTCACAGTCTGAAACGGCAAACACTCGGCATTATTTAGCAGGCAATAGGCACTTTTGTCCCGGTGACGCTCTCTCATGGTTTTTTCTCTCTCTCTTTCCTCCTTCCTCCCTCCCTCCTCCTGCCCTCCCTCTCTTCCTTCATCTCTTCATTTCTTCCTTCCTTCCTTCCATCCGTCCTTCCTTCATTGTTAACAGATATCAACAATAATAAGGATAGTGATACATACCATTTATTGAGCGCTAACAATGCACAAGGACTTGAAAGTACCAGCTCACTTAATGCTCATCCTGTTGAATACTGTCATTTCCCCGTTGTACCTATTATGAAACTAAGGCTTAGAGAGGTTAAGATCACATACCTGGCAAAGAATGGAGTCAGGATATAATCTCCAATTGGTACAACTCCAAAGTCATCCAGTGTTTCTTCTGAGATGCAAGTTCAGAGAGGGTGTTTGTGTGGTTCAGAGGAAGGGGCAGGGCACTTGCAGGTCCCCGGGGGCTCCAGCTGGGGAATCCTGTCCTGCCATGGGTAGGTAAGGATGCCCATGGAAAGAGAATGTGGCTGTAGTAAGAATATGCCACATGCCATCACATAGCGATCTCTCCCTTTCTTGTGCAAGGTAGTAACTACATCTTCTGATGGTGTCAGTGGGCAAGGAGAACGAATGCCTTCTTTGACTTCCATAATTTCTTTTTTTTAATTTAATTAATTAATTTATTTTAATTGGAGGCTAATTACTTTACAATATTGTAGTGGTTTTTGCCATATATTGACATGAATCAGCCATGGGTATACAACTTCCATAATTTCATCCAGGGTAGAAGCCAAGGGCTAGCCCACTAGTGCCCACTCTGATGGGTTGATAGATTCTGCCTGGAGTTAGACTGTGGCTGAGCAATATCACAAAGGATTGGTGATGCCTGCCATGTGCTCAGGATGGGAGACTGGGCAGCAGAACTATTGGGTGTTTGCTAAACCAGGGCTGGAATGTGTAAGTGTTGGGTGACCTGCCTTTCGAAGGATTCCGTGTTGGGAACTTGGAATCATGACTCTCACATTCTAGAGAGATAAAGGCTCCAGCGAGGGTGTGATTTTTCCAAAGTCATACTTCACAGAAAAGAGGACAGGGCATCCAGGATCCTCAGATGCCTTTGAGCAGCTTCTCTATGAAGCATCTCCTCATAGCTCTGAGAAGGAATGGCATGGCAGTCTCCATTTTCCTCACTGTGCTTATGCCTGGTTGAAATGACCATATTTTTATTTGCTTGTCCTATCTGCTCACTCTGCTGGGATATAAACCTCATGAAAGAAGAAACGAAGTCTGACCTGTTTATTACATTATCCCAACACCTAGAACCTCTCCCTGGCTCTCAGTAAATGTCTGTTGAATGAATGAATATCTGAATGAGTGAGGGAGTCAAATGGCTTTCACAGGACCTACGCTCTCCTGTGAGAAATTCCCATCACTCCCATCTCAGGCTCATCCTTCCCAAACTCAATCTTCTGGATTTGACCACTGTGTGTGGTTCTGGATTCTCTTTCTTAATTCCTCCAGTATCTTCCAGTCTTGTCATTTAATCACGACTCACATGTGTTCCTTGGGAGCAGTCCAGGGCACCAAAACATATTCCCGAAGACATTTGTATTCCTAAATATGGCCTCCTCAGCTCCCACAGCTAGGGGCAGCCTAGCCTAGTTAGGTTTTAGATATGCATATTATTATGTGAATGTACTTGAATTGAATATGATTTCCTTAAAAATATTTTCCAGTGGAAAATAGATCTCCTTGCAGGAAGAACCTAGCCAGACTATACCTGAATAAAACCTCACCTCATTTGTTAGCAGGGAGTGTGCATGAGACAGACATGAGTGGGAGACATTTCAGCAAGCAATTTTTAGGATTAATGATGACAGTAACGATATTTGTTGAATTTGTGCCAAGTGCCAAGCACTGAATGAAGCCCATGAAGAATGTTTTCTCATTTAAACTTGCCAGTAACCTGAAGGGTACTGACACTGATTACTCTAGGTTTCTAGGTGAGTACACTGAGGCATGGGCTTCCCAGGTAGCACTAGTGGTAAAGAACCCACCTGTCAATGTAAGAGACAGAAGAGACACAGGTTCGATCCCTGGGCCGGGAAGATCCCCTGGAGGAGGGCATGGCAACACACTCCAGTACTGGAGAATCCAGCCTGGAGAATCCCATGGACAGAGGAGCCTGGTGGGCTACAGTCCATGGGGTCTCAAAGAGTCAAACTGAAGTGACTTAGCATGCATGCACAAAAGCTGAGGCATGGGAAGATTTCGAACATGCCCCAAGTTCACCTAGTTTAAGGAAGGGTCAAGGACTTTCTTGGTGGTCCCGTGGTTAAGAATCCACCTTCCAATGCAGGGGACATGTGTTCGATCCCTGGTCGGGGAACTAAGATCACACATGCTGTGGGGCAGCTAAGCCCTCAGGCTACAGCAAGAGAGGAGCCTGCAGGCCACAGTGAAGAGCGGATGTGCCACAACTAAGACCCACGTAGCCAAAAATAAGTAAATAAACAAACAAAAAAACCCCAAAAAAGTGTTGAGAGGTAAGGCGGTTCGAGCTGGCCTCAGAGTCCCTGTTGAACCTCTTCTCTATCTGGACTCCAGACATGGGAAACCCTAACTCTGAATCATTTTCCAAGGCACCTCAGAGGAAATGCTGAAATAAATCTAGAGGATTAGAAAACAACATACAATATCAAACTCCTCTTCATGCCTTTTGAACATCATTCCAGCTGGTTCCAGTGCCTCTCTAAGGGGTAACCTGGAGAAACCAGGTATTTCTGCTTAACAAATGTGTGAAATAATCAGGGTAGGTCCTAACTCCGATACAACACACAGGATCAGACCCGTTTGGTTTTCAAAATGGGAGTGATACTTGCATGAAAGACAGTGTGTCATTGTTCCCTGGAGGAGCCATTCCAAGGGAGATTCTGCTTCTTTCTTTAAAGGGGCTTTAAAAGAAATTCATCCCCCTCAAAAGTGCCCCATAGACTTTTTCTACACATGACTAATCCAGTCTCCTGTGACCTCTCTTTAGTGTGACGGGGACACAAGAAAGAACCTGCAGCTTCTGCCGACCCCAAACATTTAGTTACATTAATCACAGCACGTTTTTGGACTTGGAGCTTCCAAACTGAAAGACATTTTCTTGGGGAGACATTGATCAAACAGTCTACAGGTATCTGTACATCGAGGGACATTAATCATCTCTGTATTATCTCAGCCACCAGTAGAATATGTAAATGTGATTCCTGTCAATGATAAGGGGAAGTGAAATTATTCTTAGAGATTGGTCCATCTGGAGCTGTTGATACCATCTTACCCAAGACAATAGGTTGTAAAGATAAATTTTTTAGCATTACTAATCCACGGTTGCCAATACCAATGGAGGATGGGGAAATTTAAAACCAGGCTAAGGGTGTACAGTTAAGGGAAGAGAGGAAAACAAGCCCCAGTTCTCCGTGAGTCCCTGCAATAGTATTTGGCAACCTAGCAAAAAAGATGCTTTCTGCATAATTAAGGAAGGCATTTTTGGAAGAGTCTTGCTAGGCAGTTGGAGGGTTTGTTCTGGAAGAGTTCACATCCGTTCAGAGGTTTAACTCTTAACACACACAACACAAAGACCTCAAAACCCAGCGGGGAAGTTCCATTGTTTCTACAGACTGGGAATCCCGGGATTTCATCTTCATGAGAGGAGTCTTCCTAGACTCTGACTCATGACTCATTAACTGCCCCTTTTAGAGGTGGCAAAGGTGTTCAGTGTAGGAGAAATAGAAGCTAATGGATAAAGCTCTTAGCTGAAGGACATCCAAACTTCTAATCCCAGCCATGCTCTTTAATAACTTGGCAACTTTGGGTGAATCCCTTCCTATTCTGGTTGATTTCTTGCATAAATAAAACAAAGCGGATTGGGTAAGTGATGTCTTCTGTGTGATAGAATGAGCACCTTTCTAGGTGCTCCATCTTCTCTGTCAAGGTTGAGAAAGTTAACAAGTTCAGCTGAGGTCCTTTGAGATGCTGCCTGTGGAAAGAATTTTCTGGCTTTATCTATTGTGTGGCCAAAGTTCTTGGAAATTTGGGGCTCTTTGGTGCTGGTCATCTTGTGAGATGCCCTGTTACGGAAGAGACCTCTGGAGAGAAGACCTACAAGCCTCAATGAATATCATCTTCATAAAAATTATTATTCAGGAACCACTGAAGGCAGGAGGGTATCTTGGGGACTTATGCCCTTTTTAAGTGTGAATGCTAAACTTATCTTGCTTGAAGCTCCAAAATTCAAAATTACTCCTCGAAGATGGGCAAAAATCAATACTGAGTGAGATTTCTGGGTCTTCCCCACACTCTAACTGTCCTTCCCTCCTTTTTTGTTAATAAATAAAAGAAGTAAGGAATTCTAAATTTTTATTTTTAAGCCCCAGAGAGGAGAGAAGGTGAAGGGCTTCAGCGGGCATGAGAATGATCTTTCTTAGTGATTAATGATGGAATAGCATGAGATACGCTATTAGAGGATGCAAGGGGCTCTTCCCTCGGAGACCTTTAAGAAAAAGACTAAGTGATGACTGGCATATTCCAAGAAGGAACATGGTAATTTCCTTCTCTGATGTCAGTTTCCAAAGGTCAGAGATGTTTTCCTTCTTCAGGTCCTTAGCTTTCCTCAAGTAATCCATTTTGAACCTGACACCCACTAATTTGCCTAAATGTTCCTTGAACTTGAATGGGGTAATGAGTTCCTCAACTCTGTTGTCCCCTGTGAAGGTTAAACAATGTCCTTCATGGTCTATGGACCACTGGTGTCATGTTTCAGAATCTAGAAGGCCTCTTACCCACTCAGTTATGTCTCCTTCATCATTCCTCTCTCCAGAATTAGTAGTCTTTGTTTTTTTCTAAGCTTGTCCTCATATGAAAGTTTTTCTATTGCTTGTCAATGATTTTAATTCCTTGTTTGTTTTATGTTTACCATGCTATTTAGTGGTGGGATTACTGAGTGTGAACACTATGTTATTGCACAGTGATTGCTGTTGTTGTTTAGTTGCTAAGTCGAGTCCGACTCTTTTGAGACACCCATGGACTGTAGGAGGCCAGGATCCTCCATCCATGGGATTTTCCAGGCAAGAATATCAGAATGGGTTGTCTTTTCCTCCTCCAGGGGAACGTCCCAACCCAGGGACCAAACCTGAGTCTCTTGCATTGGCAGACAGTTTCTTTACACTGAGCCACCAGGGAAAGCCACTTGTACAATGATAGGATTATGATTTTGGACACACATTAGACCAGATTTGGACCATAAAGAAAGCTGAGCAGTGAAGAATTGGTGCTTTTGAACTGTGGTGCTGGAAAAGACTCTTGAGAGTCCCTTGGACTGCAAGGAGATCAGATCAGTCAATCCTAAAGGAGATCAACCCTGAATATTCACTGGAAGGACTGATGCTGAAGCTCCAATACTTTGGCCACCAATGCGAAGAACTGACTCATTGGAAAAGACCCTGATGCTGGGCAAGATCGAAGGCAGGAGGAGAAGGGCATGACAGAGGATGAGAAGGTTGGATGGCATTACTGAATCAATGGACATGAGTTTGAGCAAGCTCCAGGAGTTGATGATGGCCAGGTAAGCCTGGCATGTTGCAGTCCATGGGGTCACAAGGAGTCAGACACAACTGAGCGACTGAACTGAACTAGACCAGATTCCCCAAACTTGTTCTGAAGACCTGGTCATTTGAGTCTCTATAAGACACAACTGAGTTACTGAACTGAGCTGAGCTGAAGACATTACTTGAAGAATGGATTTTGTTTGGGAAACTCTAGATTAAAGAGGTAAATGGTTCTAAATGGAATTCAGGTCTTTTCAACACTCTTACTGTATTGGTGAGCTCTGGGACTCTCAAAAGGAGGGATGATGACAGTACTAGCACCTACATTTATTTGACCACAGAATTCTCTTTTCTAAGCGTACGTCCTACAGTGAGTGTCCATGGAGCCCAGATTGAGAAGGCTGATTCAAAGTTTGCATGCCTGGGGTGTGTTACAGGAGTTTATTTTATGCAGTGTTCAAGAGGGAGACTAGATTACGTGAGTCTGGGATATTACTTATGAATTTAAGAATTCAGGATCACTTGAGAAATTTACTTATTAAAAAGATCCTTTGTAGAAAAGAGAAACTCTCACATTCTGCTGGTAGGACTAGAAATTGTTTTAGCCTTCCTAGAAATTGATTTCACAATGCTTGTCAAAAATGTCAAAAATATTAATACTTAGTATATAGCCAGTCCTTTTCTAGGAAGGTATGCTAAATAAATAATTATTATCTTGCACTGAGACTTAGTTCTGATAATAATTACTCCCATATTGTTTATAAGGTTGATATGGAAAATATAAAAAAGCATTTTAATGACTGTCATGGCCAGGGGACCAACTAATCAGAGCAGATGCCTCCTGTGGTGTATTAGTGTGGCTGGACTCATGCACAGCCATTAAATATCAACCCTGATTCTTTGTAGGAAAGATGAAAATTGAAAAAAAAAATTCATGCAATAAACGAATAGTTATATGAATTGTGTGTATGTAATAAAATATTTCATAGCTATGAAAAGTAATATTATTGAAGACTGTTTAATGACAGAAATGTTCTTAAAATACTAAATGGGAGAATCAGATTAGAACTGTATAGAGATAACAGAAAAACAGAAATTCTGGAGTTTAAATATCAAAGTTGTATCTTCTTAAATACAGAGATATTTTAAAATACTTTCAAACATTATGTTATATTATTCCCAATATTAGTACTTCTCAAAAAAGTTTCAAGGGGAAACTGGAACAGAATATAACATCTTATTGGAGCCATTTGACATGGAAATCTCAAAATAGATTGTGTGGATGAAAGTGTTGGGGTTTTCAAAAAACAGAGTTGGCATTTTTAGACAAGAATAAGTTTTAACCAAGATATCAATAAAATGCCTCTTCCTACCCATTTTTTCCATCTCTCTGTTTCCAAAGTCTTCCCAGCAAATCCCAATAACATCACATTTGAACATTAAATGGTCAATTCTCTCTCCTGCTCCTTGAATTCCAGCTTCTTGTCTTATGATCATACCTCCCTTTCCCCCACTGCCATTCCACAGGAGATGAGAGATGCCTTGGAGAACATTGTTAGTATCTACTGATCTTCCGTTGGAAGATTGGGGGTCTCCAAGAGCAAAACATTGCCTTTGTACAATTATCAAAACTCATCAAGCTTCCTGGTCACTTTTTAGAGCCTGTCCATCAAATGTAAACACACAGCCAAGGATCTTCAGATATTTGACAAAAGTCTTCCACACAAAAAGGCAAAGACACCCACCGTCTTCAAAAAAAAAAAAAAAAAGATAGGAAATAAAGACAATATAGGAACCAGAAGCATTGAAACAACCAAACACCTGTATTATCTCCAGAGTGTTCTTATATCTATGAAAATCAACATGTTGTTCTTGGAAAGAGTTCTTTTTTGAAAATATTCTTAGAAACTAAGAATATAATAGTGAAAATGAAAAAAACTTTAATAGATGAGATGGAAGATGAAGTTGAGAAAATCTTTCAGAAGATTAAATTTTAAAAAACTAAAAAGATAACTTAGGAGGGAAAGATTTTTAAGAAACTAGAGGCCAAACTCACATGTCCTTTATCCCATGTTAGGAAGCTCAGGAAAAATGTACACAGAAAAGAAACACAACAAAAAAAATGCAAGAACACTGCCTAGAAATCTTCAGATTAAATGGCTTTCCAGTGCGATGAATGAACAAAGGTTGACACTAAGGCTGATTATGACAACATTTCAGATCATCAAAAATAAAGAGAAGGTCTTAAAGACTTTCAGACAGGTGAAATATATCACACTAGGAGGATTGGGGATAAGAATAGCAAGAAACTGTTCAACAGCAACAGTGGAAGTTAGAGGATGATGTAGTATTGCCTTCAAACCCTGAGAAGATCCTCCTCATTGCAGAATTCAATATCCAGCAAATTCTTTATCCATTTTTTTTTTAAAGATGAAACACACACACACAAACTCCCAAGTAGTTTATGAAATATTGTCATAAATAATAATTCTATTGCAGCACTTCCTAGTTGAATAAGTTAACCTTTCTGAGCCTCAATTGCTTCATCTGTAAAGTGGGCATAATACTAGGACTTGTCTCAAGGACCTACTATATAGCACATGGAACTCTGCTCAATGTTGTGTGGTGGACTGGATGGAAGAGAAGTTTGGGGGTGAATGGATACACGTATATGTATGGCTGGGTCCCTTCACTGTTCATCTGAAACTGTTACAACATTGTTTGCAAATTGGCTATGCCCCAATACAAAATAAAGATTTTTTTACAAAAATAAAACAGAAAAAATAATAGTACTTATCTCCTAGGATTGTTTCTAGGGTTAAAAAATGATAACAGCTATAAACCATTTAAGACACCAAATTCTGGCTGGTGTGCCCATTAAATGTTCATTATGACTATTATGATTGGGGAGGGACATGCTGAAAATGGCAAATGCCCAGTCAGGCTTTTCAGTCTTGGGTAGTCCAGGCAAGATTAGAAAGTAGGACAGGAAAGAGATGAATAATCTAGCACCAACTAAGCACTAACTTTGTGCCAGATCCTGTACTTTCCTTGTACTTTATCATGGTACCATTGGTGTCCCCATTTTACAGATGGGAAACTGAACCTCAAGCAGGTAATATCAGTTGTGCAGACAGGAGCTAGCATGGGCAGATTTGGAAGCCTGATTTTCTGCCTCCATGGTTCTTGTTCTAGGCTCCAGGTGCTGGGGGTCGTGGGGGCTTCCCTCCCGCCCCTTCCCACCTCTCTAGTGCCTGCTTCTCCTCCATTTAGCCTTCTGGAACTGAGCGGGGGTACTTCTCAGGCCAAATGGAGGGCGGGAAGTTAGATCATCAGCCATCTTTAAGGGGGTAATTAGCTGACTATGAAAACAGCTTTGCTCACCGCAGCAATTCGCCCCACCAGGGGAGAGGGGAAGTCCATGTTTTTATTATAAACGGAATCATAGAAGGGTTTAAGGCTTAGCTGTGTTTGGTTTGGTTAGGTTTTCTAAAGGCCTGAGGTGGAACTTGGCATCTACTAAGCCAGCCTAGAAGAAAGGAAGTTTATTTTCTGGGTCAGATGAAAAGACTTTGGGTTTCTTGATTTGTATTTTCATGGAAAAGGAGCAACTTGCTGCCTTTGCTGAATCTCCCAGACCCTCAGGTCTTCTGCTGTTTTTCCAGGTCAGTATTGGGGAGGCAGAGGCAGGTCAGGCAGTATAAGGAGAGAGAGAGAAAGAGAGAGAGAGAGAGAGAGAGAGAGAGAGAGAGAGAGGTACCTCCAGGGTAATGGGAGAGGGGTTGCCAGAAGGCAGCCTGAGGGTCTAGGGATCCAGTGGGAACAGGGTGGGATTCAAGGGAAGTGCTTCAGAGGCCACTTATTGCTTGTAGGACCTTGGCCAAGTTAATTAACCTCTCTGAGTCTAGTCTTCACATCTGTATAGTGAGAGGGATACCCAGGCTTGTTCGGTGGACCAGTCAACCAGCATAATGTTGTGGTGTAGGGTATGGACTGCTTGGCTTTGAACCCTAGCCCTGGCCCTTACTTGCTGTGTGAGCAAGTGATGTAAGCCCTCACTTTCTCATCTGTAAAATGGGAATGATTTTATTAGAATTGTTGGGAGGATAAAATGGAAAAAGTTCTCAAAGCCTGGCACATAGGTACTTAAGAAACATCAGCAATTTTATACGATTATTGATAGCATTGTTAATGTGGTCTGTCTGGTTTCTGTACAGGGAGTGGTGGAGAATAAAGTTGACTTTAGGGTCATTGTATGGAAAGATTTAAAAGTCAAGCTAAGAAATTTGGATTCAGGGAATCAATCAACTTTTGACTGAAAAGTCCTAAGAGGCCATTTTATTCAACCCACTCAAGTGTGTGTGTGTGTGCGCACGCGCTTAGTCATGTCCGACTCTTTATTACCCCATGGGCTGTAGCTTGCTAGGCTCCCCTGTCCCTGCGATTTTTCTAGGCAAGAATACTGGAGATGAAATGGGGTTGCCATTTCCCCCTCCAGGGGATCTTCCTGACCCAGGGATCAAACCCAGGTCTCTCACATGCCCTGTGTTTGTAGGTGGATTCTTTAAGACTGAGCCACCTTCAACCCACTAAAGTAACAGAAGGAAAATCAGGGGCTCAGGAAAAGAATGTAGACCATTCAAAGTCCTGCCATGGCTGAAGTGTAACCAGGAAGAAATCTTAGATGGTAAGTCAACAGATTATTAGTGAGAAGATTTCGCTTTTAGAAATCTCCCAGATTACATCATTGATGATGCTGAGAATCCTTCCCAAAGGAGCTTAAAAGACAACTTGCATATTCACAGGCAAACACCTTAAGCTTATGAAGAACTATTCACACTTTAGTATAAATTAGTTTACTTCAGTATGGTAGATAGCTGAGAGCAGGGACTGCTGGGTAGGTCAAGGGACAGATAAACTTGTGATTCAGGGTAAAGAAGAATCTGGAGCTCTTTTAAGTCTCCAGTGTGGCTGGGAGGGTAGAGCTGGGGAGCCAGATGAGCCTGAAGACCGCACCATCCCATTTCCCAGGAACATCAAATATATACCTCTCTACAGAGCCATGGTTTTATAATTTGGAACCTACTCACTTTTGGCCAGAGATTTCTCATCCTTCCTGACCACTCAGAACCAAAAAATGCTCAAAAAGCTTGGCCAGTGGTATCTTAACCTCAGGGGCCCATTTACAAATAGACCCAGTGCATTGGGTTCAACCATATCCCCAGCCCACAATATCTCTGGGTTACAGTATTATTACGTTCATTTTTTTCAGATCTGTCTCCAACCAGAACCAGGAAGGACTTTGGGCAATTTATAAGGGTATGTTAAATCAAACAAGATGATCTCCCCACCACTTCCCCCTGCCCCCCTGCACCCCTTACCCCTTTAAGGAACAAAGGAAGGAAGAGGACCAAGGGTGTGGTAGAATGTTCAATTAGAACTCAGGCTACAGAGTGTGCTGCATCAATTCATTTAGCTTGTTTAACATTGGGCTACATCTGACTGCATCCAGGGGTTGATTTTGGCCCTTTCAGAAGCTTAGATGGAATCTGCTTCTTTAACTCTCTAAACATCATCATTGTTATTCCTACTAACACAGAAGCAACAAGACAGGTCTATCTGTTCCCTCAGTCAATTCAACAAAGATCATAGAACCTCTTCCCATCCCCTTGAGGGGGCTGCCTCGCAGTGGGCTCTTTTTTTGGATTGTTAGTTTATCCATTTAGTGCATATTTATAAGATGCTTGGGACTTCCCAGGTGGCTCAGTGGATTAAGAATCTGCCTGAAATGCAGGAGACGCAGGAGACATGTGTTCCATCCTTGGGTTGGGAAGATCCCCTGGAGGAGGGCATGACAACCCACTGAAACATTCTTGCTTGGTGAATCCCAAGGACAGAGGAGCCTGGTGGGCTATAGTCCACGGGGTCACAAAAAGTTGGACATGACTGAATCGATTGAGCAGGCATGCACAGGTAAGATGCCTGCTATGTCTCAGTGCTCTGCTGGACTTTGGGGATGCAAGGGTTAACCAAACAGTCCCAGGTCTTCCCCTCATAGAACTTGCCATTGAATGTGTGCTTCAGCACATTTATCTATTAAAATTCAAAATACTGAGAAGTTCTCCAGGACCCTGCCCTCTCCGAATGCTACAAAGACAGTTTGGAGAAGAGAGTGGATCATTCAGGGTCCAGCCAGGAAAACATGAGCTCCTCAAGAGTTTTCAACAGAGGAGGGTGAATACAGCGAATTGATTACAGCTAGAGGAAGAGGTGAGATGCCTCTGGAGGTTGGGGAAAAGCCTTGAGGTGACTCAAATGGAGATCAGGAACAGCTGGATGTAGCGCCCACGCTCATTCTTCCAGGCTGGAGGGATCAAGGGAAGAAGCTGTGTTTTCTGAGCCACTAGGACCAGGAGGTCACCCAGTGGAAGCTGCAGCCATGCCAGGTTGTCTGGAGGGAGCCTGAGTCACAGAGAAGATGCAGTTTCTCCTGAAAGTCCCCTGAGGCAGAGAGAGAGTGCTCTGGGTGAAATATCCTAGCTTTTCCTTTCCCCCACCCTCCAGACTCCTGCCAGGACCTCCTAGCAGCTAACTGACTCCTGGGTCTTTTACAGGAGTCTGAGACCACAGGCAGCCTGCAGGGTTAGCCCTCCCCACACCCCGTTACAGAGCAGAGCAGAGGAAGGGAGGATGATACATGTGTTTACAAACCTGGCCCCTGGCCACAGAAAGAACATTTTATATGAGAGCCCAGGACGTAAACTTACCTTTCCTTGGTGACTCAGCTGGTAAAGAATCTGCCTGCAAAGAGACCCAGGTTCAATCCCTAGGTCAGAAAAACTCCCTGGAGAAGGGAATTGCTACCCACTCCAGTATTCTTGCCTGGAGAATCCCATGGACAGAGGAGCCTGGCAGGCTACAGTCCATGGGGTCGCAAAGAGTTGGACACAACTGAGCAACTAACACTCTCACTTTCACTTTTCAAGGTCAGGGTAATAACACAATTCAGTGCCACCTTCTTCTGGAATCATCCTTATAATCCTCATCACCACCATCATCATCGTTATCTGCTACCACCAGAGATACAGAGCGTTTGATGGGTAGGACCCTTCTGCAACTTTGAATATGTAAGTATACATGCTTACCCAAAGTGATTCTATTTTGGGGCCATTTAATAGGTGAAAAAACTGAGTCTCAGAGAAACCAATTCACTTGCCCAAAGTCATGTAGCGAGCAAGAGGCAGGACCAGAATTTGAACTGCAGTCTGTTTGACTCTTGACCCTGGAGCTCTGACCCACTGAGGCTCCTTGGTGCAGTGGACTCTGGAGCTAAGCCCGTCTCAGGGCATGGGGAATCCTTGGGCAAAAGGGACAGCTCTAATGAGACCTTGGGGCTCAGACCCAGTCTTGGAGGAGAAGCCTTCTTTGGGCCCCTCCTTCCCCACCGCCCACACACTCCAAGCAGCATCTGAATGTCAGGGACATGCCAAAGGCATGGAGAACAGGCCAGCAGGTTGTTGGCAAGACCACGACCCTGTTACCCAGAGGGCTGGAGCCAGTGACTCAAAAGGCAATGCATGCTGTTTCAAGATGTGTAGTGTGTGTCCCAGAGCCATGAAATCGTTCCCGCACCCTCCAGGTCTGCCCAGCAGATACTGGTTGGAGTTGGCCCCGCCTGGGACTTTCCTGACTAGTCCTGCATGTGGGTGTCTCTAGCTGTTGAGGCTGCCTGGTGCCTACAAGGTGCCTGGTACTGGTGATCTGAGAATGGCCCCTGGCCCTGTCTTTGGAGCTTTGGGTGAACACGTAGGTCTATATGTCAATCAAATTGGAGTGGAGGCAGAGAGCATCCAGCCACAGCTGGTCAGACACTTCTTTGAGAACCCATCCCTCTGATCCTACATGGCAGTCTCCCATCATTCCTGGATACTGGGTATAAGCTATGTCTTCTGGAGGAGGTCAGATTGTCAAAAGGACAAAAGACGGGGAGTCAGAGACGGGCACTGGGGTGATTGGGCGACTCTTCCAGGATCATGTCACTGAATTTCTGTTGTGGCTTTCACACTTTGTCCTAGCCAGGCCTCTGTATGTTATAGCATTGGTGGCCTGGGATTCTGGCTTTATCACTGCCTAATCTCAGTTTAATTGCTGTGGTCAATTTACCCTGCACTTAATAACCCACAGCTTGGTATATTGTTTAATATGGTTGACACACACTTTGCTTTAAATGTCAGCACTGACTGGGCCTGGGGACTTGGCAGCCTCCCTGGGAGAGATGGCAGAGGAGCAGCGTCATCTGCTAGGCGTCTGGGATGCTGGTATGTTGGCTGCAACTTCTGTTGGCTTGGAGGCTCAGCCACTGCCCAGCGCTGAGCTATTGGATGGCAGTTACCCTTTCCAGCCTGTATCTGAGGTCCACCCAGCCCTGATTTGCTTTCCTCTTGCTCTGTCCCACCTAGGGGGTCTATGGTGAAGTGGGTGTCTGGTAGGCAGCCAGCTTCAACTGGGAAAGTGTGTTGCCCCCAGACACAAGTGAGAGTCCTACCGCCCCTGTGCTATGAGCGGGCTGATTCTGGTCGTGTGTTTGTGACCAAGACTCCAGAGAGCGGGAGGCGGCTGTTGGGTAAATATCACACTCTGGTTGAAGGATTGCAAGCAACATCAATAATGACTGTTGTGCCAAGATGGCTCTGCCCATGACTCTCCCGTGGTTGGACTCAACCTGCAAATTAGATATACTTTTACTACCCACAACTTCTATTCCTTCTGCTTCTTCTTCTTTAATTAATTTTTGGCTGTGCTGGTCTTCACTGCTGTGTGCAGATTTTCTCTAGTTGCAATAAGCAGGGGCTACTCTCTAGTTACCGTGTCTGAGCTTCTCATTGTGGTGGTTTCTTTGGCAGAGTGCTTGGGCTCAGTAGTTATGGTGCCCATGGGCTTAGTTGCCCCACAGAATGTGAGATCTTCCCGACCCAGGGATTGAACCCATGTCCCCTGCATTGGCAGGCAGATTCATATCCACTGGACCACCAAGGAAGTCCCATTCCTTCTGTTCCTAATGGACTAAATTAGGATGGACTTAAATAGGATGGACTAAAACTGATGGAACTCATCAGTGATGACCTCCTAGTCCATTTAGCCCCCACTCCCCACTGCAAATTGCTATGGAAACTGCACTTTCATCCACAGGACATAGGCATCCAGAAGTGTTGTTTGCCCTGGGAGTTCCTCCTTTGTCTGACCCAAACTGAACCAATCAGCTTCTCTCCTGCAGAAATTCTGAATGATGAGACATCACAGTGGTGTCTGAAGTTTTCTAAAATGGTAACTCGAAGGCCTGGGAGCCATGGGACAGCAATATTTTGCCTCTGGCCCAGATTGCAGAGGAAGCAGAATTATTGAGACACAGATAATCCTCCAGACATCTCTCCAGCTCTGGTCCCAAAGGAACAGTGTTTTCCTGCCTTTGGCTTCCCCAAGACACCCTGAAGCCTTGTGATAAATGCCCCCCTTTTGGCTGAAGCATCTTGGGTTGGGTTTGTCATTTTCAACCAAAAGCTCTGCCTAAAACAATCCAGTGAGTACTAGGCGCAGAATCGGCCAGGTACAAGGCTCACCTGTTGTTATTAAGTTGTATTTGGGGTATGGTTTTGGCAGGAATGTAAACTTCTTGGGAAGGAGTCTGATGAGGATCACAGTAGTTTTGGGTGCAGGAGATTTGTCCCTAGGGCTGGCATGTCTCCTGAGCTCCTCACCTTGGTTGGGTTTCTGCTTCCATCCTTGACACAGAGGGTGCAGCTGGAATCTAGGGTCTGTGCCCCAGACTCAGCCAGGGTCATTTGCCCCAGTGTTGGGTCTGTCCCCACTATTCAAGGGTGATCAGCACCTTCTCACAACTGTTTGGGAAAGTCATGCTCATCTGGGAGTACCTGACAGCCAATTTGGGAGTATCTTCTCTACAGGCATTTCCTTTTGGGTTTAGCTCTGGGGAACACCTCCTGGAAGCTGTCAACCTGATCCCCTTCGCCTGAGACAGCCTATTGTTCAGGTGTTCAGGTAGGCACAGTGTATAGGCCCATCATACTTTTAGGGGTGCACAAAAAGGTCTTAATGTTAGTTTCTTTTTTAAATCAGAGGGGCAAATGGAAAATAGTGGTATTAAAAAATAATAATGACTTCAGCCTCAATTCATTTTTATATTAACATCATTGTAAAACATTTGTGTGTGTTTAGTTGCTCAGTTGTGTCCATCTCTTGGCAACCCCATGGACTGTAGCCTACCAGTCTCCTCTATCTATGGGATATTCCAGGTAAGAATACTGAAGTGGGTTGCTATTTCCTCTTCCAGGGGATCTTCCCAACCCAGGGATTGAACCTGCGTCTCCTACATTGCAGGTGGATTCTTAACCCGTTGAGCCATCAGGGAAGCCCCATTGTAAAATACGTTTTAATTTTTTTTTTTTAAATGGAGGAAGGGGCTCACAAGGGCAAGAATGTCTGAAGCCCAACAACAGCATCATGTCATGGCCCTGTTCACACCCCTCCCCCCCACTCCTAAGTGTGTGTAGAGGTTCCAGCTTCCTGAGAACCCCAGGTGGAGCCTACCATTGAAGTGAGTAGATGCACCCTGGATTGTTTTGGGGGGGTCTACAGGGAGGGCAGTGATCCCAAGTGTCTCTGCTGCTCTGGTTCAATTTTCCAGTCTTGCCTGCTCTATACAGCTAGGCAGTGGGACAGATCAGCTGCTCTGAGTCCTTACTTTTCCCACCTGAACTGAGCTCCAAGTTAGCCAAGCAGAGACCTGAGCCCAAGGCAGCATTGCCTGAAGACTCTGCATTCTTAACCTGGAGGGCCGATCACCTCAAAAGTAAAAACATTGGCCCTTGCAGACAATCAGGAACTTGAACTCTGCCCTGGCCTCTTGCAGGAAGGAACCAGGCAGCATCCTCTCCTTCCTCCAAACCACAGAACATCATGAGAGCTACCAAATGCCATGCTCATCTCATGTATTATCTCATTGAGTTACCCCAGCAGACCTACAAGGAGACTACAACTCTTATTAGCCCCATTTTACAGACATGGAAACTCAGAGAGACTCATGGAGGCTCATGGAGACTCATGGAGGCTCAGAGAGACTAAGAAACCTGGCTAAGTTCAGAAAGCTAGTAAAGTGGCAAGGTCAGGATTTGAATTCCGAGCTGCGTGACCCTAGAGCTAACACTTCCTTTTTTCCCCACCCCCTGCCCCCAGCCAGGGGGCTGGCCTCCTAGGTGGGAGGTCATGTTCCCCAAGGAAGAAGCGTGGTATCAGGAGATGTTTCCAAGATGAGGCACAGATAGGGTGTCCTGGCGACACACACAGAAGACCTTAGAGTGGTACACAGAATGAACATTTTCTTTGTATTCCATAGCCATGAGCACTTAAGCAAGCATATATATTTGATACATCTAAATCACAATTTCCTGTATATTCCTCCTAGAGAAGGTATATAAGTTTTTCCAAGTGAGAAGATTTAAAGAAAAATATTAAGCAAATCATGGTACTGCTGACACATGGAAAAAAAATTAACAAAAAATAGTAAATATTGGTATATGGGGACTTCCCTGGCAGTCCAGTGATTTCAATGTAGGGCCTCCAATGCCAGGGGCGTGGGTGTGATCCCTGGCTGGGGAGCTAAGATCTTGCATGTCTTGTGGCCAAAAAAACAAAACATAAAACAGAAACAATGTGGTAACAAATTCAATAAAGACTTTAAAAATGGTTAACATTAAAAAAAAAAAGCAACACACATATTTCGTATGTGGGAAAGACCTATAGGTCTTACAATGGGGTTTAGTCCTCTTGTAAGTGTCCTTGAGTAAGCTTCTTCAGTTCTCTGAGACTCAGTTTCCTCATCTTTAAAATGGGATTGGCCCCAAAGGTTTGTTTAAAGATACAAAGTAGATGACACTGTGTGTCTCCTTTGATGAAGTGTGAGAGATCTTAGCTCCCTGACCAGGGATCAAACCTGCCCGTACGCAAAGTGGATGGGTTGCCAAGCTCTGTCTAGTGTGCGTGGGCAGAGAGCCCCATGGTCAACACTCTTTTGGCTGTGAGCTCTCAGGCAGGGAGCATGAGAGGCGTTTTTGAGCAGAACAGGCAGGGGGGAGGTTGGGCTTGGAACTTGGGTTCTCCGTGCTTAATTCTATTTGGACTCATCCCAGATCTCCGGTCCTCCCAAGTAACATTCTATAAATCTGCTAAATTGAACATGAGCCTTAATTGCCAAAATTACCTGTAACATTAGCTTCTTTCACAGCTGTGCCCTCTCCTGGGGCTGGTGCCAGTTCTCCGGGGGTGACTGCATCCGAGAAGGCTGAGCCCTAATGCAGCAGGCTGTTGGTGGGCCTGAGAGCTCAGCCGAGGACTCTGGAGTGGTGCAGAGGGGCCAGGACTGGGAACCTAGGCTATGGTCTTCTGAGGACTGTCCTGGGATTTCAACACAGCCAGGCTAGCTTCTCCCCTCAAGAAGCCTACCCTGATTAAAGATGGCGGAGAAGTCTCTCGTTTTCCTGGAATCACCTCATATACTGGAAGTCAGAGCCCATGTCCAGTGTTTCTGTTATGAGTCAACCACAGAATTCATGATGCTCAACCAGTGGGCATCACTGAGAGTTTATAGCAACCAGAGGGGACAGGAGGCGTGAAAGAACCCTGGGGAGGTATTAGGCTCTGTGTCTTTACCTCAGACATCTTCAACTTCACTGAATAATGTGAGACAATAAAAATAGCCAAGAGAAAGGAAGAGAAAAGATAGCTCAGACTCACTAGTTTTCAGGGAAATGCAAATTAAAATTTAAATCACATATATTTGTTCACTTATCACAGTGCAAATAATTTACATTTTAATAATTTCAGAGCTGCATAATGTGGGAGAAATGGACTTTTTTTTTTTTAATTCATGTGAGAATGTAACTTGATTGAGGAAATTTGGCAGGATTTACTAAAATTAAAAATGTGCATGGCCCTTTTCCTTGACCCAGCAATTCTACTTCAGGGATCTATTTACCTTAGGAAAGTATTTGCACTTTGCACAAAGATGTTCATTGTAGCACTGTTTAGTAGGCAATTAGAAACAACCTCAATGTCCATCCAAGGGCAATGGTGAAATGATGCTCTGTGGCAATCATCACCTCCCTGGGATTTCCTTCATGTCCCTCGTCCCCACTGGCCAGCAGGAGTTCTTAGTGATGGCCATAGCGTAGAACTAGATGTATAAGTTTAGAAAATTTTCTAAGACTTCCTGTTGGTGGAAAAAACCCAAGATGCAGTAATATCCAAACAGTATGAAATAAACTGTGTAAAAGCAACATTTCACCAACAAACAAACCTATAGAACTGACCCAAAGCAATACCATGTATTTCTATAGATGCGTAAAAATCTATAGAAAAAGACCTGAAAGGAAATCCACCAGACAAATGATAGTAGTCACTTCTGGTTGGGGCCGTGGGACTTGGGGAGGTGGTTAAGGAGATCCCCAGCTTTATATCCACTGTTTGAAAATAATTTTTACAAGTGAATGTATTCATGTACTATTTATATAATGAAAGTAAATGTATTGATGGGATTGGCTGAAGGATACACTGTGTGTGCACCCCCCAGGGACAGATGTCCAGTTATAACACAGTAGTTAGAGACATAACAGAGGCTATGTGACTGTTCCCTTTTGGATAACCCTATGTTATACACATATTAACACACACGAAAATGCAACTTAAATTAACTCTGAATGACAATCAACAGTCATGTAAAAGATGCAGGGTTTCACGAAGCAGATGAAAGTGAACTTGGAGAACTTCTTGAAGTCATTCTTAAGGCCAGTGTTCAAGGAAGATATGGCACTAGAAGAGGAGGGATTGGCAAAATAAAAAGGAAAATAAACAGGGATGATGACATGTTAAGGGCTTTGCAAGAGGATGAGGTGAATATCACGGTGTTGACTATGTCTCGAGAAAATGAATGAAATCCTCTAATGTGTTCAAAAGACAGCCTTTTAAAATAATCGTGCTGTCAAGGTCAAATAAAGAGATTGACTTGTATGATTTTATAGGATCTTTAAGAATATGAATTTGTTAGTTCTCAAAATTAATGCACAGTTGTAATTATAGCCTAGATGTGGTTAAACATCAGATAAATGTATTGGAAATAATTCTTCTTCCATTTTTCTCGAGATAAATTAAAACCCAAACCCTTTTATATCTTTAACACATGACTTTGTGATTTTTTTTAAAAAAAATAGATATTTTAAGTTTGTGTCTTTAGCTGTGTTTCTGATTGTAAATTGCTTTTGGTACTTTTTTTTTTTTTCTCTCAATGTTTCAGAGTGTCTAAACCTGTCTGGGGAAGAAGTGGAAGGGAACTTACCTTGAGGAAATGAAATGTGAAGAGGAGAAGTTTGCCCAGTGGACAAGAGAAATACATGCCTGGCAGAAGGCACAGCACGTGCAAAGGCACTGAGGCATGGACGAATGAGGCGCGCTTGGGGGACAGAAGGTGATGTTGCAGGATCACTGAGTATAGATGAAAAACCGCAGAGAAAGGATATGTAGAAATCAGCTGGAGACAGACTATGGAAGATCAGGGGCCATTGTGAGAGATTCAGACTTCATACTTCAGGCCACAGGAAGGGTTTTCAGGAGGGATGTGATATGCTCTGATTCAGCTTCTAGATGTGTCACTGTAGGAGGCAGAGAAGCCTTGTGCTCTAGTCTAGACTTCCCCAGTGGTGATGCAGCAATGCTCCGTGGCACTCACCCTGTGTAAGGTAAGCAATAACTCACTTGATCCTCTCCATCATCCTGAGAGGAACAGAGAAGTTAAGGAATTGCCCGAGGTCACACAGTGGGGAAACTGCAAGAGTTGGATTTTGGACTTGAGGGTGTGCTCTTAACCTGTTCACTCAATCTGCCCACCAGGTAGGCAGAGCTCTTCTATGTACGTTTTCACAGTGTAAATGGACTTACTTCTGGATTTAGACATATTTGTTCAAAAGGACAGCACTCACTGTTATAAATGAAAAAAGTTTATTTTCTATTACACATTATATACATATTTGTTAAAATAGAGCATTTGCTCCTGTTGGGGTCTAATGAGAGATGAATGTGTAAATTAAGGCAGGGGGCATAGCCAGAGAAGGAGGGAACCCACAGGAACACATTTAAGAGGTTTTGGCAACAGGGCGATGTACTAAGTAGCTGGAATGGGGTGAGGGGCCGCTTTGACATGCCTGAGGTCTGGGTGACTACTGATGACACCTGGGGGTGTGAGCATTAAGGTTATCCTGGGTATATTAAAATCCTAAATAAAGTGCTTGGGCATCGGAGATAGTGGGATGGGATGGGGCAGAAGACCTGCTTCCTGGTGGGGCTTCCTGGATGTGTCAGGAAGGGCTCTGGCTCAGGACACTGGGTCCCCAGACCAAGACTGTGAAATTAACATCACAGGGAAATGGAAATTCTCAGCAAGGGAGGCCAAGGAGCTGAGGGCAGGCGGGCAGACAGCTCTGCCTGAGACCAAGTGCACGGTCCCAGCATGGTCTGTAACCAGAGCCCTGGAAGAACATTAGGAACGTGACATCAGGATGGCATTTGCAGCCTAGCTCCGACAGGTGGGTGGAGCATTGATGACTTGAATGGTTTCAGCTGGGGCTGAGGGGTGAGCCAGGGTAACCAGAGTCCCTGCTCCTCTCCTGGGGCACCTGGCCCTTTCCCATTTCCCTCTTGGCTCTCCTCGCTCCAAGTAAAGCAAGGCCTTGCTCACCTCCTGTTGTCCTTTGTTTCTGTGGCAGAAAATCTGAAAGCCCGGCATATTGGGTTTCTCTTTAGCACACCGATAAGGCAGAGGAAACATCTGTGGTTTGAGACAAAATGTGTGAAAGATGGGAGTTGGGGGGGAGGGGGTGGGAACAGAAGTTTTCTGTCTTAGAGAACGTTTTCTCTCCTTGCTAGACACATCCTTTATTAAAATGAAATTTATAGGTTGAAACGTGAACATGAACATAGAGGAGACAGAAGGTTTAGATCCAACAGGAGGGAATTCAAAATACATAAAAAAGGAAATCCTGAAAAGTCACACTTCCAGAAGCAAATGCAGACGCATTCGCTTCGGTTTCCTAGACTTTTTCTCCGCTATCCAGCTCAAAGAGCTCTACCACCTGTGATCCACGCCTTAGATTTATTATCAGTTTCCAGGGACCAGCCCAACAGCTTCAGCACCAGCATTTTCATAAGTCAAGCACTGAAAGCAGTTCAGTTGAGAAACTGATAGAAAAGGCCTGGACCCCAGAGGCATCGAGCTCTCAAGCTCCCAAGTCTCGCCATTGGTCCTTCTGCATAATCCCAAAGACAGAGAAGACCTGGGCGAAGACAGGACTTGGTGTTGTGTGGAGTTAGCCCGGGAGTCAGAGACAGCTGCATTCTGCAGCATCCTTCCCCTGCACCCTCCTGCCTGCTTGCTGTGCTCCAGATTCTGGGATCAGGTTGATTCCAAGCAGGGGGACCCCAGTTGTGCCAGGCTGTTGGGTTGGAACTGGAGCCTCCAGCTTCAAGAGGGAAATACTCTGCTTCAAAATAGCCACCACACACACTGTAAGTGGGCCATTTGTTGTTGTTTGATATGTTAGAAGTTTCATCAAACCTCTGGGCATATTTATACAATTAGAGCGGCGAGTGAAAGAAAACAGTGCAGTGACAAATTGGGCTCGTGCACTCTGATTAACTTGTTAAGCTAAACAGATTGCGGAGGAAACGTGCCCCGTTTGAATTTATGAAATTGCTTCTCATCAAGATAGAAGCCTGCTGAGCCATTAGGGGTGCAGGCAGCTGGTATGCACTTTGGCCAGAACTCGACGCAGGTCCAGAAGGAAAGGGGAACCATCCCAGACTTCAAACCAAATGACAGATCTTCGCTGTGACCAGGCAGGGCTGCTTTGTCCGAAGCCTGGACAATCTTGTCAAGTCCTGCTGATCCAGAACCCAGGCGGCCAGCTGATTCCTGTCACCCAGTGTTCTTTGGGCTCTTGGTTTATTATGAGCATGATGAGAGGTAGAAAAACAAGAGGGTGTGAAGTTTTAGGTTAAAAACCCTGGAGATCCAGCTTGCGTCTCCTACGTCTTCAGCCATTATGGGTGGACCCTGGACCTGAAGAGTTGAATTCTGTCCAACCCTAACAAATAGAAGCCAACATTTATCACTACTGACTCTGTGCTGGAAGAAAGGCTCAATGCTTTTGAGTCAATTATCTTATTAAAGACTCATGATGACTCTACAGCAAAGGTGCTAGTATTACTCCCGTTTTCCAAATGAGGTCAAGGCAAGGTCCATAGTGGGTCATGGTGACGCGGATGAAGGGCAGGGCTGGGACTTGAACCTGGCGAGTCTGTTTTTTGAGCCTGTGATGTTCATTTCACACTGTTGTCTGCATCAGGGCTGTGGGAATCCCCAGGCCCTTCAAAGACCCTCTAGAGTCTGAAACAGCCTTTGGACACCTCAAAGAGTTTGAGCCAGCTTGCAAATTATTTATAAAATACAAATTGCACAATGTTTGCACATTGGTATGAACAGAGATTATCTCCCAACCTAGAAAACTGGATTAATCCATTCGTCTTATGCCTCGACCATTCTGATGTTCAAGGGGAAAGTGGAATGTACCTCATGTCAACTCCACCAGTAATAGTAGTAGCTGATAATAATCAGTCAGTTCAGTTCAGTCGCTCAGTTGTGTCTGACTCTTTGTAACCCCATGGACTGCAGCACGCCAGGCTTCCCTGTCCATCACCAACTCCCGGAGCTTGCTCAAACTCATGTCCATCGAGTCAGGGATGCCATCCAACCTTCTCATCCTCTATCATCCCCTTCTCCTCCTGCCTTCAATCTACAATAGTATTAGCTAATCTTATTAATGTAATGCCTCTATCAACAATAATAATCAATAATAGTAATAGCTAATGTTATTAATACAATATCTGTATCAACGCCTGTGCTATGTGTCTGGCCCTGGTACTTATTCTGTGTCAGCTCATCTAATCATATCAACCTTATGATATAGGTGCTATTTTTAAGCCTGTTTTCCAGATGAAGAAACTGAGGTGCTGGAGGTTAAATTAAATGCTGAAGAGACACAGGCAGTTGCGGAGTCCACATGCTGACAACCATGGAAATGCTGTGTCCTGCCCAGAGAGCCATCCCGTGCACTGATGGGTCAAGCCCTCCCCTTTTCACTGCTGGGAGGTGTTCCCCGGGGCCTGATGAAGTTGTGTCTTGCACTCTGGGAAGGTGACTCATCCTCCTTGGTACTGGAGGAACCAGCTTCCTTTTCCAGGCAGGGACCTCGCTGCCCGCTCCTTTTCTGTTGCTGGGTGAGCTGGGGCAGTGGATGTGGTTTCTCAGGCGCTGCCCAGCCCCAGAAGGATGTGGCTCTTTGCCTTCTGCCCCCTTTCGGAGCATGATGGGAGGACCCGACCCGGTCAGTATATAGAGCTAGAACAACAGGAATCTGGTTAATGGGACACGGAATGGTGCTTGGCCACTGGGACTGTGAACACCAGTATGGGCTGGGGTTAGTGCCCTGGAAGGCACATAGGATGGCAAGAGCCACATCATTTTCTTGGAAAGTGGCAGGCCCAGGCCTGCCCAGGCTGAAACAGATGTGTGTGCGTTGTAGAAGGTGGGGCCCAACTTTCCCGAGAGTCTTCTGAAAGAAAGGTGACTCATCTTTTCTTAAAGGATATAAAGGCAATGCTCTTGGAGGTCATCCTTGGCCACTGGAGATATAGGATGTTGGCAGGTCACTCATTCATTCATTCCCTCATTCAACAAGTCTCCAGTAGCAACTGCATGATGTATGGGGGACAGCGCAGTGAAGAGAACAAAGTCCTTCAGCGGGAATGATCTAGACTAAGGGGAAAGCCTCTGGTTGTATTATCACGTGTGTGTGTGTGTGTGTCTTAGTTGCTCCTTCGTGTCTGGCTGTTTGCAACCCACGGACTGTAGCACACCAGGCTCCTCTATCCATGGAATTCTCCAGGCAGGAATACTGGAGCGGGTTGTTGTTGTTCAGTTGCCCAGTCATGTTCAACTCTTTGTGACACCATGGACTGCAGCACACCAGGCCTCTGTCCCTCACCCTCTCCCGAAGTTTGCCTAAGTTCATGTCCATTGCATAGGTGATGCCATCCAGCCATCTCATCCTCTGACGCCCTCTTCTCCTCCTGCCCTCAATCTTTCCCGGCATCAGGGACTTTTCCAATGAGTCAGCTGTTCCCATCAGATGACCAAAATACTGGAATTTCAACTTCAGCATCAATTCTTCCAACTGGAGTGGTTAGCCATTCCTTCCCGACCCGGGATGGAACCCAGGTCTCCTGCATTGCAGGCTGATTCTTTACTGTCTGAGCCACAAGGGAAGCCCTATTATCATATGAATAAATGCAAATTTGTTCATCAGAGATGAGAGTTACAGAGGAAAGCAATCTAGTGCTTTGAGATCCTATAGGGAAGAAAGACCTGGTCAGAAAAGTCAGGAGAAACTTCCCCAAGGAAGAGAAACTGGTGCTGAGATTTGAATCATGAGAGGAACTCTATGCACAAGAGAGAGATGGGGAAGGAAGAGCTCTCCTGGTGGACAGAACTGCATGGGCAAAGGCCCAGTGGCAGAGGGGAGCGTGGCAGATACCAGGGCCTGAAGAAGCAGGGATGGCTGGAGTACAGAGTGTGGGAGTGGCTCTGAAGGATCAGCTTCACTAGGCTCCATCTCACTGGCTGTGTTAAGGCCATGGAATGGGTTGGGCTTCATCAAAGAAACAAAGAAAAGCTATTAAATGGTTATAAGCACTCAGATGGGTGAGTGAAAATCTCTCAGTCATGTCTGACTCTTTGCGTCACCATGGACTGTAGCCCACCAGGCTTCTCAGTACATGGGATTCTCCAGGCAAGGATACTGGAGTGGGTAGTCATTCCCTTCTCCGGGGATCTTCCCAACCCAGGGATAGAATCTGGGTCTCCTACCTTGTAGGTAGATTCTTGACTGTCTGAGCTACCAGGCAAATGGGGGAGGAGGGTAAACATGGCAAGAAGGCAGTGACACATCCACTTGTGTGTGGCAAAGACCACAATGACCCAAATTCATTTCTTTGTGGCAGAGCTTCCAGAGAGGGCCGAGTGTTCCCAACATGGAAGTCACAAGGGTGAGACCCTGGGTGCACGGAGCCTTGGAGAAAACTCAAGTAGGAAAAGAATGAATTATCGAAGCAGTTTTGGAGGCCTCCACTTTTAAGCACAAAATCTAGCAGATTGGGAATATTTAGTGTGGGGGGCCCAGGATTGCACTTAATAGCCTTTAGGGTAGCATCTTGCTTTCTTGCAGCAATAGAAGCTCATCCTAATGACCTCAGGGCTATCCAGGAAAGATAAAATTATAGTGAGTATTATTTGTTTTGGAAAATACTGTACAACATAATATACTCAGGTGTATCCCTCTACCTGTGATGATGGTTAAAATTAAAAAAAAAAAAAAAAAAAAAAAGATCCTAAAGGAATACCTTACATGACCTCTAAAGCATTCCATCATGACCCGGCCCTTGAGCAGATAGCCAAGACTGACTGCATTGCCTGCTCAAAAAATTAATTTGGGTTTTTCTGTAAGATCTTACTTTTTGGCCAACCCAATACTATAAGCACTTCCGTAGTGGTTCAGTGGGAAAGAAGCCACCTGTCAAGCAGGAGACATGGGTTTGATCCCTGAGCCTGGAAGATCCCCTGGAGAAGGAAACAGGTACACATTCCAGTATTCTCGCCTGGGAAATCCCATGGACAGAGGAGCCTGGTGTGCTACAGTTCGCAGGGTCACAAAAGACTTGGACACGACTTGGTAATTCAACAACAACAATACTACAAGCAAATCAATTAACTCAAGAGATTTTTAACTAACAGCCAGGAAGTGGAGTGCTCCTGTAACAAATGTCTGAACAGGTGGAAGTGGCTCTGGCATTGAATTATGGGTGAAAGCTGGAAAAACTTTGAGGCACAGGAGAGAAAAAGCCTACATCATCTTAATCAGACTGTTGGCAAAATACGGACATTCAGGTCCCTTTTGGAGAGAGTTCAGAAGAGGAGAAACATACAAAGGAGAAGCCCATGTGAAGACAGAAGCAGAGGTTGGAAAGATGCAGCCACAAGCCAAGGGATGCCAACGGCCTCCAGAGCTGGAGGAGGCAAGGAAAGGATTCTCCACTAGAGCATCTGGAGGGAGTGGGGAGCTGCCTTAATGTCAGCCTAAAGAAACACAGGCTGCAATCAAGATTGCCGGGAGAAATATCAATAACCTCAGATATGCAGATGATACCACCCTTACGGCAGAAAGCGAAGAAGAGCTAAAGAGCCTCTTGATGAAAGTGAAAGAGGAGAGTGAAAAAGTTGGCTTAAAGCTCAACATTCAGAAAACTAAGATTATGGCATCTGGTCCCATCACTTCATGGGAAATAGATGGGGAAACAGTGCAAACAGTGTCAGACTTTATTTTTTGGGGCTCCAAAATCACTGCTGATGGTGATTGCAGCCATGAAATTAAAAGACACTTATTCCTTGGAAGGAAGGTTATGACCAACCTAGATAGCATATTTAAAAACAGAGACATTACTCTGCTAACAAAGGTCCGTCTGGTCAAGGCTATGGTTTTTCCAGTAGTCATGTATGGATGTGAGAGTTGTACGGTGAAGAAAGCTGAGTGCCGAAGAATTGATGCTTTTGAACTGTGGTGTTGGAGAAGACTCTTGAGAGTCCCTTGGACTGCAAGGAGATCCAACCAGTCCATCCTAAAGGAGATCAGTCCTGGGTGTTCATTGGAAGGACTGATGTTGAAGCTGAAACTCCAATACTTTGGCCACCTCATGTGAAGAGTGACTCATTGGAAAAGACCCTAATGTTGGGAAGTACTGGGGGCAGGAGGAGAAGGGGATGACAGAGGATGAGATGGCTGGATGGCATCACCGACTCAATGGACATGGGTTTGGGTAGACTCCAGGAGTTGGTTATGGACAGGGAGGCCTGGTGTGCTGCGATTCATGGGGTCGCAAAGGGTTGGACACAACTCAGTGACTGAACTGAACTGAACTGAATGATACTAATTTTAGACTCTGGCTTCCAAAACTTGAGAGAATAAATATCTATTGTTTTTGAGCCATCAAGTTTGTGGTAATTTGTTGCAGCAGCCACAGGGAACAAATACATTCTTTTTATGTTTTACTAACTTTTAAAAATTTTGCTTATTTATTTATTTTGGCTGCGCTGGGTCTTCATTGCTGTGCACAGGCTTTCTCTGGTTGCGGTGAGTAGGAGCGACTCTTCGTTGCAGTGCACGGGCTTCTCATTAAGGTGGTTTCTGTTGTTGCAGAGCATAGGCTCTAGGGTGCACCACCTTCAGTAGTTGTGGCACATGGGCTTAGTTGCCTGGTGGCAAGTGAGATCTTCTTGGACCAGGGATCGGCAGGCAAATTCTTAACCACTGGACCACCAGGGAAGCCCCTGAATACATTCTGAGGAACATTTAATTCATATTCCACAAACATCCATGATTTCATGTGGCTGGTGCATTCTCATACTTCATCAGTTCAGTTCAGTCGCTCAGTCGTGTCCGACTGTTAGCAACCCCATGGACTGCAGCACGCCAGGCCTCCCTGTCCAACACCAACTCCTGGAGCCCACCCAAACTCATGTCCATTGAGTTGGTGATGCCATCCAACCATCTCATCCTCTGTCGTCCCCTTCTCCTCCTGCCCTCAATCTTACCCAGCGTCAGGGTCTTTTCAAATGAGTCAGCTCTTTGCATCAGGTGGCCAGACCAAAAGGCACCTCTTGAATTGAGGATTCCCAGCCTCCAATATTCTTGCCTGGAAAATCCCATGGATAGAGGAGCCTGGTGGGATCAGTTCATAGGGTTACAAAGAGTCAGACACAACTGAGTACGCACATACACACACACACACACAACCTCCCTAACCAGACCAGTTATCCTGCCTATTAACCTTCAACACACTTAAATTCTTAAACTTCAATTTCTTCCTTAGTTTGTGTACTAGTGTTTTGTCTGCCATCCTCACATTAGAATATGAACTTCAAGTGGTAGCATCAGGGACTGTAACATCCTGTTTCCTACTGTACCCTCAACCCCCAGCAGAAGCCTGGAGCAGAGTGAACACTCCTTGGAGGTTTGTTGAATGAATAAATGACCTTTTACGGTCTCCTGGAGGCCCTCTGAGTTTGACGAGAATTCATAAGACTGGTCCTCTTGCTTGCCTTGATCAACAGGTCTTGATGGTTATTTAAATTCTTCTTTTGGATCCTTAGCATGTCCCAGGATGTGAAGCTGTTTAATATTCGTTCATTCATTCACTCATTCAATAAATATTTATTTATTCGGGCTTATGTGTGAGGCAGTCCACTGATGATTCCTAATTGGGCTATTTTTTCCCCTGTTGAATTTCAATTGAGAAAGAAAAAAGCAATTGCAGCATTTTTCAAGGCAAAACAAGCCATATAACAACCACAAACCGCAAACAACAAAACAATCTTTCATGAGGCTAATTAGTCCTAAGCCTTAAAAAAAAATAATAATTGCCAATTCTGGAACAGTCTTTGAAGGCTTTTTGAACAGAATAGTAATCAGGAAACTTCAGCCTTCACGAGGCAAGGGCTCATAGTAAAACAAGGCACTTCAGAGTTGTGTACTTTCTGGAACTCTGATTTGGCTGAATTTTCTTCTGATAAGGAAATTTTAAGGACATTGATGGGCAAGGGAAGCACATTCATTGCACACACTGATTCTTTCAACAGACTTCACGATATACAACCAGTCTCATAATCAGAAGTGTTTCTTTCTGTTTAAAACCCAGAAGGGTAGCTGACATCTTTTATCAAAAAGACAGACAATTCTTATCCCCTGACAATTCCAGATTATGGATCCCAGGAGGCTCTCCTTACACTGGTATTTTATCACTGGAATCAGAGCGACTGCTGTTTATTTTCTGAACCTCCACGTAGTTTTCAAGGTGTTGCCAGCAGGGCCTGGGCTGACAGTGACACGTGTTATTGTCACATTGCTAGATCTGAAAGAAAACACCAGATAAATAAATATCAGTGTTTCCTTGGATCTCTTTTTGCTATCATGGCACCGGAGGCGCTGGCATTTGTTAATTCACATATCTCCCCTGTTTGGTGAGGCAATGTTTCCTTTCATCTGCTGGAGTGGGGGAGGAAGGGGGTGATGCGGGCTGGCAGCCTGGCATGGGACCTGGACAAACTGCCATTCGATCTGGGTGAGGGGGAGAGGGTGGAGATGGCCTCTGAATACAGTTCCGCCCACGGAGCGGGGTGGAGCCTGGCTGCAGGACTGTCTTCTCAGGCCTCTCTCGTGTGCGTAGGCTGTCCTGCATTGTGCTCAGCATCAGGTGATGTGGGCTGGAGTCCCAGTTGGGCAGGTTGCTCAACCTCCCAGCCTCAACTTCTGTACCTGTAGAAGTGGATCCTGGGACCTACCTTCTAGGCTGTCGAGAGACCCACAGAAGAGAGAAGAGCCCCCCTCCAGCCAGACTGACTCCTTCTTTTCCCCCAGACCTTCTCCTTCCTCCCCTACTCTGCCCTGTTCTCCCCTCTGGATCACACCTCCCTCTGCCTTTGGCCTTCTTTAGATTTCTTTATCCTAGAACCCAGGATGATGTCAGCAACCTATGGCCCATGATCCGCATCTGGCCTGCTGCCTGATTTTGGAAATATAGTCTTCCTGGCATGCAGCCATGCCTGTTCATTTACATATAGTCTGTGGCTGCCTTTGTGCTGCAGTGGCAAAGCTGAGTAGTTGCAACACAGACCATATGGCCCACAAAGCCTAAAATCTTTCCTATCTGGCCCTTCACAGAAGAATTTTGCCTGTTCTTGATGCTCTCCTAGACATAAATCACCCTGATTCCACTCATCCTTGAAGACCCAGCTGGAGTTTTTGATCTGCTTGACATCCCATGGCATGTTAATTGGTTTTATAAACTAAAAGGTTTCCACGATCATATGCATTTAGGAAATCCTAAGTTAAAGAAACGTAAGCAGCCATCTTTACTGACCGCGGGACTTATCAGTGCATTTAATGTGCTGGTGGGTGTTGGGAATCTCCAAGAGGGGAATGTGGTATGTAACATTTCTCAAATGTGTTTCTCTATTGGGCTACTGAGTGTTGAAGAGCTTAACTCATCTTCTCTAGTTACTTTTTCTCTCTGGGTGATGCCTTCTGCTACAATGGATTTAGAATATATCATATTTTTATCTGAAATGTTCATTTTTAACCTGGATCTCTCCCCTGGATTCTAGACACTGTACTCCCTTTACAACAGTCTAACAGACAAACTCAAACTTAATGCTCCAAATGTACCTATTCTTCTCCCATCATTATCCATCATAGGAAGTGGCAACACCATTCACCAGTTGCTGAGTCCAAAAATCTAGCACTCTTCTTGTCTCCCTTCGTCCTCTCACACTGTTCTCTAATCCATCAGTATGCCTGTCCTCTCTAACTCCAAAAGGCATCCTGTATAGGACCACTTCTCACCAACTGCTGGTCACAGGTGACCAGCCTGGTCCATGCCACCAACATCAGTTGACTAGATGCCTTCAATAGCCTACTAATTGGGCTCCCTGATTCTGTTCTTGCTCCCTGAAACTCAAGTCCAATTACTCCTTTCCCTGGCTTAAAATTCTTTAAGGAAAATATTTCCATTCCAACAAGAATAAAATACAAACTACTCCAATGACTTTCCAGGCCCTAGATAATCAGACTTTCACCTACCTCTTCCTCCGGCCTATTTTGCCCTCAAACCCAGTAATCCCAGGGCCTTTGCACATGTTAATCTTTGTTTTTTTAGGAAAGCTCATCGTCATTCCATTTCCCTTCCCCATCTTTTCAAAATCTTTTCTGACTCTTGATTGTTATCTAGGTCATTAGACCCTCAGAGAGGCCATTGCTGGCCAAACCAAAGAACACTCAATTTCATTGTATCAAATTATCTAGCTTATCATCTTCATAGCTCTTATTGAAACCCCAGATTATCTTATCTATTGTTTTCATGCTTCTTTTCTGTGTTCCACTGAGTGCAAGCTTCATGAGGCCTGTTTCCTTTTCCACCACTAGGGATCCAGAACCTAAGACAGTCCCAGGCACACAGTGGCTGTTTGACCATCACCATTTGTTGGCAGATTGACCCATGATCTCCTTAATCAGCAGAGCACCCCATGTTCAAGCATTTATGTTATTGTTATAATGCAAGCTAGAACATCTGATATTCATCAAGGGCTACTTGCCAGGCACTGTGCTAAATGTCTTTCTCCTATTATCTCCTGCTGTTCTTCCAATTAATGTACAGAGTCTATGAGCAACTATTATTTTTTATTCCCATTTCACAGATGAGGAAAGTGAGGCACAGAGCGACTAAGCTGCTTGCCTAATTGCACACCTGGTCCTTGGCAGGCCCTGGTCACTGACCTGGATCTGATTGCAAATCTATGACTGTGGGCAATACTGGGGCTGCTGCTGCCATATTACAGGGGTTGGCATTTGAGCCTCTAAGTGTAAGGTGTATGGGGGCCCAATAGCATCATGACCAGGCTCACCTCTGACTGTGGCTTCTGATTTGAGCAGGGGCTTCACTACCTTATGTGTACATTTCTTGGAATATTACTTAATTTGGTCAAAAAACTATGTAGCACAGTGAATTATATTTAATATCCTGTGATAAACCATAATGGAAAAGAATATAAAAAAGAATATATATATATATATATATATATACACACATATGTATAAGTGAATTATTTTGCTATACAGCAGAAATTAACACAAGATTGTAAATCAACTATACTAAAATAAAATAAATTTTTTAAAAACCTTTATTCTCACCAGGAACAGCTAGGTCTGTGTTTCACTTCTTATAAAACACAGTTCTACCCTGTCTATCATTCATGAGGTAAACATTGTAAAGCGCTGACAACAGTGCTGGCCTGTAATAAGCACTTTATAATTTTTTGTTAAATAAATAGCTGTATGTAGCTGAAGGGCTTTGTCCTTGATTTCAGGGGTAAGCAAAATCACTGACTGTGTTGTCCTTCTTTCCTGCTCAGGCAGTGATTACAGGTGACATTCCTGCATGATATTAAGTAACGTTCCCTCCCTTGCAGTCAACTCAGTCCAATTTTAACACTCCTCCAATATCTGCAATCAGTCAATCCTAAAGGAAATCAACCCTGAATATTCATTGAAAGGATTGATGCTGAAGCTGAAGTTCCAATACTTTGGCCATCTGATGCAAAGAGCTGACTCATTGGAAAAGACCCTGATGCTGGGAAAGATTGAAGGCAGGCAGAAAGGAGATGACAGAGGAAGAGATGATTGGATGGCATCACCGACTCCATGGACATGAGTTTGAGCAACGTCTGGGAGATGGTAAAGGACAGGGAAGGCTGGCGTGCTGCAGTCCAAGGAGTCACAAAGAGTCGGACACGACTGAACAACTGAACAACAACATCTGCTAAGCTCCCTCCTTTAGCAGAGAGAGTTCTCAGTGACTAACCCAAGGCCCAAAGCCTTTGGCAGGAGAAAGGATCTCTCAGGCGTGTAAGAGCCTTGCATTGCAGAAGGTTGCGGACTCAATATTTGCATACGAAACACAATACCTTTGTGTCTATTTAAATCCTGAGGTTTTTATTATTATGGTTAACTCTGCTTTATTGCAAGGGATACTGCCTTTTCTTTATGGTAGTGACTTCGACTTTTTTTTCAAAAGGAATTGAAGTTGAAAACTAGTTGAAAACGCACAGTGACCAAATGAGCCAGCAATGCCATTCCTAGGTGTTTACCCCAGAGAAGTGAAAGCCTATGTTACATGCAAATGTTCTTAGCAGTAACTGTTTGTAATAGCCTCCGGTTGGAAAGATCCCAAACGTCCCTCAACAGGTGAACAGATAAAGGACCTGCGGCGACTCCATACAATGGAGAACTACTCAGTAATAAAAAGGAACAATATATCAAGGCACACAACAGCCCAATGAGTTTCAACAGCATTGTGTTAAGTGAGAGAAATCGGAAACAAAAGACTGCCCTCTCTGTGGTTCCATTTCTAGGATCTTCTCAAAAAAAGGCAAAGTGTTGCAACAGTAAACCAGTCTCGACTCCTGGGGAAAGGAGGCATGTGAAGGGACCTTGAGGATGATGGGAAGTGTCTGTATCTTGATCTAGAGATGGTTCCATGACAATAGAAATATATCAAAACTCCTGGGAATAGACACTTTTAAGTATGTGCATTTTATTGTATGTAAAACTTTTCTCACTTAAGTGAAAGTGAAGTCGCTCAGTCGTGTCTGACTCTTTGCGACCCCAAGGACTGTAGCCCACCAGGTTCCTCCGTCCATGGGATTTTCCAGGCAAGAATACTGGAGTGGGTTGCCATTTCCTTCTCCAGGAGATCTTTCTGACCCAGGGATTGAACCCAGGTCTCCCACATTGTAGGCAGACGCTTAACCTTCTGAGCCACCAGGGAAGTCCTTAAGTCAATTAGGATTATAAAGGAAAAAGAGGCAAATAACACAATAGGTATTGTATGAAAAGGTCAAACTTGCAAAGGTGACCAAGGGTTAGAAATTCCTGGAGCTCTACCACCCCAAGCAGGAGATCTGTTATTACTTTTTGTTCTTCTCCCATCACTAGAACATTCATTAGTCATCTTGGTCACTGAATGCAATTGTAATTTTAACTCTGTCAATCTTTTCTTTTCTGGATTCAGATTTCATACCTTGCTTAAGACACATCCTCACCCTAAGATTATGAAGACTATGGTATTATTCTCTGCTGTTCTAGAAGCTTGAGTTGTGTCCTACTCTTTGCAACCCTATGGACTGTAGCCCACCAAACTTCTCTGTCCATGGGATTTTCCAGGCAAGAATACCAGAGTGGATTGCCAGGTCCTCCTCCAGGGGGTCTACCTAACCCAGGGATTGAACCTGCATTGTCTCTTATGTCTCCTTGCATTGACAGGCAGGTTCTTTACCACTAGGAAAGTTGTGTTCCTATAATTTTTAAAAATATGACATGAATTTTTAAAAATTTTTAATCGTGATAAAGTGCACCTAGCATAAAAGTTATCATCTTAATCATGTTAAATGTTCAGTTCAGTGGCATTAAGTACCTATTATTGTGAAACCGTCACCACCAGCCAGCCATCTCCAGAACACTTTCATCTTCTCAAACTGAAACTCTGTCTTCATTAAACAATAACTCCCTGTGCCCCTCTCCTCCCAGACCCTGGCAATACCATTCTACTTTCTGTCTCTATGAACTGGACTATTCTTGGTATCTCACTGAAGTGTGTATCGTACAGGATTTGTCCTTTTGTGACTGGCTTAGTTCACTTAACAAAATGTTCAAACCATATTTAAAACCATGTGATTTTTGATCAATCTGGAATTTATTTGTGTGTGTATGGTGTAGGTAATGATTTGATTTTCTTCCTCCTAACAAATGGTTAACCAGTTGTCCCAGCATCATATATGGAAGAGACCATTTTTTGTTTTCACAATCAGTTAATAGTCACCTGTACTGGGTCAGGAAGAACCCCTTGAGTAGGAAATAGCAACCCGCTTCAGTATTCTTACCTGGGAAATTCCATGGTCAGAGAAGCCTGGTGGGCTTCCATGGGTTTGCAAAGAACTGGACATGACTGAGCAACAGAGCACACACGCCCATACTTTGACTGTATTCTGTGCATAAATGCATCTGTTTGCAAGCCCTCTTTTCTGTCTCTATGGTCTGTTTATTCCTGTGCCAGTTCCACACTGTTGTGACTACTTCAGCTGAGACCTTACCCACCCCGAGTCCAGGGACTTACTCAGACTTAATTCCTTCTTGTCAGCCTTTCAGCTGCTCCCAAGGATTTGGGGCACCTGACCATCTCGCCAACACTCTCCCATCTCTCCATTTCCCAAAGGAGCCTGGTGTGCAGGAGTCTCAGTCTGTATGTGGGAGAGGAAGCCTCAGCCCACAGACCTGAGCACACCCACCTGCTGCAGGGCTGGGGTCATGAGGAGGTCAGCCACTTCCCCAGTCTCAGAAGGATCTGGTAGAGGGCATAGGTGCCTAGGATGGTTTAATTTCTCTGCCTGCAGTGGAACATTGCCATGACCCAGTTGATCACCAGGCAGACTTCAGGATAAGGCAAGTCAATCTTGGGTTGCCTCCAAGGACATTTGGTGCTACAAGCAGAACAGAATTCTTTCGAAGCTCATTTCCAAGGGGCCCGTGGAGGCAGTGACAGAGTGCTCCCTGAATTTCTACAGAAAGACTGTGACAGTCCTGCTGGGGGCACCTCTCTGAGGTGGTGAGAGGAGACAGAAGGAGCAGAGCCCATCAGAGCAGGGCTGGTTAGCAGGTACGTGGGCCCACAGACTTTCCTTGACCACCTGCAGGGCTGTGTTAAGCCCTTGGCTCAGCATCCCACAGGATCCATGCACTTCAGTTTGCTTTCTCAAGGCCAGAGGTATGGGGAGAGAGTGGGAAGTAGGAAGGATGGATGTTTCCATGAATCTCTTGCTGTCTAATGTCAGATGAGTCAGGTCACACCCACCAACAAGCTCCCTCTACGTTTCTGGTAGGAGGCAAGAAACTGGGCCACAGGAGCAGAGATAATCTTGGAGAGCATCCTTTCCCTCCATCCCTGCCTGCCTCTGAGCAGCAGGGAGGCCAGATGGAAAGCCTGGCTGAATTTCATAAAGGCCCCTTGGGCACCGTGTGTCACCAGGACACGCAGGACTGGAGGAGATGCTGGGACTGCGGGCTCAGCAGGCCAGTTCTGCCAGGAGTCAGCAGGAAGGCAGACTGACAAAATCAGCTAGAAGTTCTGTTCTAGAAGCTGTAAGTATTCTCACACCTCCTTCCCAGGCTTCCTGTATCCTCCATTCCCTGAGTGGGTCAAGTCTTAACATGTTACACACACACATACACACACACACACACACAAACACTCACACACATGTTTATAAATACCTAGAGACAAATGAAAATGAAAACCCCATGATCCAAGATCAATGGGATGCAGCAAAAGCAGTTCTAAGAGGGAAATTTATAGCAATACAAACCTACCTCAGGAAACCAGAAAAACTCAAATAATCGACCTAAACTTACACCTTAAGGAGCTAGAAAAAGAAGAATAAACAAAACTCTCAGAAATTAGTCAGAACAGTAAGAAGGACTAAAAAAATAATAGAAAAGATTAATGAAACTAAAAGCTATTTCTTTGAAAAGATAAACAAAATCGATACAGTTTTAGCCAGACTCATCACGAAACAAAGGGAGAGTAACTATATGCCAATAAAATGAACAACCTAGAAGAAATGGATAAATTCTTAGAAAGATACAATCTCCCAAGGCTGAACCGGAAAGAAATACTAAGTAAAAAAGATCAACATAGTCAAATGATTTTTTAATGTAAGTAAATTTAGCATTTTTATAATCAATAATGTCTGTGATACATTAATAACCAGTGTCACTCAGAGAACACTTATGTTATGCCAGGCATTGCTGGAAGCACTTTAAATATACTGACCTAGCCTATATATACTTCCATTTTCCCTCATTTAGCAGATGAGAATGCTGAAGTACAGAAAGGTAAGTAAAGTCACTTGCCCAAGTTCATGCTAAATAGGCTGCCTCTCAAAGCATGGACTAAATATGGGCCACACTGATTTTTTTTTCTCAAAATCACATTAATAAATACCTAAAAAATATACATATGTATGTGTGTGTGTGTGTGTGTGTATGTATAGTTGTGTATATATATATATATATGTATTTGTACATATATGATGATGATGTGTGCATACTCAGTCTTGTCTGACTCTTAGCAACCCCATGGACTATTGCTTGCCAGACTCCTCTGTCCATGGCAATTTTCCAGTCAAGGATACTGGAGTGGGTTGCCATTTCCTACTCCAAGGGATCTTTGTGACCCAGGGATTGAACACAAGTTTCCTGCAAGTCTCCTGTGCTGCAGATGAATTCTTTGACAGACGAATTGCAGACGAATTCAGATGACACCACAGTGTCATCTGGGCTTACACACACACACACACACACACACAGAGTAACTCCCTTCCCTGGTGGCTCAGATGGTAAAGAAGAATTCACCTGCAATGTGGGAGACCTGGGTTCAATCCCTGGGTTGGGAAGATCCCCTGGAGGAGGGCATGACAACCCACTCCAGTATTCTTGCCTGGAGAATCTCCATGGACAGAGGAGCCTGGGTGCTATAGTCCATGGTGTTGCAAAGAGTCAGACATGACTGAGCGACTAAGCACAGCACAGCACAAGGTAACTCCCAATTTGCAGACAAGCCAGGGGGTCTTTGGACCCCAGCCACTCTCTCCATTCTCCTCTTAGTGCCTCTTAGCATCCCCTGAAGATGGAGTGAAAAAGTGAAAGGTGCCCTCAGCGATTTATGCCCATCCTAACTTCTTCTTCCCAGCTCCCATGGGTGCCTGTGAAATGGTGTGAAATATTTCCTTTAAAAGCCTAATTTACACTGACAGTATTTACTTTTAACTGCCGGTGGCTGAGTCAATATCATTTTTCCTCCTCTCCTTTGTTCCCTTGACTCAAAAAGCCAGCAGCTTTACAAAACCCACTGTACTGCATCTCTTTATCCACACTGTAGCCTTTTAAATTTCACCTGCTCCAGGAGTTAAATTACAGAGGCCATGGAGCTCTAGGAGAGGCCATTGTTTAGGTCTACGTATTTCCTTCTGCCTTACACGGTCGCCTGTCTCTTCTCCTGGCTTAGTTTCAGCCTCCAGGGTGCTAGGTGTGTCGCCACAGCACCTCTTGCACATTTTTCTCCTAAGTACTCCTCCCTACCTGTGACCTGAGGCCTTGACCTAACTGATGTGGGAGGGTGGGAATTTTCCCCAACCTGTGACCACTGGGAAGTTTCTGAACAGACTGTGACTACAGGAACCAACCCTCTTATCGGCTCTCCTGATCAGTGCCTGGGTGAGTCTTTCAGGCTATGCCCTGCCATGGGGCACCCTGTACCCAGAAGTGAGCTTCCAGGCATGGGATGCTGTTCAACAAACCGATTTGTTCAGTCTTATCTCTAATCAGATGCCATGGGCAGATGAGAAATGATAGAACCATCTCTGTTTTGCAATCATGGACACGATCGAAAGGGGAGATAATAAGTCAAGGGACAGGTGTGGGGCAACCTTGAACCAGCTCCCTGGATACCAAGGAGGACATACAACTCATTTTTCTTGTTGAACAACGTGTATCTTCATTCCTCAGCTTGCTGATCCTCCCATAATTAACCATGTGAATATCACTCTCCGCAGTGTCATTGCTGGGAGCTGCCCCGGCCCTTCAGGAGCAACGCCCAGCAATTAGCAGCCAACTGGGTGATGAAGATCTGGCTGGCTGGCTGGTTGGTTCTCAGAGTTTCCTCAGATGCCACCCCAGGGCCTTCCTGATTCTGCAAAACTGCCCTTGGGTTCCTTGCCCATGGAGTGGAGTGGAGGGAACCTACCGTTTTCCTTCAGGCAGTTCCTCCTGCAAAGAAATATGGTCTCACCAAACTGGTTAGCACTGGCACATCCTCCTCTCTCTCTCTCTTTTCCTCCCCAGTAGAGCTCAAAGTATCATTCTTTGTTTGGCCAGTTCATCAGTGTGTCCCCAGAGCTTGACATTGTGGCCATTCTGCATATTCTTGGTCTGAAACCAATATCAAATGAATAAATGCTGAAGAAGGAATGCACCCAGCACCCGCCACCCAGGGAATGACAGTTCAATTGACAAGGCTACTTTTCTTTCAAAAAATCATTTTTAATTGAAGGATAATTGCTTTATAGTATTGGTTTGATTGCTGCCATATATTAACATGAATTAGCCATAGGTGTACATATCACCCCTCCTTCTTGAACCTCCCTCCCAACCTTTCCCACCCCTCTAGGCTGTTACAGAGCCCCAGTTTGAGTTCCCTGAGTCATACAGCAAATTCCCATTGGCTATCTGTTTTACATATGGTAGTGTGTATGCCTCCATGCTACTCTCTCCATTCTTCTCACCTTATCCTTTCTCCCCTGCAAGGCTAACTTCCCCACAGCTGCCTCCTCGCTAGATCTGAGGACAAGGTACAATCTATAAGCTGGAAGGAAACAGGCCAATTTGATCCCAAGGTGTGGGCACAGCTGTTGCCAAGAGTGGAGAACATGGGGCCATGGGTGCTGGTACCTGTAGATGCCTCCAGGAAGCTCTGTAGGGCACAGTGAATTTAATGCCAATCTACAGAATTGTAGGGGCAGCAGTGTCAGTGGGAGGCGGAGAGGGCACAGCTGTAAAGACTGGGCCATGAGTGAGAGGATGCTCTCTTTAGGATTATGTCAAAAGTTGAGCCAATGTGGTATTTCTAAATACTAGGAAGGAGGGGTGAGGAGTAGGTACAAAGTAATATGTAGGTATAAAATAATCTGCATATATTATAATACTGGAGTGGGTTGTCATTCCCTTCTCCAAGGGATCTTCCCGACCCAGGGATCGGACCCTGGTCTCCTGCACCACAGGCAGATTCTTTACCTTCTGAGCCACTAAGGAAACCCTTATGTATATATGATATATATCTATCCATACCTTATACATTGTTTTAAAAAATATGTTTGACTGCTATGTTCTGAGTGTTGAAATCCCAACTCCCAATGTTATGCTATTAGGAGGCGGAGCCTTTGGGAGATACAAAGGTGATGAAGGTGGAGCCCTCATGAATGAAATTAGTGCCCTTATGAAAGAGACCCCCACAGAGCTCCCGCATCCCTTCCACCATAAGTCTGCCACATAGAAGAGGGCCTTCACCTGATCATGCTGGCACTCTGATCTTAGACTTCCAGTCTCCAGGACTGTGAAAAATTCATTTCTGTTGTTTATAAGCCCTCAAGTCTGCAATAGTTTTGTTATGGCAATTTTGTGATGAGATAATGGCCATTTTCTGAACTATTAATTGCTACAGTGGATCTACTAGTCAGAGTCCCAGTAAGGACATAGACACCAACTCAGGTGGTTCAAGAGTCTTCAGTGAAGGAACGACATTCAGAGACATTAAGGGCATGATCAAGCGATGATGCTGCAGATGCATGCTTGCTCAGCTGTGTCCTATCCTTTTGTGACCCCATGGACTGTAGCCTGCCAAGCTCCTCTGTCCATGAGATTTTTCAGGCAGGAATAGTGGAGTGGATTGCTAGGTCCGTATAGTCAAAGCTATGGTTTTTCCAGTAGTCATGTACGGATTTGAGAGCTGGGCCATAAAGAAGGCTGAGTGCTGAAGAATTGATGCTTTCAAATTGTGGTGCTGGAGAAGACGCTTGAGAGTCCCTTGGATAGCAAGGAGATCAAACCAGCCAATCTTGAAGGAAATCAACTCTGAATATTCACTGGAAGTGCTGATGCTAAAGGTGAAGCGCCAATCCTTTGGCCACCTGATGCCAAGAGCCCGCTCATTGGAAAAGACCCTGATGCTGGGAATGATTGAAGACAAAAGGAGAAGGGGGTGGCAGAGAATGAGATGGTTAGAGAGCATCATCGACTCAATGTACATGAATCTGAGCAAATTCTGGGGATAGTGAAGGACAGTCAAGGCTGGGATGCTGCAGTTCACAAGGTCACAAAAACTGGACATGACTTAGTGATGAAACAACAATAGCAAGGGATGACAAGCCCCAGAGACTAGCTGGGCAGTGGATGCTGTTTCTGCTAGACCTGAAAGGGCATGGGAAACTTGGGGATATTGGAGCTCTGCCAGGGCAGGGCCTATAGAGTGGTACTGCCTGCCAGGAGCTGTAGCCTCAGAGAGACACAGCCATGGCCAGAAATCACAGCCCCAAACAAGAAGAGAGCAGGGAATAGATACTCTGTCCTTTTCTCGCCCACTCTTTTTCACAACCTCCCATTGGCCAGATGGGAGCCAGAGAGCATGGACACCTGAGGTCAGCCCCATGGGGCACAAGGCAGGGCAAAGAAGGAGGAAAATAGGTGTGGGGGGTGGGGAAAGTGAGGGTAAAAATACAGTTGGCACTACAGTTAAGATCCTGCCCAGCCTTGGAACCAAAGTCTACATTGGCTGTGTGACTGATGCTGTTAGCTGACCTCTTCTGTGGGTGTCTCTCTACGTGACATTTCTACCACATAGTAGGTACTTGATTAGTTCTTTTAACCCATTATCTATTAAGTGTAACAAATTATCTGTTACATTAGCTACTTGGATTCATCATCTCACTTAATTTTAATGCAGTGCTTGGTGTTTAGAAGATGCTCAATAAATATCTCTTAAACAACGAGTGAGTGAATATACTAATACATAAGTAAGCTGACAAATGACTATGAACCACCTGCAGAGTAAGTACTATGAAGATAGACAGGAAAAGAAACAGCACAGGGAACTATATTCAATATCCTGTCATAAACCATAATGGAATGGAATATGAAAAAGAATATTAAAGGAATTAGAAAATGCTCTTAAAAAGAGAGAGAGATTAATGGGTTCTGAGAGGTTAATGGTTCAGCCCAGTCTGCCTGGCCACTCATTGTATTCCACAAATATTTAGTGACTACTTACTGTGTCCTGGGCATATTTACCCTTAGCTGGGGGAGACAAACACATCAACATGTGTTTGCTGTGTAATAGCTAAGTGCTACAGAGACAGATACAGCAGGGAGAGGACAAGGAGCTCTGGGGACAGGGGGGGCTTCTGTAGGGCATGTGGTCAGGGATGGGTTCTCTGGTATGGGGAGACATTAGCGACTAGACCTGAAGGAGGTCTCTCTGGGGCTTTCTGGGATAAGACCACTGCTGGAGGAGGAAAGTGAGCACAAGGTTTGGAGGTAGGAACATGCGTGGGGCAACTGAGGGAAAGTAAGGCCAGTGTGTCTGGGGCAGAGTGTAAATGCCATCCATCCAGCCAGATAGGTGCATGTTCTGAGATGTCAGTCTGAGCCCATTCTTTCCCAGCTAGAGCCCTCCAGGGGCTGTTCACAGACTTGGGAATGGGAATCCCCTGTGCATCTCCTTGCATGGATCCTTCCCTCTTTGCACTTCAATCACCCTTGTAACCTGGTTCTTGCCACCTCCAGGCCTTTGCTCTTACTGTTCCCTCTGTCTGTAACACTTGTCCTGGCTCTTTGGCTGTCGCTTCAAAGAAGGCCATCCCAGGCACCGTTGTCTATCATGTCCCCCATTCTATTTCCTGCATAACTGATGTATTATTTCCCATTATCAGATTTGTATGTTTCCCTGCCAAGTTATTATGTCACCTTGTGAGTCTCCTGTGTGTGCTCCACCACGTTCCCCACTGTGAGCTTCCTGAAGGCAGGGATGTCCGCAGTTTTGTTCTTCATGGGGTCCCCTGTTCTTGGAACAGTGCCTGGCACATAGTGGGTCCTCAGTAAATAATTATTGAATAATGGATGAATGAATGAATGAATCACTGAGTGAACTCTGAGACCTCAGAGTGGAACTCAGAAGAACACAGTCTTCCTTTCTCCAATCTTACGACTCTATAGGCTTTCTTGTGAGACCTTAGGTTTCCCTGGGGAGGGTTTTGGGCAAATGTCCACCCTGGCATCAGTGACCATAAGAGCAGAGCTCTCGGGGTTCCAGTGAGGATTTTGGGAAAGACTTCTTTTGCACTTGCCCCTTTCCTTCAAAAATACTTTCTATGCAAGTTCTCCTCAGTGCCAGGAGCCCCCAGGGTCCTGGGGGCAGCCCCAAGAGTCCAGTGTATCAGTCACATCACAGGATCTCATGCCAGCACCCCACCTCTTACTGAATCATTTTCCCTTTTAGCAAATGAATTAATGAACAGGAAACCACCTGCTTAAAGGGACTGACACGAACATCAAAGTTGTGCTCTTAGCCTGGGAAGATTTGAGAAATACAGATTTTCTAATCTTCAGAATTTTCAGATTCAGACATCCATGGACCCCTGTATAGTTTTTACATGTATGATTTTTACATACCAATTTCTTCTCCCTGTGATCTAATTACTTAGGTAAAAATTTTGAAATGACTCCTGTCTTTTTTCATACGTCTAGTGTTATATTCACCTACTTTGTGAAATCATGCAAGCTTGTGCTGTCATGTTTGCTATAATATTCATTAAAATACATAGATAATATAAAAATGATTGATATTCCTACTGAAATACCCAGTGCCATCCTTGTACCACCAGTATGGAAGCATCTTATTTAGCAAACACTAAACTGGAAATTTGGTTCTTGAGAACTTGCCTTTAGAAAGTGTTTCCAGTGATTTTAATGAATACGGTCAGAGGACCATACTATGAGGACCCTTACCCTGGCCCCCAGACTTGGCTTTTAGTGTGATGAGTGACATATGTGTGTGTGTATGTGTGTGTATGTACAGCGATGTCTGATGAAACAAGTTCCTCTTGTAATGCTGCTGTAGAAGTCTGCCATCATCACCATCACCTTACTGCTTTCTATGATGACGGCCTTTATTTCCTTTACATCATCTAACCAGATTGTGCTTATAGGTGGGGAGGGCATATTTCTTATCCTCGTTTTACAGAGGAGGAAGCAGGCAGCTATTAAATGACTTGGTGGGGAATCTCTCACAAAGACTCTGCAGCCCATCAATTCCCCCTGTACTCATGGTAGCCAATATAATACTGTGCTGGTAGTGGAGGGAGGGAAAGATTGAAGGCAGGAGGAGAAGGGGACGACAGAGGATGAGATGGTTGGATGGCATCACCAACTCGATGAACATGAGTTTGAGCCAGCTCTGGGAGTTGGTGATGGACAGGGAAGCCTGGCGTGCTGCAGTGCATGGGGTCGCAAAGAATCAGACACGACTGAGCGACTGAACTGAACTGAACTGAGTGGAGGGAGGAGAGAGTTTAAAGGGAGAAACTCAGAAAATTTGCCCCACAATGGAAGTGTATGAGAAAGAAAGATAGAAGAGAGATGCTATATATGAAGCTTTTGACCAGCCTGTATATTCCAGGGAAGGTGAAATACCGACACTACACATGTTGAGAAAAAAAAGTGCACAGATGAAGATAGGCCTCCATCAGCTTCTCACCTCTGGCCCCTAGCTCTCTGCCTTTAGTGGCACATCTCAGCCTGGGGCCAAGCAAATACTCCCGAGGAGGCTAGGCCCTGGTATTTACCCACAATCTCTGTTTTGGAAGTAATTAATCTTCGAATGTATGAGCCTCTTTGTGGTGGAAATCGCATGCTGACACTTTTGTGTAAACACCCAGCTTAGCATATTGACAAACTGGTGGCTGTTACTTTGATCCCAGGCTGCTGGCTCGGAAAAGGCAAGCCAGCTTCGGGCCGCCCCGCCAGGCACAAAGGCGGCTCTAAGCCCTTCTACACTCATCTCAGATCCATATTTAGAATTCGGAGTCTTTATTTTCTATATCCACTTAAGCTCCGCTTGGAGTTTGTTTAGTAACCTTCTTCCTTCTTGGCGTTAGCTGGTGACTCATAAGTTCGTTTTCTTAGCAAGGCATGCAGCAAAATTCCAAAGTAGCAAATGACCTGAATGAAAACCCTTAAACTCACATAGATTTAATCACTGCAGCAAATTGGAACCATTTGTGGTCAGGTTTTGATGGCGATCTATAAAGATTTCCCCCACGCCCCCCTCCACTTTCTTTTTAAGTGGCTTAGTTAAGGTTAGTGAGAAAAGGAGTCATCAATGCCAAGGTCCAGGGGGTGAAGGAGAAAGGACTTCAGTTGGGTTGGTTTTTTTTTTTTTTTCCAGCTTTTATACAGTCACCTAAGGAGCTTCCACGACAAGGAGCAAACTTGAGTGGTAGCCGGCCGCTCTCCCAGCCACACATCCCAGTGGCTAGGGCTCTGCTAATCCCCCAAACAGGGAAGCCTGGCCGCTTTCAGAGCGGTGAGTTTCCGCTGGAGGTTTGGGACCCTTTTAAAAAAATATTGTGTTTTGTGACTTTTGTCACCTCTGGTTACCCTAATAAGGCAAAGGAAAGGTCAGTACATTTTTTCACGAGCAGGCAGGCAATCGAACCTGACCTGTTATGATTTTTCCCTAAGTAAACCAAACAGATGAGCTTTAATGAGGATGTGGGTCCAAGATGGAGACTGACCCAGGGAGCACCACAAGGGCGTCAGATCTGTTTCTGATAAAATCTACGTTGAGGTTTTGAAGAGTGAATCAGAAAGGAAGTTCAATTCCATTTCATGACGGGGGCTGAACTAAATAGAAAGCTCGTCTGTAATTAAAGGGACGCTTTTATTTTTTTTGTTGTTGTTCTGCAACATTTTTAGAAATTTCTAGAGCTAGATTTGCTCTCAATAATCAGTTGGTGGGGTTCTGTTTGCCTTCTCGAGAGCAGATGGGAAAGTGAACATGCAAAGACTGTGGCCACACATATTACTGCACAAATTATGGAAAAAAGTTACCCAAGAGGGTCCTCCCTGCCCCCCGCCACTTTTTTTTTTTTTTCTCCATCTCTAGTTTCTATGATTATAGTTGGAGAGAAAATTCCGGCTGAAAGAAATTTGATATTTATTTTCTGTGAACTTTAATAAAGAAAGTGGTGGGTTTGGGACCTTTTTGTAAGGCTCTTTGGACAAGTCAATTTTTAATTTTTTTTTTAATAGCACCTTTGGCATAAAGCTGCTGGGGTGTGATTTATGGGGCTGCTAAGAGGTTGTGCCGAGAGCCATTCCCCAGCAGGTTGGCAAGAAACTTTGAAGAGATTTTGACTCTGGGATCCCACTCTTCACAGGACCTGTGTTCACCCAGGCAGGACTTTTAAAATGTTTAGTGCCCGAGACTTCGCTTGAAGTCCATGTTTGTTTGGGTTTCCTTTCTTCAACATTCTCAGATGTCCCCAGTTTAGGCCAAGTGATCAGCTGTAATCCACTCCAGCCCGGAGCGGGAATAGTCCACTTTGCTCATAAGTACATAACATAACTTCAGCCCCTGGGGCCTCCATCATGAAATGGAATCCCAGACACTCTGAGATATCCTGGGAGATAAGCCTGGCCCTAATCGCAGGGTCACCCCGGCCCTGGAGGAGCAGGAGTTCACCTATACATCACAACATCGTTATCAGCTGGGGACCTGAAGCAGCCACAACCCGCCACATTTTCCACAAGGTTTGCTGGTGTTAAGAAAATACCCTCTGGCTTGGTGTTATTTTAGGCTGAAACAAAAGTCGACATGAATGGCTAGTGGGGAACAGAGGGGGCATTGTTCTCCCCATGGCCGGGCGCTCAGAACTGGCCTGAAACTGGAATCCGACAAACAGAGAAGTAAATGCCATCACGTATAAATGGGCTATCGCGTGTCCGACGGGATCAATTGAGCGCAGAGGGTGACCCGGCTGGGGGATTTTGCCAGTCCCTGGGTCATGGGAAGTTTGGTTTCCAGACGAGAGGCCGAAAGTGCCACCTGATTTGTGGTGGCGTGACGACTGGCTTGGAGAGGAAGCCACCTGCTTGAGAGAGATGAGAGAGGAACCCCAAGTACCACTCCGAGCTGGCTTTGTGGAGCATGGGCCAGTGGGGCCAGGCACTCTTCTAAGCCCCTCTAAAGAATTGTCCCATTTAATCTTCCCAGTCATCCCAGGAGGCAGGTACTATTCTCTGCCCCTTTTCCAGATGAGGAAACTGAGGCAGAGAGCTGCGATTTGCCTGAGTGCCCTGCGCATGAGCCAGGATGGAAAGTCATATAGTTTGGCCAGAGCCCACCAGCCCACCACCCTTGCAGTTATATCTGGTGGCCTTATTCTCGTTGTTGCTCCTGTATTTCTTCTTCATGGCACCTGGGTGATGTAACAGATGCAATTGGTACCCAACCCAGAACTCTTAGACCTTAACTTGTCAGTATAAGCTGGCAGCCCAACTTCTGACTGCCAGCATCCACATCTTTCCTTGGCTGTAGAAGTCTTCTCTGTCCATGCACACAATGAGTGGGAAGTACCAGGAAATTAGCATTCCCCAAGGCTGATGACGGTTGGTATATAAATACCCCAGATCCCTTGTTCCTCTGGTGGGAACATTCCAACATGCGTGTTCTACATGGCTGTCCAGAGCTCCCCAGTGGGCATAAACTCCTTACTGCCACAGTGATACCTGGCTGAAAGATGCACGCCTTACTGGCTTTCTTCCCCCCCTTGACTCACTTCCCCACTCACCTGACTGGTGTTTCCTGGGATCATTTTCCTAATACCACCTTCATTTAAATCCTTGTCTCTAGAGCTCCTTTTGGAAGATCCCAAACGAAGATTGGGGATCATGCCTCTATGCCTCAATTATTTGGAAAATGTCTGTCTCCTTCATAAAAATGTGAGCTCCATGACAACTTAACATTATATTTCCAAGGGTTAGCTGGATGTTCAGCTTGTTGCAAAGTACCAAGCAAATTCTTATTAAATGAAAAGATTCTGAAGTGGAAAATCCCATTCCGTCTAACAGAAGTTTAGATTTTGATAGTTTGTTCTCTTCTTAGATCAACATGGGATTTCCCAGGTGGCACTAGTGGTAAAGAATCCACCTACAATGCAGGAGATGCAAGAGACATGGGTTTGATCTCTGGGTCAGGAAGATCACCTGGAGAAGGGAATAGCAATCCATTCCAGTATTCTTGCCTGGAAAATTCCATGGACAGAGGAGTCTGGCAGGCTACAGTCCATGGGGCTGCAATCAATATATTACATTTAGAGTAGTGTTCACCATTTATTCTTACTGAAAGTTACTTTTTCTAGATACTGTTCAGGGAGATAGAGACATGGCCTCTTCTCCCCATCTGCCATCTTGCCTTGAGTCGGGAATAAGCCAACTTCTCCATTAGACTCAGATTAAGACCTTTGAAGTTTGTTTTAGAGAGTGGCCAGTTGTTTACCAGAACCTATGGCTTCCTCCTAGACTGTATTTTCCAGTTTCACTTGTGGTTTGGAGTGTCACGTGACTGAGTTTTAACCACTGGAATTTGAGCAACTGTGTACCACTTTTAGTCCAGTCCATGAACACCTCCCACATGAAGTCCTCTGTGCTTTCCCCTTCTGCAGCTTCAAGCCAGTGAGCATGCTAACCTTGGGAGACATGTGTTGAAAATAACAGAACAGACCTTACAAAAAGCCTGGGTCACCGCATCATCACACACTGATCAGAAGTAACCATTTCAGACTTTATGAGTGAGAAATAGTTTTCTATTGTGTTTGGACCATCATACATTTGAGTGGTTTATTTGTTATATCAGTTGATATGACCCTAACTGATACTGAGGCTCTATACTGACAAGAGTTAGTGTCTTCTGACATATGTAAAGTAAATGCTAAACATGTCCAACAAAAGCCCAATTTTCCATGTGATAACTACTTTCATTAAGAAAAAAATCAAAAGCAAAGGCTAAATTAATCAAATCCTTTATGATTATAAAGTGGAAGTGGGAAATAGATTCAAGGGATTAGATCGGATAGACAGAGTGCCTAAAGAACTATGGATGGAGGTTTGTGACATTGTACAGGAGGCAGGGATCAAGACCATCTCCAACAAAAATAAATGCAAAAAGGCGAAATGGTTGTCTGAGGAGGACTTACAAATAGCTGAGAAAAGAAGAGAAGCAAAAAGCAAAGGAGAAAAGGAAAGATTTGAATTCAGAGTTCCAAAGAAAACCAAGGAGAGATATGAAAGCCTTCCTCAGTGATCAGTGCAAAGATATAGAGGAAAACAATAGAATGGGAAAGACTAGAGATCTCTTCAAGAAACTTAGGGATACCAAGGGAAGATTTCATGCAAAGATGGGCACAATAAAGGACAGAAATGGTATGGACCTAACCGAAGCAGAAGATATTAAGAAGAGGTAGCAAGAATACACAGAAGAACTGTACAAAAAAGTTCTTCATGACCCAGATAATCAGGATGGTATGATCATTCACCTAGAGCCAGACATCCTGGAATGCAAAGTCAAGTGGCCCTTAGGAAGCATCACTACAAACAAAGCTATTAGAGGTGATGGAATTCCAGTTGAGCTATTTCAAATCCTAAAAGATGACGTTGTGAAAGTGCTGCACTCAAGATGACAGCAAGTTTGGAAAACTCAGCAGTGGCCACAGGATTGGAAAAGATCAGTTTTCATTCCAATCCCAAAGAAAGGCAATGCCAAAGAATGCTCAAACTACCTCACAATTGCACTCATCTCACACGCTAGCAAAGTAATCCTCAAAATTCTCCAAGCCAGGCTTCAACAGTACGTGAACTGTGAACTTCCAGATGTTCAAGATGGATTTAGAAAAGGCAGAGGAACCAGAGATCAAATTGCCAACATCCGTTGGATCATCAAAAAAGCAAGAGAATTCCAGAAAAACATCTATTTCTGCCTTATTGACTATGCCAAAGCCTTTGACTATGTGGATCACAACAAACTATGGAAAATTCTTAAAGAGATGGGAATACCAGATCACCTGACCTGATTCTTGAGAAATCTGTATGCAGGTCAGGAAGCAACAGTTAGAACTGGACATGGAACAACAGACTGGTTCCAAATAGGAAAAGGAGTATGTCAAGGCTGTATATTGTCATCCTGCTTATTTAACTTACATGCAGAGTATATCATGAGAAACGCTGAGCTGGATGAAGCTGGAATCAAGATTGCTGGGAGAAATATCAATAACCTCAGATATGCAGATAACACCACCTTTATAGCAGAAAGTGAAGAAGAAGTAAAGAGCCTCTTGATGAAAGTGAAAGAGGAGAGTGAAAAAGTTGGCTTAAAGCTCAACATTCAGAAAACTAAGATTATGGCATCTGGTCCCATCACTTCATGGGAAATAGATGGGGAAACAGTGGAAATAGTGTCAGACTTTATTTTTTTGGGCTCCAGAATCATTGCAGATGGTGATTGCAGCCATGAAATTAAAAGACGCTTACTCCTTGGAAGGAAGGTTATGACCAACCTAGATAGCATATTTAAAAACAGAGACATTACTCTGCCAACAAAGGTCTGTCTAGTCAAGGCTATGGTTTTTCCAGTAGTCACGTATGGATGTGAGAGTTGTACGGTGAAGAAAGCTGAGTGCCGAAAAATTGATGCTTTTGAACTGTGGTGTTGGAGAAGACTCTTGAGAGTCCCTTGGACAGCAAGGAGATCCAACCAGTCCATCCTAAAGAAATCCAGTCCTGAATTTCCACTGGAAGGACTGATGCTGAAGCTGAAACTCCAATACTTTGGCCACCTGATGCGAAGAACTGACTCACTGGAAAAGACCCTGATGCTGGGAAAGATTGAAGGCAGGATGAGAAGGGGATGACAGAGGATGAGATGGTTGGATGGCATCACTGACTCAAAGGACATGAGTTTGAGTAAACTCCGGGAGTTGGTGATGGACAGGGAGGCCTGGCATACTGCAGTCCATGGGCTCGCAAAAAGTCGGACACAACGGAGCAACTGAATTGAACTAAATATTGTGACATATTTTTTTATTTGTTTATTCTTGGCTTCCCGTCACTAGAATATAAGCCCCAGAAGAGCAAGAACCTTGTGCATTTTTGTTCATGGCTCCATCCCCTGGAGCTACAACAATGCTTGGCACGTCACGGATGTTCAATAAATATTTGTTGAATTAATGAGTGGTTCTACTGCTAAGAATGAAGTGAATAAATAAAAAGTTATTTAAAAGGTCATTGACCTAGAAAAGAAAGTATCTAAGGCCATGAGTTTAGTGCTGGGTCTAACATCCAGTTAAGCCATCACCAGCGCCCACGTTCCATTTGTGTTGACATCGATCTGTAAAGCAAAGAGTTGGACATGACTGAGTGACTGAACTAACTAAATTTGCATGGTAGAGATAGTGTCTTGAGTTACTGGTGCCATGATTATGGGTTTATTCTGCCTACTAGGTAACTCCTTAGGCACTCTTTCTGGAAAGAATATGTCTAACAGGCTGATGCCTGGACACCTGCTCTATCCAAAGACCCTGAGAAGAATGAGTAGATTTAATAAAGTTTAAGAACATTGATGGGTTTTTTTTCCCCAGAGCTTTAGACAGTGGTTCCTGCCCACCCTGAGCTCCAGTAGCGATGCTGATGGGTCCTTGAGTGAAGAGTAGAGACTGCACTGATCCCTCGAACCTGCCTTTCAGCTTCAAACTTTTGGAACTGTCTTCCTAAACTTCCCTAAACCCCAAGGAGAACACAGACAAGCAAACCCTGAAAGGCTCCTTGGCCACCCTTCCCACCAGCCACGTCCTTCCTTGAGAGGAGCTTGGAGTGTTGAAACGGTCATGGTTTCTGGGACCAGCTGACCAAGGTTTGACTCTTGGGAAGGCTTCTCCCTGTTATCACTCCCATTTTACAGATGAGAGCTGGAGACTGATTCCAGAGCCTGCCTTGAATCAAGCTATTGGGGTGTGGTGAGATGTCATGGTCCAGGCAGAGAGTGCTATGTGGTGGAAAGGATGACAGCCTTAACACACAGCTCTGCCTTCATGAGCAAGGTACGCCCCCTCCTTGTGCCCGTTTCTTTATGTGTGAATTGGGATTGCAAAGCATCTGCATCCTGGGCCCACTGCAAAGCTGAAATAGGACGGTATTCGTGAAACACTTGGGACAGTGCCTGCCCACAGAGTATTCTTCTTCTTATATTTATTTTGGAATGCAGGAGTGCTGAGTGACCTCAGCCCTGTGGTCAACAGCACTTTTTGTTAGTTTCCCCACAGAAAGGGCAGATGGCAGTGGTCTGAAGATTCTTTGGGGTTTCACCTGGGAGGAGAACAGTCATCTCACCTGGAGCCTTTGCTGTCTCAGGGCACCGCAGGTCAGCATCCCCGTGGCCTTCTGCCAGATCCGTAGTGCTCTGTCTTCAAATGAGCCTCCATCAGAGGAAGGACCTCAGCCCTTGATTGGACCCTTCTTCCAAGGGCAAAGCAAACACTGAGCAAGAGAGAGGAACCCTTTGCTGATCGTTGGGCTCATAGGGCCTGTGTACAGAGGAGAGTTGGGCCAGAAGCCAGGAGATTCTGGTTTGATTTGCTCAGCCTCGTGGGAGGAAGCGTGGCATTCCCCACAGTCAAGGATTTGGCCTTTGGAGCCAGACATGCCCAACTATGCATGCCACTCAGCCACTTCAGAAAGTCTCCAGTGCATTCTGCCTCAGTTTCCTCATCTGTAAAATGTGACTTTTGATGGTACTTACCTTACAGGAGTGTTGTTAGGCCTGTGTGGGATCAGAAAGTACAAATATTTTGCATCGTAGAAGCTCTCAGTCTATTTCTGAGAACATTTTTTCCTCACATACAAAATAGGCATAGGACTTAAAAGATTCCAGTGCTAGAAAAGGTTATGCACTGGCAAGTAATTCTCTCTCCCATTCTTGACCCCCTGGTCCCATACAGTGTCTCCAGAGGAATCCATGATTATCAGTGTCTTGTGTAAACTACCAAAAATATAAATATTCTCTATATATACCAGCACAGGAGTTATATGTATGTATATATGACAGATATACATCACTTTTTTTGCAAAAGTGAAAATGTCATACAGTTTAACCTAAATGGTGTGTAAAAGCGATGCTAGACTGTTAAACACATTGTCTCACATTTTGTTTATTTTCATTTTTTAGCCTGGTAGTCAATCCTAAAGGGTATCAACCCTGGATATTCACTGGAAGGACTGATGCTGAAGCTCCAATACTTTGGCCACCTGATACAAAGAGCCGACTCATTGGAAAAGACCCTGATGCTGGGAAAGATTGAAAGCAGGAGAAGGGGACGACAGAGGATGAGATGGTTGGATGGTATTACTGACTCAATGGCTATGAGTTTGAGCAAGCTCTGGGAGACAGTGAAGGACAGGGAAGCCGGTGTGCTGCAGTCCATGGGTCGCAAAGAATCAGTCGGGCATTGCATAGTGACTGAACAACAACAAACCCTGATAGTATTTTTTGGAAACCGTTCTGTGCCTCTTCTTATGGGTATATCTCATTCTTTTTAACGGTCATGTAGTATCCCAGCTTTTGAAGACAGACCTTAATTGTATCTTAATTTATTTAAACAGCTGCCCTTTGATGGCAGGCATCTGGGTTTTCATATCATCTATGGAGAAAGGGAAAGCCCCGCCCCTGGGCACCCTCCATCCCCTAGACCCCAGGCCAGCCTCCCAGCCTCCAACACCTGTTACTTCCTTTTTGTTTGCTGACTCCCCGGAGGGCCCATTTTCTCACTACAACTGTGCTAGACCAAGTTTTGGGCTCCTGCTCTTGGCCTAAACATGCCTTAGATCTCTTCATAACTCAGCTTGTAAGTTGAGGCCCCTTAATTTGGCCCACAGGACTCTTTAACGCCTTTTAAACCCCGTTAAACCCATGTAATGAGTTTCCCCTTGCGGTGCTCCTGGCTGTGAAAGCTGAGAGCCGGGGCCCAGGCCTCCCACCTGTTGCAGAGATTAGGCTGTGCCCGAGAGGCCGTGGGTCTGGTGGGACGGGGTTGGTGGGAGCTCTGTGGTCAGCCCTGCCTTCCTCCTGGCTGAAGAGGGTGAGTGGGTACTCCTGAGCCCTGGGCAGGCATTCTTTCCGGGTGTCAGGGCCCTGGGGTGGCTCTGGCAGTTTCAGCTCTTAGACCTCCAATGGTGTGTGGAGGAGGTGGGAACCCCTTTGCTGGGGTGTGGGGAGAGGACCAAAGCTGGCAGTGAGGTGGGAGTCACATGCTCCAGTAGGAGAGAAGGGACTTCCTCTCTTTAGAGAACGTGGAAGCACCAGGCTGGCTGTCTAATTGAGACTTCTGAAATTCCCGCCCTCAGCATGTTAGTGAGCGCTCCAGAATCTTCTTTCCGTGGCTGCCCATTACATAAGCTTTATATCTCATTCTTCTAAATGGCAGGTAGTATTCAAGCTTTCCTTTGGAGAGATCTGCCTTTCCCTCTGTCACACACAGTCCGTGTGGAGCCACCTCCTACTTCCTGGCCTGGCCGTGTGACCCAGGGCTAACCAATCAAGGCTGCTACCCATTGTGATTGGTTCAGGAGTAGCCCCTGTCCAGTCTTGTGATTGGTTAAGGGATGGGCATTGATCTAGGTCAGGCAAATCAAAATATTTAATCCCTTGGCCACAGTAACTGTTTATAGAGATGGACACAGGACCCAAATGTAGTCCAAAGAGATTCAATTCCAGAACTATATGGGAGTAATTAGAGGAAAGAGATGCACTCTTTCCAGGGGGTTAACAGAGGAGGGCATGGCAGCTTGGAGTGCCACAGGCCAAGTTGTCACTATGGAAATAAGTCTGCTTAAGGTAGGTTAAGATGGAAGAAAATAAGGCTGAGAGGGAGAAAGTGTAATGTTGTGGCCTGATGACATCGTTTAGCTTCTGGATCCAGCCATACCTGAAGGCTTTATATTTTACATGAGTAATTAAGTTCTCTTTTTGACTTATGTAATGTTGAGTTTAGTTCGTGGGTTTCTTTCAGTCTGCCTACACTGAAACATATAATCCACCCAGAGAGTGGCCTCTACCTACCCTTCTTTGCTCTTTCCCGGCCAATGTCCCTTCACCTAGTCCTAGAATCTGCCTTTGATATACTTTCTCTTCATTGCTCAGTCCTTTCTCTCTACTTGGTAAACCATTTCCCATGCCCTCTCAACATGTCCTCATCAGCTAATATATAACTCTGTACATAGAGCTCTCCATTCTGGGAGGGTTTTTTATGCTCCTGTTAACACCAAACTTGCCAGTTTCAAGGAGCTTGTAACCCAGTATGAATGGTTTAGCACAAAATGGATGCTCAATAAAAAATGAATGATTGTCCATATGTTCGTCCTCTATGTCTGTGTCTCTATTTCTGCTTGCAAACAGTCCCACTCGTACCATTCTTCCAGACTCCACACTAACACACAGTATCATGCAGGTAGGAGATAGCAGAGCTCCATTTTAACCATCTGGCTCCCAACTCCTGATCTTAGCCACATACTGTTGGCTTGCAGCTTAAAGCCCGTGCAGAGGGATGATTTAAATGGGTGAAGTATTTGGGGGTGTATTGGATGGGAAAATGTGCATTTAAAATAAATAGAAGTGTGGGACTTCCCTGGTGGTCCAATGGTAAGGAATCCATCTTGCAAGGCAGGGGATGCAGGTTTGACCTTAGTTTGGAGGACTAAAATCCCACATACCGTGGAGGAGCAACTAAACCCATGTGCTGCAACTACTGATCCCCACAACTAGAGAGTCCATGTGCTGCACAGAAAGAGCTCTCAGGACTCAACAAAGAACCTGCATGCTGCTTGAAGCAATTACATGCTTCATCAAGACCTGATGAAATAAAGGCAAATAAAGAAATAGATAAATAAATATTAAAAATATGAAATAAGTAAAAGTGATTTCTCCTTCTGTAGATCCTAAAATACATCATGAGTCCCCCCAAAATAGATAAAGCATTGGTTCACATACAAGCCTCAGTACCTAAGTGAGGCTCCTTTGTCCATTAAGAATTTGGTTACTACCTATTCAAGCTAGTTATAGGGGCCCAACAAGAAATATCAGGCAGTGGGGAGAGGTCTCCTTGGAGGAGCAGGTGGTCCAGAAAAAAAATATCTTCTGGGAGGACATTGAACCTGAGTGACAGCTTCATTGGTTGCTGCCCACTGTTTGGCCATGGATATTATGACTTCATGAGGAGTCCCTGGGTTGGTACAACCTTATGAAAGACCCTAAGCAAGAATGTCCCACCTGAGCTCCCCATTCCCAACACTCAAAATTGTGTTGTTGTTCAGTCACTAAGTCATGTCCGACTCTTGGCGACCCCGTGAACTGCAGCACGCCAGACTTCCCTGTCCTTCACCAACTCCCAGAGCTTGCTCAAATTCATGTCCATTGAGTCGATGATGCCATTCAAATATCTTGTCGTCTGTTGTCCCCTTTTCCTCCTGCCTTCAATCTTTCCCAGCATCAGGGTCTTTCCCAATGAGTCAGCTCTTTGCATCAGGTGGCCAAACCATTGGAGCTTCAGCATCAGTCCTTTTAGTGAGCATTTAGGGTTGAATTTCTTTGGGACTGTCTGGTTTGATCTCCTTGCAGTTCAAAGGACTCTCAAGAGTCTTCTCCAGCACCACAATTCGAAAGCATCAATTCTCTGGCTCTCTGCCTTCTTTATAGTCCAATTCTCATATCCATATGTGACTACTGGAAAAACTATAGCTTTGACTACACAGACCTTTGAGGGCAAAGTGATGTCTCTGTTTTTTAACATGCTGTCTAGATTTGTCATAGGTTTTCTTCGAAAGAGCATGTTTTAATTTCATCGCTGCAGTCACTGTCTGCAGTGATTTTCGAGTCCAAGAAAATTTTTTAAAAAATTGTGAGCAAAGTAAAATGGTTGTTTCAAGCTGCTGGATTTGGGGGTCATGCATTATGTGACAATAGTAACTGGAACAGGATTCAAAGCTTTATGAGAACTGTTTGGAAAGCTTTAGATGGCATGTAGATGAGGGGAAAGGACTCCAGGTACAGGAGATACCTACATGTCCAGGTGAGCCTGACTCAGAGGGCTGAGGGTGCTGAAGGGCATAGGCAAGAGACCACCCTAGGGGTGCTTAGGGCTTATTTCTTGGCTCACTGGAAGGACAGATTAACAGGATGTGACAGAGGGGGTTCAAGGCAAGACTGGTTGGCCACTCATAGCCTCCTGAGGCATTCTGAGCAGTGGTTAGATGACTTTGGCTTCAGCAAGACCAAGTTCAAGTACCAGCTCCGCCACGCCCACCTGTGAGCCTCTGGTTGCATACTTTGCTGTCTATGCTTTACTTTCTTCATGTGTAAAATGGGACTCAGATTTGCCTAATAAGTATATGTCTGGCTGGGTTTCCAAGGGGGCTCAGTGATAAAAGAATCCACCTGCCAAGCAAGAGACACAGGTTTGATCCTTGAGTCATGAAGATCCTCTGGAGAAGGAAATGGCAACCCACTCCAGTATTCTTGTTTGGGAAATCCCGTGGATGGAGGAGCCTGGAGGGCTATAGTGCATGGGGTCACAAAAGGGTCAGACACAACTTAGAGACTTAACAACAACAACAATAGGTCTGATTGGAGGATTCAATTAGATTATGAATATGAAGGGCTGGAACTATATGTGTTATTCAAATTGCCATGTGAAATTCAGGGATCTGGTTCTCAACCTGCCAGGATCAGGAGCTCAGTATTAAAACAGACTCACATTAACCAGCATTGGAGTCAGATGTATAAACTGGCAAGTGGACAAACTAAAGGCCCGTCAGAAATACAGTTAACAGAAAGCATGGTCACGTGGGCAAAGCAGAGCACCCCTTTCTGAACAAGTACTCATGGGAGTCCATATTCTAATGAGGTGGTTGCTATGGAGACTATACAGCGGCAAGAGAGTGGCTTAGAATCATGTTGCAGCCAGCCTGAGACCTGTCACTTCTCCAGGAGAGCCTCCCACAGGGAAACACAGTGTTAGGTCTGCCAGGTCATGATGGCCTCTTCCTTGTACTCCTTGACTTGTGACTTTCTAGGTGTTCCTTTTTATGTCATCTAAGCCAGTGTGGCCCAGATTTTGATTGTTCCTGTTGGGAGATAATTCTCCAGGGGTCTGTCACATTTCTGCACATCTTGGAAGGGGCCGTTGGAAGATGGATTTAGTGTCCTTCCCCCAAAACAAAAGGCAACTGTGTTTACTGCCCACTAGAAAAGATTCTAGTCCCCTAAGCATGGAGTTTCTCTCCTACACTGCAATTCCCTGCCTGGACAGGTCTCTATCTGGCTAATCTGCATCATCACCCCCACGGGATTGGGGACAAAGGGAATCGTTGGAAATACGCTGCCGGCTGTGCCATAAGTCATAACGCTCTTTGTCTCTGATCCAGGTGTCTTGTGCCCTCTGCCAGCATCCATGAAATTGGCAAGCTAACTTGTTAACTAGCAAGTAGGTAACAGCCTGGATGAGAACATTGGGTGTTCCCAAATTCTCCTGCCCCATTGCACACTGACAGCCCTAAGCCGTTCGCAAAGAGAGGCTTACTGACCCTTGGCCTGTAGAGTGAACTATGTAATGCTGGGGAACCTATCCTACATCAGTGCCAAGTTCTTGGGGGCACTTTGCTGTCACTTGAATGAACCGCTAATGCAATAAAATGATATTTGTCTAACTCTCCATTTCAGCGCACCACTTTCCCCTCTATCTCTGCCTGGGCTTCTCCCTCCCCACCCACCAGCCTCCACCACAATCCATCTACCCAGCTCAGCAATGCCCCATGGGCCCTCCAGTCAGTCTCTGAGACCGCAGTAGGGGAAAATGGTGGCTGCCTTTCACCAGAGGGTGTGATCAATGCTACTGTGTTTTTCTTGACTGCTTCTCTATTTTTCCTGGCACGGGCCCTGAGAGCGGAGTGCTTTGTGGCTGTGTCAGCGCCAATTATTAACGTGAATATCATCATTGGTGGCTGTTCCTGCGCCTGGTGGTGCAAATTGCGCCGCTCCACAGTCATCTCTGTAATTAACTCCGGTGATTCACTGTGTACACCCATTGTGCTCTTTTCAAGGCTGGCGACATCCATTTACACGAGGAGCTAAGAAACAAGTATTTCTGAGGCCTCCCTTTGGAGGAATTTCTCAAGCACCCACCCACCCATCCTCTCCCTAAAGAAACAGCCTGACCTTATCCCGCCCTCACCTCCTGTTGAAAAATCTGGCCCTTGAAGCTTGGTCTTTGAGAAAGATCTAAGGGTTTTGGTCCCCTCTTCTTTCAAGAGAGATACTTGGGGCTGTGCACATCCCTTATTTTTCACTATATCCAATGCCTAAAACAGCACCTGGCATTTAGTATACCCTCAAGAAATGTCCTTTCTGAATTGGTGAGTTTTCCTTCCCAATTTTAGCTGCCCAAATGGACAGAAACTTAGAAGAGCAATTCTCAGTCTGGGGCTATTTTCCCCCCTGGGGGACATTTGGCAACATCTAAGGATATTTGGGGTTGTCACAAACAGAGGGATGCTGCTACTGGCATCCAGTCAGTACCAAGGATGCTACCAAGGACCCTACAAAGCACAGGACAGCCCCCACAAGAAAGGTTTATCTGGGTCCAAATGGTGCCAAGGTGCAGAAGCCTTGGCTTAGAAGATGTCACCCTCAGTTCATGTTGCCCTGGATTTATTCGTGTTGGCATTTGGTTGGTTTTGAGAAAGCCCAGAGATGGTTTTTGAAGCCCCAGAATGACTGACATTTTATTGCCTGGATTTTATGTGAACAGCTGCTAATGAACATGGCCTGCCTTGATGACTCTGTAGAGGGCACCATTCAAACGAACCAATTATGAAGGATTTTTTAATGTAAACTTTTAACCAGGTAGCCTGAGGGCTTGCTGAGCATAAAAGTACAATTTAGAAAACATGAGGTTTTCTGAGGTTCTGGGAGGCCCTGGCAGAATTGATGCAAGCGCTCATGCAGCAGGGCTGGGAACAGTTTTCTGAAGTCGAAGAGCAGCTTTGGCCATTGAGTTACCCCTAAAAGTCATCCCCAACAAAGAGGGTCAGAGGTTCTGCTGATTCGAGAGGAGCTGGTCACCAGGGGGCAGGCCGGTCTGGAGGGTGGGGCAGTGGGCGGGTAGTGAGGGGGATTCCTGGCTGTCTTCTCCCCAAGTTTGTCCACTTAACTGGCTGATTCCCAGGGAATTGCTGACTCATGGCTCTCCTACCTTTAGCCAGATGGCTGGAGGGTTAGGTAACCTAATGATTCATACCCTTCTTCCTTTGGCAGTTGTCTGCTCTGACACCTGTATATCACCCATAAGAAGCTGGAATTCAGGTCAATCGGGGTAATAGAAAGACCCAAGGATTTCCACGAATTTCTCTTGTTTCTCTTCTCCCTTGAGCCCTGCCTCTCCCTGCCTAGGAAAGGGGCTTCCTCTTGGGGATTTGCTAAAGACCCCCTCTTTCTTCTACTTCCTGTAGCGTCCTTTCTTCCCCTGCTCCCAGCTTCTGTGCTTTTCCTGGAGAGCTATCCACTGCTGACTTCTTTATTTTCTCTCTGCCACTTGGTGCCATATTATGCTTCCCCAGGTCCTTTGCTTTACAGATCGATGTCAACACAAATGGGACGTGGGCGCTGATGATGGCTTAACTGGATGTTAGACCCAGCACTAAACTCATGGCCTTAGATACTTTCTTTTCTAGGTCAATGACCTTTTAAATAACTTTTTATTTACTCATTTCATTCTTAGCAGTAGAACCACTCATTAATTCAACAAATATTTATTGAATATCTGTGACGTGCCAAGCATTGTTTTAGCTCCAGGGGATGGAGCCATGAACAAAAATGCACAAGGTTCTTGCTCTTCTGGGGCTTATATTCTAGTGATGGGAAGCCAAGAATAAACAAATAAAAAAATGTGTCATAATATTTCGGTTCAGTTCAGTTGCTCAGTTGCGTCTGACTTTTTGCGACCCCATAGTCAGTTGTTTGCATCAGGTGGCCAAAGTATTGGAGTTTCAGCTTCAGCATCAGTCCTTCCAATGAATATCCAATGAATTTCGTTTAGGATGGACTGGTTGGATCTCTTTGCAGTCCAAGGGACTCTCAAGAGTCTTCTCCAACACCACAGTTGAAAAGCATCAGTTCTTTCATGCTCAGCTTTCTTTATAGTCCACCTCTCACATCCATGCATGACTACTGGAAAAACCATAGCTTTGACTACACAGACCTTAGTTGGTAAAGTAATGTCTCTGCTTTTTAATATGCTGTCTAGGTTGGTCATAACTTTTCTTCCAAGGAGCAAGCATCTTTTAATTTCATGGCTGCAGTCACCATCTGCAGTGATTTCAGGTGCTGATAAATGCCTGGAAAAAAAGAAGCAAGATGAAGGAGTAAAGATGGATGCTGCTGTAGGTATTATTTCAGATGGAGCGCGTAGGGAAACTTCTCTGACAAGGAGAGCAGAGATCATTTGTGAATTAAATCTTCCTATTACTCTAATATTTAAAATGGTTAAAAGTGGAGATGCTTTGGTGAGGGATTAGAGAATAGGGGAGACTGACATAGATGGAGTGGTCCAGAAGACCTTGTTGGAGAGGTAGCATTTGGTATGGGAGCCAAAAAAAATAGAAGGAACCAGGTTTTGAAAACTAACTTTATTTTTAAAGTGAAAATAAATTGAACATGGTAAAAAAATAATTGATTCAAAGAGTAGGGAAGATATAAAGGAGAGTATTCTAACCTCCTGGCTCCATTGCCCCAAAGACAATCCTGTTACAGTTTCACGTGTCTCCTTCCAAGGATATTTTGTATGCATGTAAGCATTTATGGTAACTTTGTCTTCATCACCCTTTTTAAAAACCAGTAGTAACCTATTGTACCCAACATTCTGCACCTTAATTTTTGAAATTTGAAATCATATGGTGGAGATTTTTTCTGTATTAGCTTGTCAAAATTTGTTTCATTCTTACAACACCGGAGTGGTAGTCCACTGTGGAACTGACTTTTTACTTATGCAGTCAGGCTCCTATTCCTGGTATTAGCTGGTTTCCATTTGCAAATGTGTCTCTATCTATTGGATACATATCAAGGAATAAATACATTTATTAAATATATTAATTAGCTATATCTGTTGGATAAATTTATAGAAGTAGAATTGGCTGGATCAAAGAGGATGTGTGCTTTCCATTTGGATGGATATTGACAATTTGTCCTGTAGAGGAATTATACCCATTTATCTTCCCTGCCAATTTACAAAGCTACAGTGTTTTTTTAAGTGGATGGGTTGTAGTTATTTATTTATTTTTAATGTTTATTTATTTATTTATCTTTTTGGCCATGCTGTGCAGCACATGGGATCCTAGTTCCCTGACCAGGGATCAAACCCATGCCCCCTGTACTGGAAGCATGGAGTCTTAACCACTGGACTGCCAGGGAAGTCCTAGTACAATGTGTTTTTAAATGTTTTGATCTCTTTTTGTCTAACTGATTGGTGAAAAATATCTCAGTTTGTTTTAATTTTCATTTTATGAGCCCTTCACGAGTTTGAACATCTTCAGAGGTCTGGAAGGGCTGTTGTCTTTCTTGTTCTGTTGTCTAGTCAGGGAATGTCAAGTCAAGAGGCCTATTGGGTGTCCCAGTGGAGACAGAAAGAAGGCATCCAGATACTCAAGCTACAGCTCAGGTGAAACCTTCTGAACTATGGCTATCATTCTGAAAGTCAGTAGTATATAGATAGTACTGTGGAATGAATGAGCTTACCTAAAGAGGAATGAACAAAATAGTGAGAAGAAGGCTGAGGACTCAACCTGGGGCTCTCATCCGTCCAGAGGTTGGGTGGAGAAGGAGGGTCAACCTAAGATGGAGAAGCAGCTGAGAGAGACAGAGGAAAGTAGGTAGGAAATAGAAGCTGCCAAGAAAAGAGAGTGGCTCGGGAGGGACCAAGGGGTCAACCATGAAGTCAAGGAAAAGAAGAAGGTAGGTACTCTTTACCTTTGACCACATGGGGTCACTGATAAACTTGAGGTCAAGTTTGCTGGAGTGATGACAAAGTTAAATTAGACTTGATCGAAGAAGTGGAGTTGGGGCTTGGACGTAACACTTGCAAGGTATTTTGCCAAGATGAGAATTAGGATAATAGGTTGTAGTTGGATAGAGATAGGGATCAAAGTCAATCTTTTGGTTGTTTTTTTTTTTTTTTTTTGATATGGGAGATACTGAGGAAGTGTCTTTGCAGGTGGAAATGATCCAGGAGAAAGGGTTGCTGATGTGTGTGAGTATGTATAGCTGGGAGAGCAGACTTTTAGAAGGGGAGGGATTCAGGAACAAGTGGAGGTGGCCCCGAGTGGCAGGAGAGACATGTCTTCAACTGTATCTTGAAGCAAGAAAGAGAATGGGGCTCAAATGTAGGCAAATTTGAGGGTGTGGGTGGTGGGAGATGAGAAAACACGAATCCAGTTGCTTGCATTTCCTTCATAAAGAAGGAAGCAGGATGTTCAGACCAGGGTGAGTGGAGGGGGTGTGATACAAAATCCACGGTCAAGTAGCACTTGTGAAGTGGGCATCCCCCTGAGCAGGATAAGGACCTCTCCCGGGAGCCAGGATGGAAGTGCCAGGCTTGTTTTAACGCCTTGGAACCTTGCTGAACTTCAGGCAGCTCTGCAACTGAGAAGTAAATCCCGAGGCTTTGTGTTGTACAGAGTGGTTAATTTCGAGGTGTCCGATCTCGATGCTGTTCATGGAGTTATTTATGTCTGAGATGATGAAAATTCCCTCCCCCTACTTCTGGGCCCATAAAAAGTGTGGGGAAGTGGTCAACATACCAGCCTGCGTTCCTGGGTCGTGTGGATTACCGCTGTCACGGGAGTGTTTCGCGCCCCCATCCATCTTCCGCCCAGACTTCCCAGCTCACGCCTGTCAGGACGGGGCATTGACCCCTGCTGAGGCTGGGTTCCCGGCTTTGGGCACCATGTGGGCCTGAACACAGCTTGTGAGCAAGTGCTTTTAATAAGCGTCAAGTTCCCCAGTTTCTCCTCTTTCCTGGCCTCCTTCTTACCGTCTAAAGACAGCAGACCCCGGCCCCCACTGAGCGTGGGATATGGTTTCCTACCTAAGCACACACTCGCCACGGGATGGGGTATGTCCTTGGTCCACGGGGGTCCTGGGCGTGTGGTGTTTTGTTACTGCATTCTACACTGACTAGATTCCTATTTTCTGGAAAATCCTGTTCAAGGAAAAGTATGGGAGGAGGCTTGTCTGAGACACCCCCGATCTCACCCACTACCCCATCATTGTGGGTCTTTTCAGCTTTGCCATTTTTTAAAAAAATAATTTTATTTATTTACTCTTGGCTGTGCTGGGCCTTCAGTGCTGCACGGGCTTTTCTCCAGTTGTGGCGAGCGGGGACTACTTTCTAGTTGCAGTGTGAGGGCTACTTACTTCAGTGGCTTCTCTTGTCGCAGAGCACGGGCTTTAGGGCACTGGGGCTTCAGTAGATGTGGCACAGAGGCTCTGTACTTATGGTCCCCGGACTCTAGGGGACAGGCTCAGTATTTGTGGCGCACAGGTTTAGTTGCTCTGAGGCATGTGGGATCTTCCCCGACCAGGGATTGAACCTGTATCTCCTGCATCCACCTGGCAGGTGGACTCTTTACCACTGAGCCACCAGGGGAGCCCTGGGCTTTGTCATTTTGACAAAGGCCCCTCATCTCACTGGATCTGTCTGTTCATCTATAAAATGGGAGTGATTGTATCTGCCTCAAATATCTATTGTGGGTTTGTGTGTATGTGTGAAATTTAAGTGAGAGGAGGAATGCAAATTTGCATTTTCATCAAGAATTATTTTAAGTTTTTTTTTTTTTTTTTTTGGTCATGCCACATAACATGTGAGATCCTAGTTCCCTGACTAGAGATTGAACCTATGTCCTCTGCACTGGAAGCATGGAGTCTTAATCACTGGACTGCAAGTGAAGTCTCATCAACAATTATTTTTATTAGTTGTCTCTCCATCTCCTGATACCTTCCTTGTCCCAAATACAGAGTGTCTAGCAGAGCCTGACACATTCTAAGTTTTCAATAAATGTTTGGGAGAATTAATGAATGAACAGAAGAGGTGAATGTGTTGGTAGGTAAACCTACATACATAATAATGGTTATAGCTAAGTAACACTTAATACTTGCAGGCACTCGGTAAGAATCTTACAGCACAAGGTCATTTATTCCTCATAGAGGTAGATGGTTATGCTCCCATTCTACAGATAAGAAAACAGAAGTTCAGCAAGACTGAATTACCTAAGGGAGGTCTCCCACCATGTAAGTGCTGGGGCAGAGATTTGAACCTAGGACTTTCTTGTTTCAGAAGCCATGCTCTTGAGCACTGTGGTGTCATCCTGTGTGTATGACAGCAGAGGGGACCACTTCGAAAATGACACTGATGACCTGTGCTGAAATTATTTGTACTTTTGTGAGGTTCAAGCAGTGCTGGCTGCAGAGAGATCTGGGGGAGCTGAGATCTGAGCTTGAGCATGTAAGTGATTCCCACTCAACCATTTACTCTCCAGTGGGTTGGGCAATGGAAGCAGGCACGGGTTTGCCTTCCTCAACCTTCCTCTGCCAGTAGGGCATGGTGTGCTGGCTTGCAGAGATTGGGGATGGCTGGATTCAGGGGAGATGGGACAAGCCTTCTCCATCTGGGAATGACAGCCCTGCACAGCTCACGGCGGGGGTGCACTCTTGTGTACTGTGCTGGCTGCCTGTTGTCTCGTTCTAATAAATTAAATCTGTTATATCATCACTGTTATATTCCTGAGACAAGCACTTCCAAGGCAGATTAGAAAGGAACTTAAGGGGATTAAAAGCTTCTCTTAGTGAAAAACAATGTTTCAGATGGGAAATCCATTTACCAATATGAATTTCAGCAGAAATGCATGTTTTCTTTAATGCATTGCTACTGCTCAAAGAAAGCAGGGTTTCCCCCCCACGCCTCCGTCCTCTGTTTTGCATAAGTTGTAATGTGGATTCTGTTGAGCGTAGCAAGCCTCTCAGGGAGATTGATGGCTTCCATAAAGTTGCACGAAAACATTTCTCCTTTGTTCATGGAGAAAAAGAAAAGTGTCTAATGGATTTGGAGTATTAAAAGAGTGTTGGTTTATACTGGAAACCAGGGGAAATCTAGGAGTAAATACAGACACCAGAGGAAACGGATTAATTGGAGATGGAAACAGTCAATTCTCAGTTATCTGCCTGTGACTTATCTGTAAGAAGTTTAAAACAGGAGCAGAAAGCATCCCAGGGCTTCAGGAGCCCTGCCTGGCTGTCTATCACTGTGTCTACTCAGGGAATTGAAAGCCATTTTAATAACCTGGGCCCAATATAATTTGGAAGGTAATTCTGTGGCTGCAGTTATAAAAAAAAATCACAGAAGGCAGTCCAAGGGATATGTAATTAATTTTTTTTTCCTGTGACTCCCAGGTTGGGATTCTCTACACCATTAGAAAGTTGACTTAACTTAAAATCATGAACTAGTTCCCTAAAGCTAACGTGGAGCTCTGATCTCAGGGGGGTTAGAAAACTTAGGACGACTGCTGGGTCAGGCCCCAGCACTCAGTGGCATGGAGATGATTTCTCCAGGAGGCTGGGGAGCCATGTCTGTAGGAGTTGTGTGTGCATGTATGCTAAGTTGTTTCAGTTGTGTCTGACTCTTTGCAACCCTATGGACTGGAGCGCACCAAGCTCCTGTGTCCATGGGATTCTCCAGGCAATAGTACTGGAGTGGGTTGTTGTGCCCTCCTAAAGTGGATCTTCTGGACCCAGGGATCAAACCCGCTTCTCTGAAGTCACCTGCATTGGCTGGTGGATTCTTTACTTCTAACTCTACCTGGGAAGCCTGTAGAGCTGCTGTCTGGATCAGTTTTAAGTCGTTGTCTGGACCCAGTGCTGACAGTTGGGTTTGGTGCGTTAGTGAGTAGTGTTTGTTCTAGGTGATTCTCAGGAATCCCTGGGGGTGCCAAGTGCAAACTTTTCTCCCACAGTGGCCTATGGAGTTGGGTATCTGTGACCAGGGCCAAGCATGAAAAACCCCTCCCTGATATTTAAGGAGACTGGAGTGATAGAGAGAGCTCTTTGGGTAGAGCTTCTTCTCAAGGAGTAGAAACTCATGATGCCTGCTCAAGTCAGAGGCGTTTGCTGTAGGGATGCAACTCTTACGCATCTAAGGGAATGGAGAGAAGCTGGGGCTGGATACAGTCATGGGCCAAACCTGCCTCTCTCTTCTTTCTTCTCCCTTCTCTCCCTCCCTGCTTTCCTGCCTTCTCTCCAGCTCCTCTTTCCTTTTCTCTTGCCAGAAGTGAGACTGAGCCAGAGTCTCTCCAAGATCCATGCCTCAGCAGTATGTCTCCCCACCACCGCCCACCTCACCCAGGCCTCTTTAACAGGTGACCACTGGCACTCCTTCCCAAAGCCAGGACATTCCTCATGCAAAGTTCCTAAGGGGCCCCTCCTTTCACCAGGAAGACCCTCATTTTGTCCATATTGTGCTGCTGCTACATCTGGTGGAAGGCTTTGCCTCTTAAAAGGAGAGGCTGAACTTCTGGAGTTCATGTTCCTAATTGTCAGCTCTAATAAATAGCAATATTTGCTCACCATTATTGGGAGCTAACTAGCTGTCAGGCCCTGTGTTAAGGACTTGACACGGACTACCTTGTTAAGCTTCAACAGCTCTGAAAGCTGGGTACAACCACCAGCCCATTTCAGAGCTGGGAAAATGAGGCTCAGAGAAGTGTAGTAACTTGTCTAAGGTCACACAGCTGGCATATGGAAAAGCAAGATATGAACCCAGGACCTAGAGTCCACGCTTTAATTGCAACATTATGGGGCCTTAATGAACTACTAACTGGAGTTCTGTGTGTGACTTCATCGAAGGCTATTTCCAGGTTGACCACGTCAGCCTGCAGCCCAAGAAGTCAGTTTTCTACAACCACATAGATGGAGGTGGAAAGAGTGGATTAAAAATGACACATACTGTGAGCTGATATCCAGGATTCTAGCCTCTGTGGGATTTCTTACCTGTGTTGCTGCAAATACTCACCCCATCCCACTGACCCCCCCAGCTCCACGGTCCCCCTCCCATGGGCCACACATCCTTAGGCTCCTGCTGGAAAGCCCAGTGCTAAAATCTTGCTCAATTTTAATTACAGTTCCAAGCTCCTTGCTGTCAGCTGCCCTTCTGAAATTGTTTTAATTGAAGTTCCATGAATCCTGGCGAGTTCAGATGGAGTTCATCTCTAAAGCCCATCCTGATTTCATTAAAGATTTGATCTTTCTTTTTTCACCAATAAAACACTTATTATCGTTATCTGTTTCGTAACCATTTTCTTTCTCCAAAGAATTGGGGGGAGGGGGGAATCAACCTCGTCTTCATGCCAATAAACCTAAGGAATCATCTGTTGATTTTTTTCTGGTGCACAGGAAAAAGAACATTTTTAAAAATTAATTATTTTCCTTTTAAATGAAGGTACTCCTCATTCAAGAGGATGTTTAAGCCCATAGGAGCCTATATAAATTATAGTTTATGGATTAACTGCACTCCAAGCTTAGGAAAGAATCATCTTCCTAAATATAGGTGTTTATTCCACAGCCCCCTCCACTGAGGCGATGTCAGGGCTGTTTTAACAGTCGAAGCAGAAATGGTGTTCTAACACTCTCTACACCCTCTACTCATGGGAGGTAAGTTTTAGGACACGAAGTCATGGATGAACCAAATGATGTAAAAATAAAACTGCACTGCAAAGTATCTTGTTGACCCTTGAGTGTTAATAATTAACAGTTAATTGCTATTAAATCATCGTTGCCCAGTCTTGGCTGGGGTCATGATTTATGCCCAGGAGTCCATTCACTGTCTGTGTTTGTGATTATCTGCTCCGCGATGTTCTTCGCCAACCTGATACCTGTCCCCCATTTGGTGGATTTGAGTCACAGTGTTTTTGTTTAAGACTCAGCTGCAGCTCCTTCTCAATCCTTGTTTCATGTATGTAATATACTTAAAATGCACCAAATGACAGTTTATCATGTCATTATCTACAGTTAAAGATATTATAACTTCAAAAATGAAAAGAAAGTGTAGCCATATGTGGAAATGGCCAATTTTCTGCCCTTTTAACCTCCCTCCCTGGTAGTTTCAGCTGGACCAGACAGGCAACAGTACGAAAATCATAGGTCTGCAAAATCATTTTGCTATTTTAGCCCACAGTTGTCATGAAAGGAAACTGGGTTATTTAGACAGTAAATAACAACTGAGGACTAATTCATTTGGCTTTTTTCTCTTTTTTTTTTCTCTCTCTCTTATTTTGGTACTGGGCTCCAATATGTTCTTTATTACATGGTTTGATAATTCAAGGATGGCTCGGCAACCCCGCTGCCCTGCCACCGCCCCCCCCTCACCCCACCCCCAATGACAGGAGAGTTGATTTAAAACTTCACTCTGAAGGGCCCTGGGGTTATTAGGAACAGTGTGGACGGAGTATGGATTAGGTTTAAAAGTAATAAAAAAGTGGACCTGTTGGCTAGGTGAAAAATTCACTATCAGATTCCTGAGTGCAGTGCTCCTTTTCATGTGCAAACGGCACTAAATGAAGCATTTAATTCAACAAATCCAGAGTTCTGATCCGCCAGAAATAGAGACTGGGTTAGTTCAATTTGTAACAAACGATCTCCGTATGATCAAAGTTCTGAGCGCTGATTTCAACATGCTGCTTAAATTAGCCTAACACCAAAGTCTTTGGCTCGGAGACAGTATTTGGAATGTCTTACCAGAGGAGAAATTCCTTCTCACACATGGTTCTAATATGCCATGCCAGCTTTGCTTTTTAATGGGCTGACAAGGAGGCGCGGTGCTAACTTTTCTGACTCCAGAAAGTTCTTGTGCTGTCACCCGCAAACCAGCTAGGATAATTTTTCCTTGGCTTCCTTATTAAAGGCTGAATGAAAGGATTGTGCAGCTTTCTTAATGTCACTTGGTCTGTTTGCCATAAATTCAGGCGTTCATGATGAAAGCTGCACTTAGATTTCGCTGGGAAATGGAATCAAGGAGAATGCACCCAGGTTCACAATAAATAACGAAGCGTGAGTTATTAAGTGAATTTCATATACCCAGGCCTTATTACATCAGCAGTTTAGATAATGGCTTCTGAAAAAATCCATCCATGTCTTTCATGGCCAAAGCGCAGAGGGGTGCGGTGTCCAGAGGGCGCCAAGGTGGACAGACAGAGCCAGCTAGGGCGAGAATGGAAGAAGTAGTATTTGAAAAATAATATAATATTTACATTTTTGCATGCTGTTTGCCTTTTTAGCTCAGCGGGGAGACCAGCAGGCCTGTTGGCCAACATGACCTGTATCACTGCAGGCTTCCTGCCTGCAATTGTTTGTTTTTTTGCAGAAGGAAGACTGGGGGTTGTTTAGACTATGAGCCTAATTTTAGAGGACGATAATTATGTTGCTTCTAAACCACATATTTTCCAGAATTTGCTGCCCCATGAAAATAACTTGCATGTGTGTCCAGCCTGGCTGGCAGCCAGCCTGATGTCCAGACCCTGGTTCTCTGTGTCATCCCTGGGGACTCCCAGGGACCAGGATTGGGTGGCCCAGGTGGTGGAAAGGGCTTAGTTTGGGGAGGCAGAGAGCTGGTTTGGGTTCCACCATTCTTTTGGGTCTTGGGTCAGTCGTATTACTTCCAGGGCAGCATTTTGCAGAATATCAACCTCTGACGTGCTCTGCAGGATGTCTAGATCGCACGAGCCTGGGAATCTTTGCCAGCTCTCTTCTCTTCTTCATGATATACCATGCACACAGCTTCATCATCTGTGTCATCTTTAACCTAGCTCAATCCTACCTACCCTTCACGTCTCTGATTCTCAAACGCACTCTTTCTTTATGATATAAATCATGATTATAGTCAATCAGCCAATTACTTGGGAAGTCATTGGGTGATGTGAGTATCCACTCAACACTAACCTCTTGAGAGCAGGTGCTGTCTGCTTTGTGATGAACTGGTGCTTAGCCTGATGGCTGCCATGAAGTAGATGCTTCATAATGATTTGAGAAATTACTGAATGAAGGCAGTGCTCTTACAGGTTCGTGAATATTTGAATCAACTTGGAGGATCCCATTAAAATGGAGGTTCTGATTCAAGTTATAGGTCTGGAGTGGGGCCTGAGAGTGTGTATTTATCACACGTTCTGATATGATGCTGATGTCGCATTTTGAGTTGTTGTTGTTTAGTCGCTAAGTCACGTCTGACTTTTGTGATCCCATGGACTGTAGCCTGCCAGGCTCTTCTGTCCATGGGATTTTCCAGGCAAGAATACTGGAGTGGGTTGCCATGTCTGTCTCCAGGGGATCTTCCCAAGCAGGGATCGAACTCGAGTTTCTTACATTAGCAGGTGGATTCTTTACCACTAAGCCACCATGGAAGCCTCTGCATTTTGAATAGCAAGGAATTAAAAAGTCTGTGTTGAATCCTAAATATAACAAATTCTGTTTACCTGATCCTGGTGGAGTACCTAGTGATACCTATGGGCTGAATGTTACTTTATTCATGTCTAAAATGAACTAAATGCTCTTTAAGGATCCTTGCAGCTCAAAACATTACAGTCTATGGATGTGTTGCTCCGAAATGGTTGCTGAGTCAGTACTGGGATGGGGGAGGGTAGCTTCCCCAAGCACATGATCTTTTGAGGGATGTGAAAAGGTCATCAAGAGGGGTTTGGGCTCAGCCTGGCTGAACTCTTTCAGACTCAGTTGTGGCTTCTAGGGAGGCAGCTAAGTATCTGCTGGTCCGGGTTGGAGAGCTGCCCCTTCCTATTCCTCTGCATTGGCTGTGAGAGGCTGGGAGGACATGTTCCATGTGTCCAGGCTCAGGATGATACAGATATAGGACAGTAGGGGAAACATGAATGGAGCAGGCCCAGAGAGTATGACAAAGACAAGAAAAAAGAACCCTGAAAACTCAACGCCAAGCAAACATCAATCACCCAACTGAAACATGAGCAAAAGATTCAGACCGATAACACCACCAAAGGAGATAAATACACTACAAGTGAGAGCATGAAAAGATACTCAGCATTACTTGGTACTATGCTATGTGCGCTAAGTCGCTAAGTTGTGTCTGACTCTTTGCAAACCCATAGACTGTAGCCCGCCAGGCTCCTCTGTCCATGGGATTCTCCAGTCAAGAATACCGGAGTGGGTTGCCATGCCCTCCTCCAGGGGATCTTCCCAACTCAGGGATTGAACCTGCATCTCTTCTGTCTCCTGCACTGGCAGGTGGGTTCTTTACCTGCCATCTGGGAAGACCTACTTAGTATTAAGGGTTTGCATATAAAAATAAAAATGAGATGTCACTACACAGCTACTAGATTAACTAAAAGGCAAAAATACCGACAATACCAACAGCTGGATGTAAGCAACAGAAAGATATTGCTGGTGGAGATGCAAAGTGCTACAGTCACTTTGGAAGACAGTTTGGTAGTTTCTCACAAAATTACATGTACTTGAACCATACAATCCAGCAACTGAACCCCTAGGTATCCCCCCAATTGATTTGAAAACATGTCTATCCAAAAACCCTCTTGCAAATGCTTATTGCAACTCTATTCATAATCACCAAAACCTGGAAGTGACTAGATGTCCTTCAATAGGTGAATGGATAAACAAATGGATAAATTATGCTTCCATAATTAGAATATTATTCAGCAATAGAAATAAATGTACGATCAAGGCAGGAAAAGGTATGAATGAATCTTAAATGTATTATTACATAAAAGAAATCAATCTGAAAAAGCTATGTACTATATGATCCTAATTATACGTCATTCCTGAAAAGGCAAAACTAAAGAGGCAGTAAAAAGATCAGTGATTGCCAGGGATTTGAGGTGAGGTGAAGGAAGGCTGAATAGATGGAGCTCAGTATATTTTTTAGGTCAGTGAAACTATTTTGAATGCTACAGTGATGATCAAGATATTAAGCATTGGAAAAACCCACAGAACTTTGCAGCACAAAACGTAAATCTTGATGAACATTTATTTTAAAGAATAGTTTAGGAGGTTGAGAAAATGTCAAGACAGAATGCAGAATGTGACAAACTAACTGTATTATGAATGTATGAAACAGTCTCACTGAAGAGGGCAGGGGATGAAGATGCTGTCCTAAATAACTTCGGAAATGAGTAGAATTGTAAGCCTCCAGGTGAAGGAAGTGTAGCCCTCTACTCTCACTGAAAAAGTTGTTTCCCATAAAGGTATGAGTTAAGAATTCTGGAACCACTATACATGTGCACCAGAACTGAACAATGAAGTATATGAATGGTGGATGACGAGAGTGTGGTTTTTCGCACTTGGAGTGGGTTATGGATAAGGAGTCTAGAGGAGGTTAGCTTGGGCCTTAAGGTAGTGGATCAGAGTTGGAGACATTAGAATGCACTCATGTTTAGCTTGGTATCACTACATATAGTTAGATGTAGAAGTTTTAGTACATACATATATATATGCACGGGTTAGGATATATACATATAAGTTCTTGCTTTGCCAACTGAGAGGGTTTAGAAGTAATGACATCCCAATAGTAATATCCACAGCTGGAGGCAAGATCTTGATTTTTCTTTTATTTACTGGGATATACTTGAAATACAATGTTGTGTTAGTTTTTGCTGTACAGTGAAGTGAATCAGCTATATGTATACATATGTCCCCTCCCTCTTGGAGCTCCTTCCCACTCACCTCCCATCCTGCCCATCTATGTCATCACAGAGCACCGAGTTGAGCTCCCTGCTCTATACAGTAGGTTCCCACTAGCTATGTGTTCTACACAGGGAAGTATACATTTGTCAGTCCTAATCTCCCAGTTCATCACCCCCTCCCAGGCCCACATATCCATTCCTTATGTCTGCATCTCTATTCCTACTCTGCAAATAGGTTCATCTGTACCATTTTTCTAGATTCCACATACCCACATTAATGTGCGATATTTATTTTTTCTTTGCTGGCTTACTTCATTCTATGTGACAGACTCTAGGTGAGTCCATGTTTCTACAAGTGATCCAATTTTGTTCCTTTTTATGGCTGAGTAATATTCCATTGTCTATATGTACCACATCTTCTTTATCCATTCACCAGATCTTGAATTTTAGTGTCACTCTTTCTCCAATAAAAAGAACCAGAGTGCAGAGAAATAGTTGTTTCTCAGGCTCCAGGACTGGGGCATGAAATACATCACATGAGCATAGAACATGTTGTAGTGCCAGAAAGTAAGAAAGAGCTGAAATACCAAACACAACCAGAACACCAAACCCATAATGATGGGACTACGTCAAAAGGATCCAGGATTTCAAGTGAAAGACCCCCACAATGGCCAGAACTAGAACCATATAAGCGATAACATCAAGTAGTACTGAATTACAACCTAAAGTATAAAATTAATATTCATGAGTCCATGCTGATGTAACTAAGTGATTGAATAAATAAATAAGTGGGGGGACGGAGAGTAGACCAATCTTCTGTGTAGAATTCAAAATGGTTTATGTAGATATTCTACCCTCAAGGAGGTGAAGCACAACCTCCCACTCCTTCAGTAACTTTCTTCCAGGACAGGATGGAAAAAGAAAACAAGAAAAGCATGGCTTCACAGTGGAGAAAGCAGAAAAATACCAGCTCAAACCCAGTGATCAAGGTCAACACCAACTGTGATTGCCTTAGTAGTATGTGCCCTTGATAAAGTGGCTTCCCAGGTGGCACTAGTGGTAAAGAACCTGCCTGCCAATGCAGGAGACATAAGAGACACAGGTTCCATCCCTCGGTCAGGAAGATCCCCTGGAGGAGGGCATGGCAACCCACTCCAGTATTCTTGCCTGGAGAATCGCATGGACAAAGAAGCCTGGCGGGCTACAGTCCATGCGGTGCAAAGAGTTGGGTGCAACTGAAGCGACCTAGCACAGCACACAGCACCCTTGATACAACGGGTCAAGGATGGCTCTTCCCCTCTGTGGTTTTCTTCCCCCAAACACTTGACCTCAGTCTAATCACGAAAAAAACAGACAAATCCCAGTGAAGGGATATTCTTGATTGGTACTGCTCAAAACTGTCAAGGTCATTGGAAAATAGAAATTCTGATAAACTGTTCTAGCCATGAGGATCCAAAGGAGATATGATGAGTAAATGTAATATGGTGTGCTGAATGGGATCCTGGAATAGAAAAAGAATATCAGGGGAAAAGTGAGAAAATCTGAGATTAGTATGTGTGTGCTCAGTCGTGTCTGACTCTTTGTGACCCCATGAACTGTAGCCTACCGACAAGGCTCCTCTGTCCATGGAGTTTTCCAGGCAAGAATACTGAAATGGGTCGCCATTTCCTACTCCAGGAGATCTTCCTGACCCAGGAATTGAACCCACATCTCTTGGGTCACCTGCATTGGCAGGTGGATTCTTTACCACTGAGCCCCCTGGGAAGCCTGAACACAGTACAAGTGAAAGTCGCTCAGTCGTGTCCAACTCTTTGCTACCCCGTGGACTATACAGTCCATGGAATTCTCCAGGCTGGAATACTGGAGTAGGTAGCATTTCTCTTCTCTAGGGGATATTCCCAACCCAGGGATTGAACCCAGGTCTCCCGCAGGAAGATTCTTTACAAGCTGAGACACAAGGGAATACAGTACAGACTTCAGTTAATAATAATGTACCCATATTAGCTTATTCACCATGACAAATGGACATGTTAAAGGAAGATATTAATAAGGGAAAGTGAGTGTGGAATAAATAGGAACGAACACTGTTGTACCTTCAGAAGACCTCTGTAAATCTAAAATGGTGGGTGGGGAAGGTTGTGAAGTGGTCAAGGTCATTTAGCAATGGTGGGGGAGGGTAGAATTCGACAAAGCCTAGGTTTTTCCTCCTTCCACCAAAATACCCTCTGGCCTCCACCCCCTTCACAAACTGGGTGGTGTACTGGGATTATAGCACAACATATTTCTGTGCAATGTCTGGAAGTTTTTTAGTTATGATCTTCAGCTGTACACCCTCAATGTGGAGGGATCATGGGTGGCAGGGTGTGTGTGGAGCCCTTGGTTTCATGGGAATGGCCAAAGTTGGGTAGATTCCACTTGGGAGGGCTTTTCTGGGATCTTTGCTCCTGTCTGGTCAGCACTTCATGGGACACTGCATAGGCAGGGATCTTTGTGGAGAGGCCCTTTGATGGCACTCAAGGTAAAGAACCTGCCTACCAAGGAAGGAGAAGTTAGAGACTCGGGTTTGATCCCTGGGTCAGGAAGATTCCCTAGAGGAGGACACGGCAACTAACTCCAGTATTCTTGCCTGGAGAATCCCATGAACAGAGGAGCCTGGTGGGCTACAGTCCATGGGGTTGCACAGAGTCAGACATGAATGAAACAACTTGGCTCACAGGCACAGATGGGTGTGGGTCCCCTGTGCTTTGTCACTGCAGAAAGCAGGGACACCAGGGCTGCCCTCCAGTGCTGTGTCTGTTGCAGGGGCCTCAAAATGAATGCTATCTGCTGCTCATCCCAGTGCATATGCTCCCCCTCCAGACTTGTTGGCTCTCTGGCAGGAGAAATGCCTCTGTGGCCTGTCTAGGTTCATATCCCGGCTCTGCAGTTTACCAGTTGGGAGATCTAGGGAAAGCAATGGAACCTCTCTGAGCCTCAATTTGCTCATCTGTCAGATGGAGCAAAACAGCTATTCATACCTCAGAGTTTGTGGGGAAAGTTCAATGACACTGTGCCTCAGTGCTTGACAAGGGTCTGACAAAGGCAAACATGGATATATTATCGTTATTACTCCTAATTATTTCTGCCTTCTTTACCCCTCTTTCCCCTCCCCATTTCCACTCATCTTTACTCAACCAAATCCTTTCCTAAATGGTACCTTTATGTTACTTGTGCCCCTCGCTTTGTCTGCATTTAGTTGGGGCTTAAGGGATCATGAATGGTTACACTGAGAAGCAGGGTAAGTTTCAGGTGTAAATGGGGTAAAAATGGCGATATACCCCAGAGGATTAGTGGAACAGTGGGGGGCTACTTTTCAGTGCCTGCTTCCTGATTTCCAGATTGCTCCCCACAGGGGGCCGCCTTGGGTGTTCCAAGTGGTTGTCATGGTCAAGGAGGACGCTCCTCTCAATGCCAGCCGTGCCTCCCTGCACTGGACCTTCTTCCTGCCTGGGTGGGGCTACACTCATAGCTTCCTCACCCCAGACCTGTACCCCATTTTCCTTGGCCTCCAACTGGGGCAGAAAGTTACCTATATGATATTCAGAATCAGAGTAGGAAGAGCCCTCAAGCCCTCTGCCTGAAAATGGACCGCTTCTACTCCAAACAGCCTATCCTGTGCCCTTCAGCCTTGGCTGCCCATCTAATCCATGACTTAACCCATATCTCTTGACTTCAAATCCTGTGTTCTGACCACTGCATTATTTTTTTCTGTAAAAGCAGTGACAAGAATGGTCATTTTCCTTTTTAAAATATTATGTCAAAATGGGGGAAAAATGGTAAATTTAGGGTACTCATATGAGGGCTTCCCTCATAACTCAGTTGGTAAAGAATCCGCCTGCAATGCAGGAGACCCCGGTTCTATCCCTGGGTCGAGGAGATCCCCTGGAGAAGGGATAGGCTACCCACTCCAGTATTCTTGGGCTTCCCTTGTGGCTCAGCTGGTAAAGAATCCATCTGCAGCGTGGGAGACCTAGGTTCTATCCCTGGGTTGGGAAGATACCCTGGAAAAGGGAAAGGCTACCCACTCGAGTATTCTGGCCCAGAGAATTCCACGAACTATATAGTCCATGGAGTCACAAAGAGTAGGACACAATTGAGCTACTTTAAAAAGAAAATTAGGGTACTCACCCCAAGGAATTGCATGGAAATTTTTAGTGGCCAGTGAGAACTAAAATTCTGGGCTTTACTCCACCAGGTCACACAGACGTTTACTCCCATGGGATACACTCAGTGGAGCTCAATTTTAGAATTTCCGAAGCCCAAGACAAGGAGTTGTCCCTTTACCCAGTTGAATCTGGTTAGATAGACAACGCGTGTTTCTGTGACCCCTATAATAAAATAATAATAATTTTAAAAAGAAAGTCTTTTCTTCTACTTATTTTTTTTTTAATGGTGGAAGACGATTCCAGAGCAATCAATTTAAATGCTCTTCGATCTGCTCTCCAGAGAAAGAATTCAGAGACACTTTGGTCAGATAAAGCTTCTCATCTCCTTAAAAACGCCACTTGGATGGGGCTTAAGCATCTTTGTTCCTTCTCCTCAAGTTGCGAGAGATACATGTCATTTCGAGAAGTATGGAACTAATTGAGGGCTATGTCCAGCTCTTGTAGAGGTGAACAGGGCAGATAAATAAAAACTCCATTGCACATAAATCTTTGCTCCCAACATCAAAGAAAGCAGGATCCTGCTAAGTGTATTTGTATAATGCAGTAATTTATGCAAAAAGCAGCTTTGATAAATGTCCCCTAATTTATTGTCATGTATCTCAAATCAAAGTCAAACATTTACAGCCTGAGCCTGAAGGAAGCCAGGCCTCAGAGAGCCAAAGGGGTTTGAAGTAAAGTAAAGCTACATTGGGCAAAAGGTTAAACAGGATCTGGTTTGAATATTAAGAACTTTCTACAAATGATGGTGAAAGAAAGAGGGGACTAGAATGGCTTCTAAAAATAAAGCGAGGCAGATTTCTTTTTCCCCCAGAGATTTTTCTTCGAAGGACAGACACGATCCAGGCACTGAAATGGTCTTCGGAGAAAAGAATCAGGGGGTGGGGGCAGCTGAAGATCCTTTATGTATAATCACATTAAGACAAAGAAAAAGACTGTCGATTGGGTGCTTTAATGTATGCCAAGCACCATGTTGAGTATTTCGCATTCCTTATCTTGTGGTTTCTATGAAGCACTGTGAAGGGATATTCTTATCACTCTTGTTTTATAGCTGGGGAAACTGAGGCAGCACAGAAACTGAGGAGGCAGAAGACTCAGGGAGGCACAAACACTCTTTCTTTTGTTTTTATAATATTTTTTGCACGGCGGGGGTGGTGGTGGTGGTGATGTGCTGGTCTTAGTTGCGGCAGGCAAGCTCTTCACTGCTTAGTTGCTTTGCCTAATGTGAGATCTTAGTTCCCTGACCAGGGATCGAACCTACATCCCCTGCCTCTCAAGATGGATTCTTAACCACTGGACCATGAGACAAGTCCCTAGACTCTCGTTCTTAGTGGTTTGGCTCATCTTCACACACTCTTGCTCCAAGGGCAGGTGGGAGTCACTGAGTAGGGAGTTTCCTGAAAGGTGAGGGTCCAGGCTTTGAATCCTGTCTGTAACACTTTCCAGCTGTGTAATTCTGGGCAAATTCTTTAACCTCTCTGAGCCTCAAAACACCCACCTATTGAACGGATCAAATAGTAGTGCTTTCTTAATGTGGATGTCATGAGGGTTAAAAGAGAGAACTGCTGAATGTAGGACAAGCATTGTTCCCATGAATGTCATAGTTGCTGCGTATGGGTTCCACATTCCAGTCCCAGAACATGGATGAGCCCAGGGTCCCCTCAACTAAACACTAGGAAGCTGTCACAATCCTAAGGGGCTGGGAATGACCCAGCCTTCGTCACCTGATATTTTTAAAATTTTCAGTCTGAAGGATTCTGCACACCCATGATCCCTGTAAAATAAACTCACAACCCCAGTAGTAGCATTGCCGTAGACAGCAGCTGTTTAAAAGATTTTACTGCCCATCTGGTGACTTGGCGTAGTCCTCAGACTGGTTCCAGGAGACAGGGCTTTGCTCTGTGATTCCACCAGCTGGTAACTGGTATTGCAAACCCATATTCAGATCTCAGCCTTCTGGTTAATAAAACTGAGACAGGGAATGGACTTGTGAAGGGCAGGATGTTCTCCCCATCTGAGGGTTTAGCCTCCAAGGCCTGGATTGTGATGCTGGTTTCTGTCCAGGGAGAGGCCCCTGGCAGTTGTAAATCTCATGGTTAAGGACATGTGTGGGTTTAAGGGGTTTGGGAGCATGTTTGCCACTGACTTGTTGGCTTTGTTCAGAGCCTGTGGCTGTGGATGGGGTGGGAGGGCAAGGCGCTTCCCATCCAGATGGTGCCTGTGAAGTTTCACCACTTGACTTTTGAAACATGCAAATGAAGAACTTTTCTTTCACTTCCATTCTTAGCTAGAGCTGGGGAAGTGGGGTGGCGGGGGTTGAGGGTCGGGGCGGGGGTTGCTTATGCTTTTGAACCACAGTGGATTAGCCCAGAACATCCACTTGAAGACATTCTCACTTTGAGAGGGAAATAGAACCAAAGGAATCTGGTGCTAGAGTTTGAATTCCAGGATTATCACTCCTTGGTTCTAGGAACCTTAGATCTATTCTTGACTACTTAGAACTCTACTTTCCTCATCTATAAAATGGGTGTGCATGCATGCCAAGTCACTTCAGTAGTGTCTGACTCCTTGCGGCCCTATGGACTGTAGTCAGCCAGGCTCCTCTGTCCATGAGATTCTCTAGGCAAGAATACTGGAGTGGGTTGCCATTTCCTTCTCCAGGGGATCTTCCTGACTCAGGGATTGAACGCAAGTCTCCTGTATCTCCTGCTTGGCGGGTGGCTTCTTCACCACTGAGCCACCTGGGAGCAGGCCAGCCTAATTGCGAATGGAAGAGGACTAGATTTTTTTGTTTTTCTTTATGGCTTTTGGTTACACTCTTAAGTTCTCTCAGCTGCTCAGAAATCTGTCTTTGTCTAGTCTTAGGCAGAAATGTTGCTAAACTTTATAATGCTTTTGAGCAAACTTGAAAATGACGCCCCCTCCAGGCAGTCACATGGCTTGCCAAGTGGGCAGTGTCTCTGTGTAAAGAAAATGGTTTCCCTTCTCTCTGGGCAGGTGTAGCCTTGCATCGGGCACCCATATGGGTAACCATAGCACAGGTTGGGCTTCAGTCCTCACTCACCCCTCAGGAGGGTGTTTTGCAGTCACCAACCTGCACAACTGTACATGGCAGTCCTGCTACTGGGCCTCCCTCGTTCCTACCATCCCAGAGCTTTTAAAGCTGTTGTCCTCAAACTGGGATGAATTTATCATTGGTTGTCTCTCAGAAGCTCCTCATCATGTGAGTCTATTCTGAAACAATATCCCTGTATGTTGGTCACTCAGTCATGTCCAACTTTGCAAATATCCCCAAAGGAGGGTGTGAAAATGGTAAGAGTACCACAGAGGGGCTTGGAAGCAGGAATGGGAAGCAGGACTGGAGTGAGGAGAAAGAGCTGGAAAATGTCAGAGAGAAAGCCCAGGCCTGAACTGCGTCTGCTGGGGCCAGCTGCACGGTTTGATCTGGGAACCTTGGAGGGGCCTTGCCCATCAGTAAAGATCTCCAGCTGTCTGCCATGGCCTTCTGGGCAGGCCCAGCATCAACGGATTGTGACCTGTGTGGTCTGCTGGAAGGATTCCGAGCCTGGTTTTAACACTCTGTGGTTACTGTCTTGAAATTTTTAATACTTTTAAATAAAATGTTAGTCTCTCATTTGTGTCCTGCTTTTTGTGACCTTATGGAATGTAGCCCACCAGGTTCCTTTGTCCATGGGATTTCCCAGGCAAGAATACTGGAGTGAGTTGCCATTTTCTTCTCCAGGGAAGGGACTGAACCTGGGTTTCCTGCATTGCAGGCAGATTCTTTCCCATCTGAGCCACCAGGGAAACCCACTTTTAAATAAAGGACTCAGCATTTCATTCTGCACTTGGCGCTGTGAATTACATAGCTGGTTCCCCTCTCAGTTTTGTGGGCTTTCTGCAGGGCCATGGTGGGGGAGAGCAGGGGCGGTGGTTGTTTAAATGGAGAAGCACTTGTTTATCTATGCCATCATTCAGCCAGTATTTACTGTGTACATAATGTGTGCCAGGGGCTTGAGATCTGGCAGTGAACATATGAGGCAGGGTCCTGACTCTCAGGGAGCTCATATACTGTGGGTGCCAATGGTAAAAGGGTCAACAATGGAGTGAGTAAACAGGGCACTTTCGGAGGATGAGGAGGGCATACGGGTCTGAAGCAGGGTAATGCCATGCAGAGGGGCTAGATTAGGCCATGTGAGAAGGCATCTTGGAAGAGCAACACTTGAGCTGAGATCCAAGTGATGGAATACGAACCAACCATGCCCTGGGAGTTGGAGGTGGGACCAGGATTTCAAGTCCAAGGAATAGCAAGTGCCAAGGCCCTGAGGTAGGACAGAGTTCAGGCTACATGGAACCTGTGGACATAAAAATGGGTTTGGATTTTATTTTAAGGCTTTAGTGAATTTTTCACAATATTGCATCTGTTTTATGTTTTGCTTTTTGGCCACGAGGCATGTGGGATCCTAGCTCCCTGACCAGGGATCAAATCCACACCCCCTGCATTGGAAGGTGAAGTCTCAACCACTGGACTGCCAAGGATGTTCCCCAAGGGTTTGGACTTTAAATATAAGAGACATTGTGAGGAAGTAACAGAAGTCATAAGGATGATGATAAGTGCCCTTTGTTAAACGGCTTCTTTGCTCCAGGCTCCCTGTAAACAGTTATGCTTTTTATCTACCATGTAAATGATACAGTATTTCCATTTTCCAGATGAGAAAACTGAGGTCCAGTGACACAAGGTCACCCAGTTTATAGATAAGAGAGCTGTGGTTAGAAGCGAGATCCATCTGATTCTGAGGACACTGCTCGCCAGCTCTTCATTGGTAGTCTTGGTCAGTGCTGCCTTCTGACTGCCTCTGGGTGGGGCTCTCTGCTGGGGTGATGGTGTTTCCCCAGCGTCTTACGTCCCTTCTTGGGCTGAGAGACCTCTGAGCACCAGCCGTGGAGATGAGAGATGAAGCAGTCTTTCATCACGTCACTGGAGGCTGTGATGAAATTTTATCCTATGATCACTTAAATAAAGACAGCTGGGAAAAGCTGTTCAGGAGACACAAATAAGAACTTGGTTCAGATAGCTTTGTTCAACACTGTCTTGGCTCTGCCCGGATTCAAGTCCAGAAGAGTGGGAGAGACTAAAACATATTAATTAATTGCAACGGAAACTCTTTAAATGCATGCCTTCTTCAGCTCAGTGGTCCAGAAATAGTGAGTTGACTTTTATTTCTGGACGAGCTCCAAAGCCTCTTGATCTATAAGCCTGTCTCAATTAAATTTTAGAACAAACACGATCAGAACATGCTCCTAAACACTGCTGCAGATATAGATATATCTGCTTTCAAAGGCTTTCCGACCTGGTAGAAGAGGCTAGATGTGGCGGGGTGGGTCTTTCAAGGCAGACTATAGGTGCCATAAGATGTATTAAAAAGGATGCATGGAAGTTTTAAGGATGAGAAAGTTTGCATCCACTTAGTGCAATTAAAAAAATTAATTTATTATTTATTTTTGGCTGCACTGGGTCTTTGTTGCTGCACACAAGCTTTCTCTAGTTGCAGCAAGCGGGGGCTACTCTCTAATTGTGGTGTGTGGGCTTCTCATTGCTGTGGCTTCCCTTGATGTGAAGCACAGGCTCTAGACTGCTTTAGTAGTTGCGAGTCACAGGCTCCAGAGCATGGACTCAGAAATTGTAGTGCACGGGCTTAGTTGCCCCACGGCATGTGGAATATTAATTAGTTCCTTGTCCAGGGATCAAACCTGTGTCCCCTGCATTGGCAGGCAGATTCTTAACCACTGGACCACCAAGGAAGTCCCTGCTTAGTGGAATTTATTCATGCATGCAAACAAATAGATGGAACATCTACAAGAACCAGACACCGGGAATATGGCATTGAGCAAAATGGGGTCCCTGCCCTCACGGATCTCACATTCTAGAGAGGGGAAAAGACAAGAACCAGATGAACAAACAGGATAATTTCAATGAAGGAAACAAATAAGAAAGATGACAGAAGGTGAGAGGTGGAGGGTAGGCAACTTGGGATTGCGTGGTTAAGGAGAATCTTTCTCACTGGTGACCCTTAAGTTAAGACCTCAAACATGAGCAAAACAGAGAAGTCTTCAAAAAGGAGGCAGCAATCGCATGCTGAGGAATCTCCATTAATACTTTTCTTGCTTATTTGTGTTCTTGGTTTATTGCACAGTGCTTTGATGTATGAATATATGCTATTGTGACAACCTCTCAGAACTACAATGTTACCTAGACCAAGTATGGTGCTTAAGTAGAGGTGATGTGTTGTTGTTGTTTTCCAGTCACTCAGTTGTGTCTGACGCTTTGTGACCACGTGGACTGCAGCTCACCAGGCTTCCTTGTCCTTCACTAATCTCCTGGAATTTGCTCAAACTCATGTCCATTGAGTTGATGGTGCCATCCAACCGTCTCATCCTCTGTCACCCCCTTCTCCTTCTGCCTTCAATCTTTCCCAGCATCAGGATCTTTTCCAATAGGTTGGCACTTCCTATCAGGTGGCCAAAGTATTGGACCTTCAGCTTCAGCATCAGTCCTTCCAATGAATATTTAAGGTTGATTTCCTTCAGGACTGACTGGTTTGATCTCCTTTCTGTCCAAGGGACTCTCAAGAGCACCACAATTTGAAAGCATTCATTTATCAGTGTTCAGCCTTCTTCACGGTCCAACCCTCACGTGCATACATGACTACCGGAAAAACCACAGGTTTGACTATATGGACCTTTTCTGGCAAAGAGATGTCTCTGCTTTTTAATATGCTCTCTTTTGTTGTAGCTTTTCTTCCAAGGAGCAAAATATCTTTTAATATCATGACTGCTGTCACCATCCACAGTGATTTTGGAGCTCAAGAAAATAAAGTCTGTCACTATTTCCATCTTTAACTCATCCATTTGCCATGAAGTGATGTGTGGTCCAATTTATTTCCTTGGGTGAGTTGATAGGTATTAATATCTAGGGGGGCTATTAACATCTAGGGACTGGTCTTGTTTCTCCTACAGATTCACTGTGTGACCTTGGGTAACTTCCTTAACCCCTCTGGGCTACTTCTGTGAAAGAGGGCCAGGCAAACTTAAAAACCTCAGCACTTTAAAGGTCAATGAGTCCATGATCTAATAGATCAAAACAACACGTCCTGATGTGTCATTGGGAACACATGGATTTCCCCCACTTTGGCAGGAAATGACATTATCAGATTCTGACCTGGGATCACAGCAGAAATTGTGAGCTGGAGTTGAACTCTGAGCCTTGATCCCCAGTTTGGTCTGCCCAAGAGCTCTGGGGATATGTCTGGCCAGCACCCACATGTGTCTTATATTAGTGTTATTTTCTTAATGGCAGCAGCCCTAAGCCCTGCCCATTTTACTATTGAGTTACCCGGCTTAGTTTTAGTATCGCTTACACATAAATACCATCTCTGGCTGATGAATCCGCTGTTTTGTTTTTACTTTCTCCACCTCCCCCTTCCTTGCACAGGTGTTTATTGCAGCCATCAAAAATAAAGTGAATCAATCATGGTGCTGATTTTAGACCAACCGAGATACGTTTGACCCTCTGCCTTAAAGAAGAAGAAAGGAAGAAAAACGCAGGTAGGGTGCCTTCCCGAATCTGGCGCCTTGGCTGCCTGGGATTCATGAAGAAAAATGGAAGACTAGAGGGTAGTGTTTTGGATGAGTGTGGAAGAAAGATGGAAAGCAAATGGTCAGAGGGAATGGCTGCCTTTGGCTAACGTTCGCTTGGTCTATAGCTGCAGTTTAGAAGCATCCATCATTTCAACTCAGTTATGCCTCTGCTGAGCACTCTCCCCTGGAGACTGACAACTGTGGCCCTCAATGCCTGGGAGCGGAATGGACCTCCTCCTTCTTTGACTTCCGAATGAAGAGTGCCTTCCTGATCCATACCAGCTTCTGGGAAATATTTTATCCTAGTTGAGGGTAGTGAGAAAAATTGACACCCTGTGAAAATCTGCCTTCTCAGTGCTTTGCTTCTCAGTGCCCCAATTTTTAGTCCTAAATGGCATTTTCAGAATCAAGCAGCACTCTGCAGTTTCCTTAACACACACCCCACCTTCTCCCACCCCCTCGCACACTTTGAAAACATTGTCTCAGATGATCTCTTATGAGTTTCTCTCGGGCTGTGTCTACCCGACTCTAAGCCAAGCAGTCACTTGTCAAGTCCCCCAGTTAATTTGTGAGTTGATCAGAACACCAAATATACTAACCCATTTAAAAACTTTTTGCCCATCTTTGACAGAATATTCAGTATGGTCATAAAAACCCCTAAAGGCCAACTGAATAACCCAAGTTAATGAGATTTTGTTTCTTTGTTTTTAAATTTACAATCATTATTATTATTTTTTTGAATAGTCCCATAACTCAAAAATCCAACTGTATAAAATATTCAGTGAAAAGTCTTGCTCTACGGCCCTCCATAGTTATCATGCCATCCTGAAGGTTTTCTTTCTGCAAATATAAACACACACGGTCTTGTGTCTCCCTTTGTCACACGAAGGTAGCCCCTTAAATACACTGTTCTCCTTTCAGCCGTATCTCAGGAAGAATGGCTCTTTTGAAATGATAGTTACCAGGCTGCCGCAGTTGTTGCTAGAATCAATGAAATACTCAGGAGGAAAAAAAAAAGGACTTTGAAAAAGGATAAAGAAGGCCATATCCTTTCAGGAGAGGAGGGTGGAGGCTGGCCCACTCTTTGGGAATTAAAAAAAAAAAATGGAATAGTTATCCAAAAAGTAAAGAGGGAAACTTCTAGAATCATAACAACTCAAATATAGAAGGATCCTTAGGGCATAGTCAAGATTATATTAAGCAAAACTCAGAAAATGATTATGAAATTGGAGAGAAAACCAATGGGGAGGTTAAAAAATAGTTTTTTTCCCCCATCTTTTTCTTTCCTTAAGAGGAAGGATAGAGGAGAGGGGGAAAGAGAGGAGAGAGAAAGAAAGAGATCAGTCCAGAACTTGCTCACATGGAGGGGCCTGCTTGGGGAAGTTGAACAGCTTTTTGATCTCTGTGAAGAGAGAACTATAGTTCCTCGATAAAGCTGAATTGGGAAACTGTGAAACATACACTATCATGTCACACCCAGTCACACCCCATAAGATGACACCCATGCATCTGTCCACAATTGTGTATAAAGTGGCATGGATCCAGCTTGTGGATCTTAGATATTTGAATACTCTGGTGTGTATGCTCACCTAGACCTTCCACTGAATATAAACCTCACAGGTCTGAACAATAAGCCCCAACATTAGGACATGCAGAGGTCCCTGCCTGTGTACAAATTGTCCTGTAAGTGAGAACTCCAAATCCACGCATGCTTGCCTCTCTTAGTACATCCCAATTTACAGATTCCCTCTGCTGAAGAAACTTGTTAATTATTATATCACGAATGAAATAGCAAACTGTAGAGTGAAATATTGGGCTTCCATGTGGTGCTAGTAGTAAAGAATCTACCTGCCAATGCCGGCGACATGAGATGTGGGTTTGATCCCTGGGTCAGGAAGATCCCTTCAAGGAGGACATGGCAACCCACTCCAGTATTCTTGCCTGGAGAATCCCATGGACAGAAGAGCCTGGCGGGCTATAGCCTGTAGGGTCGCAAACAGTCAGACATGACTGAAGCGACTGAGCAAGGATACACAGAGTGGAATACCAGGTTGAATTAGTCACGGAATATTTACAACAACTCCTTCTTGTGAAGACTCTGCCTGTCATTCATTTGAGAGCCAGGAATCCCAGGAAGAAGGATAGCCTCGTCCCAAAATGAAAGAGAATTTCTAACAAGGAAATCAAGAAGAGTAAGCCAAAATTTTTATACAGTGAACACAACAGTGAGGCAATTAAAATAAATGTGATTTTCCAGATCAAGAAACCTGGGCCTGTTCATTGCTCCACCGTACCTCTTCATGAGTCCTGATTTTCCTTGAAGCTATTTCTGTTTTGTGGTGCAGGTTGACATCCCTGGGGTTTTCTATCTGGAACTGGACATGAAGACTGCCCCCCTTAGAAGCAGGCTGCTTACCCTATGCTGATTCTGTGTATAGAGGAGCTTCACAAGCAAGCAATGTGTTTCTAATGAGGAGGGTGTATCTTGCTTCCTCTTCTCAGAGGAGTCTGAGCTCTGGTTTCCATACATTAGAGCATCTTGAAGACCTCAGAGCCCCACGCTCCTTTGGAACTCATGACCCCAATTCAGAGCAAAGAGCTAATCTCTTCTGGGAATGACAAATGTTACCAGTTACAAGAGGCTAACAGGCCTCTTAATATGAATGAAGACTGCTTTTGAATTCTTTCACTTTCTTAGGAAAAAAATCACTGGATGTGGGATCTAAAATGTGACACAGATGAACTTATCTACGAAACAGAAACAGACTCACAGACATAGAGAACAGACTTGTGGTTGCCAAGGGGGAAAGGGAGTGAGGAAGGGATGTATGGGAGTGTGGAATTAACAGATGCAAACTATTATATATAGGATGGATAAACAATAAGATCCTACTGTAAAGCACAGGAAACTATATTCAATATCCTGTGATAAACCATAATGGAAAAGAATATGAAAAACAATGTATATACATGTATAACTGAATCACTTTGCTGTACAGCAGGAATTAACACAGCACTGTATATCAACTTCAATAAAACAAATTATTTTTAAAAAAGAAAAATCAATGGAAAAACAGTTTCTCTTTGCCTAGCCGTTTGTTGTCTCTCAAATTCCATAATCACTTTCTGAGCTTGCTTAATACAACATTGATTTGGGTTGTTCAATTGGCATTTGGGAGTTCTATGACTGGAAAGTGTTGAATATTTGCAGCCTCATATTTCATGTTATATGAGTTAAAAACATCTTGAAGATGTGTCTTATTAATGACACAATAAAACCTCATTAGCACATGGGGTTGCTAGATGTGGTTTATCTAACGTGAAGCAGAAATTGGCATGTTGAAGGGAGTATCAAGGTTCTGTGATCCCAGACACTGATATTGAACAAGCAGGGGCCAGGAGCAATCCACTATTGATTAGATAGTGCAAGTAATTATATTTACCGAGCGGTTTTATTGGGTGGGGCGGAAGGTGAGCTGGTTCTTCTTCAGAGTGGAGAAAGAGTAATCAACAACGATGATGTCAGTTGGAGCCCCAGAGCCAGGGCGATTTTCTTGGGCTTTGGTCTGCCCTTGCCCTGACCCTACTCATGATTTAGAGATGCAACATACGCAGCAAGGTTTCTAGTAGCTTCCTGGGTCCAAATGCTTACGTGTCCTGGTAGTTTTGGTATATGTTTTTGAGTCGAGCTGACCTCTTGGATTTTATTCAATTCTCACCTCCACCCTCCTCCACTACTGCCATCACCACCACCAGCATCACCAGCTCTACCACCATCATCATCACCACCATCACCACCATCACCACCACCACTCTTACCAATACTTCCAATGGTACTACTGCACCACAATGACCGCTGCCACTACCATCAGCAGCATCATTGCCACCATCATCCTCATCACTAGTACTATCACCAACATAATCACCACCACCATCACCATCACCAAATCACTATTAATATTAATAGTGCCACCAGTGATACCACTGTACCACTGTGGCCACCATCGCCATTCCCATTATCACCACCATAACTACTACTACCATCACTAATACCACTACCACAGTGACCACCACCCTACTCATGAGGAGGGAGTAGGCTTTTGAGTTTGAGGTCATAGGTTTGAATTCCTGCTCTGCCACTGTGTCCTCCTTATCGGTTTTGCCACCTGACCCAGAGGTTTGTGGTGAGGTACAAATGAGTTAAAATGAGGTCATTTTGTAGAGTGCTTGGCACAGAGCAGGCATTCAGTGAATAGAAGATACTGTGCTGTATCTTTGATGAAATATTGTGAATTCTTAGCTTCTTTGTTCCTAATGCAATTTTCTATCTCAAGGGAGATTAAAGGCTTTGACTTTCCTTCCTTCTTTCTTTCCCCCTTCTTTCCCTCCTTCTTTGCTTCCCTCCATCCCTCTTTTCCTTTCATCCCATATGTTATTTAGTTCTGTGGCTGAATTGTTTGTGAAAACCTTTCATTCATCAGACATGCCATTATCCCAGTCTCATCTTTCTTAGCAGAGATAAGTCATCCCAGCCAAAGCCATCCTCAGACAAGCCAGCTCCAGCCAATCTGCCAGCTGATTGCATGTGCATAGTCAAGCTCAGGCAAGATCAGCCTAGATAAATCATATTTCATTCTGCACAAAAATAAAGTCATTTTATGGTGCTAAGTTTGAGGCTAGTTTGTTACATTGCAATATGGTAGCACTAGATAACTGATACAACCCCCCTAACCCATTCTCTACCCAACATTCAGCATATTATTAACACATAATTCAGATCATGCCTCTGTCCTGCTTTGCACTTGGATAGAAACCCAACTGGAACACATCCTGTGGCTGGGGTACCAGGATTCTGCTTGGGTCACTGGCCTTTCTGCCAACTTCTTCATCCATCACCCTAGTCTTTCCTACTCTTTGAATTACGAGCATGCTCTCTTGCCTCTGGGTGATGTAAATGCTGTTCCTTCCACCCTGATGCTCTCTCCATTCTCCCCATACCTTCACTCTCCTCACAGCTCACTCCTTCCCTTCCTTCAGGTCTTACAGGGGCCTTCTTTGACCTCCTTTCTCAGGCAGGTCTTCCTTGTCTTTCTCAACCTCTCATTTGTTTCCTTTATAATAATTATCACATTTCACAATTTCTTTTGTCTTTTCCCTAAATGAAAATGGGGGCATCTACCCTCTCTCACTAGAATCTAAGCCCCATGAAGGCAAGAATTTTATCTCGTCTGGGTACCTAAGTTATTAGCATTTAACTTGGAATTTGAATCAGAATAGGCATTCAATTTGAATCAGAGTAGGGCTTCCCTTGTGACTCAGCTGGTAAAGAATCTGCCTGCAATGCAAGAGACCTGGGTTTGATTTCTGGGTTGGGAAGATCCCCTGGAGAAGAACGGCTACCCACTCCAGTATTCTGGACTGGAAAATTCTGTGAGCTGTATAGTTCATGGGGTCACAAAGAGTCGACATTCAATAACCAATTTTTCTATGCCCACCATGGTAATGATGGGGATAGAAAAATCCCCAGTCAGGCACTACACTACATGCTTTAAATGTATCCACCCAGTTAATCGTCACAACAGCTGTGAATAGGAACCATTACAATCCCGTTCTGTGAATGAGAAGATGAGGCATAAAAATGTTAAGGAAATTGTCCAAAGACACAGAGCTAGAAGTTGGCACTGTCGGGATGTGAAGTGGGCAGTCTGGCACCAATATCCGGGTCCATAACTGCCCTGCACCATCCCTGTGTACCATTGTACGTCCAGTGTACACGTGAAAATGAAAGCTCTTAAAGGTGCAGTAACCTGTGCTAGGGCCTCCCGGATAGTAATTACAAAGATGTTAAAGTATGGATGGTTTGATTCTTCACCACTAGGGTTTTGTCAGCACCTATGCTAGTGTCAGGACTCCTTGCCTGGCCCGTGCTGCTCTTTCGTTCTAGAAGTCTCTTTCTCAACAACTCCCTTATTGACCTGGCAAACTTCTTTTTTTCAACTAATCCAGGCAGTGTCACTTATTCCTATTTTTTTTTTTAAGATTTTTTTGATGTGGACCATTTTTTAAAGTCTTTATTGCATTTGTTACAATATTGCTTCTGTTTTGTGTTTTGGATTTTTTGCCATGAGGCATGTGGGATCTTAGCTCCCTGACCCAGGATCGAACCCACACCACCTGCATTGAAAGGCAAAATGTTAACCTTGGAGCATCAGGGAAGTCCCACACCTACCCATTCTTCAGGCTCTGGCTCAGCTATTTCCTTCTCCATGGAGCAGAATTATTTACCACTCCCTTCTCTGGGCACCCATGCCAATCGTTGCAGCACCGACCACACAGTACTGTGTTTATTCTCTTTCTACCCCAGTAGATAATGAGTGCTTGGAGGCAAAACTCATGTCTACCAACCCCAGTATCTAACTCCTGGAAGTGAGCTTAAAACACCTGATTTGATTGACTAAATGAGGCTCTACTTATGGTGGGTCTGTATTTCCATCCCTAGAGAGCAGATCTTAAGTTTTCCTATTAATATGTAAATCATTAGAATAATACCCAGCACCTTAAGTGTTCTGTTTGCTATAATTATATGTTTGTTGTTACTAAATGTGGAGAAATAAAAAATTTCTTGGTAAACGTGGAAAAAAGTAAATTCTATAAGCAGTCAAATGCTCAAAGACATGAATGTAGAGAATTTCATCACAGCATGGTGTATAAAAACAAGTAGAAAATAAGATTTCTTAGTCTGTGCGTGTGTGTGTGTGTGCACACGTGCACGCACGCATGCGTGCACGCCCAGTCATGTCTGACCATGTTTTGACCCATAGACAGTAACTTTCCAGGCTCCTCTGTCATGGGATTCTGCAGGCAAGAATACTGGAGTGGGTTGCCATTTCCTACTCCAGGTGATCTTCCCAACCCAGGGATCATACCCATGTCTCCTGCATCTCTTGCACTGGCAGGCAAATTCTTTACCACTGAGCCATCTGGGAAGCCCTTAGTCTGTTGAGACTGCTATTAAAATTCCTACTATTGAGGAATTTTAAAAGACAAGGTAAAAGTATTAACAAAAATTTTGTTTATTGTCAGGAGCCACGATAGGCATTACTGACAAAATGGAGGCATGGCCCCAACCCCCTCTCCTCATCCCGCAGGCACGGTCCCGGGATGAAGGAGTTAGGTCTTGTGATTCTGACTTGTCCTTTCCTTCCTCTGGTTGAGTTGGCTGGAAAGAATGTTATAATCCATAAAGTTAACTATTGACATTTGTTCAAGGATCTTTACAAAGAATGCTCCAGGATGAGCACATAGGCTGCAGCTTGAGATCATGGGAAACATTGTTATCTGAAACCTGCCTGTAAGAGGAATGTTTATGGCAAAAGAAGTTGGCTGAGTTTAGGGGTTAGAAATAATTAAGAATAGTTAGAAGCTAAAAATTTAAGGTATGTTGTAATATTTTACTATAGCTTATAGAAACTAGGAATTTTAGAGATACTAATAGCTAAAAGCCTTTTTAGGAGATGATGAGCTTAAGTTACTAGGGGATAATAGGATTTAAAGAGATAAGAAATAAACTGAGGAATGTGATATACAGCCCAGAGACAAACTTGAGTTACAATGTCATCACAAGGACACCTAAGAGGGAACTCTGAAGGACTACGATGATTTATGGAGACAGTAAATATGGGTGAGGGGACACTGAAGATGTCATACCTCTGACCTAATGCTTTTGTAAAAGTATAAAAGAAAACCTGATGCTTAAAATAAACATGCAGCTCAGTGCTTTGAGCGAGAGACTGCATCATTTTCTCCGCCAAGATGCAGTCCAAATGAGTGAGAGGCTGCATCATTCGCCGACCCCGTTCATCCCTTCAGGGCGATTCCCTGGCTGCCGGAGCTGGACTCTGGCAGTTTATATTGTTAAATTTAGAAGGTATGGGATATTTCTCCATCTATTTGTGTCATCTTTGATTTTTTTCATCAGTGTTTTGTAGTTTTCTATATACAGGTCTTTTGTTTCTTTAGATAGTTTTATTCCTAAATATTTTCTTCTTTTTGTCACAATGGTGAATGGGATTGTTTCCTTAATTTCTCTTTCAGTTTTCTCATAGATGGAGAAATATACCATGTTCATGGATTGGGAGAATAAATATAGTGTAAATGAGTATACTACCTGAAGCAAACTAAAGAGTCAATGTAATCTCTATCAAGTTACCAACGGTATTTTTCACAGAACTAGAACAAATAATTTCAAAGTTTGTATGGAAGTACAAAAACCTTTGAATAGCCAAAGCAATCTTGAGAAAGAAGAATAGAACTGGAGGAATCAACCTGCCTGACTTCAGACTACACTAGAAAGCTACAGTCATCAAGACAGTATGGTATTGGCACAAAGACAGAAATATAGGTCAATGGAACAAAATAGAAAGCCCAGAGATAAATCCATGTGCCTATGGACACCTTATCTTTGACAAAGAATGAAAAAATATACAATGGAGAAAAGACAATCTCTTTAACAAGTGGTGCTGGAAAAACTGGTCAACCACCTATAAAAGAATGAACTAGAACACTTTCTAACACCATATACAAAAAATAAACTCAAAATAGATTAAAGATCTAAATATAAGACCAGAAACTATAAAACTAGAGGAAAGCATAGGCAAAACACTCTCTGTCATAAATCACTGCAAGATCCTCTATGATCCACCTCCCATAATAATGGAAATAAAAGCAAAAATAAACAAATGGGACTTAATTAAATTTAAAAGCTTTTGCACAACAAAGGAAACTATAAGCAAGGTGAAAAGACAGACTTCAGAATGGGAGAAAATAATAGCAAATGAAGCAACTGACAAAGAATTAATCTCAAAAATATATAAGCAGCTCATGCAGCTCAATACCAGAAAAACAAATGACCCAATCAAAAAATGGGCCAAAGAACTAAACAGACATTTCTCCAAAGAAGACATACAGATGGCTAACAAACACATAAAAAGATGCTCAGCATCACTCATTATCAGAGAAATACAAATAAAAACCACAATGAGGTACTATCTCACACCTGTCAGAATGGCTGCTATCAAAAATTCTACAAACAATAAATCCTGGAGAGGATGTGGAGAAAAGGGAACCCTCTTACACTGTTGGTGGGAATGCAAACTAGTACAACCACTATGGAAAACAGTGTGGAGATTCCTTAAAAAACTGGAAATAGAACTGCCATATGACCCAGCAATCACACTGCTGGGAATACACACCAATGAAACCAGAATTGAAAGAGACACATGTACCTCAATGTTACTTGCAGCACTGTTTACAATAGCTAGGACATGGAAGCAACCTAGATGTCCATCAGCAGACGAATGGATAAAGAAGCTGTGGTACATATACACAATGGAATATTACTCAATTATTAAAAAGAACGCATTTGAATAAGTTCTAAGAAGGTGGATGAAACTGGAGCCTATTATACAGAGTGAAGTAAGTCAGAAAGAAAAACACCAGTACAGTATATTAACACATATATATGGAATTTAGAAAGATGGTAATGACGACCCTATATGTTAGACAGCAAAAGAGACACAGATATAAAGTACAGACTTTTGGACTCTGAGGGAGAAGGCAAGGGTGAGATGATTTGAGAGAATAGCACTGAAACATGTATATTACCTTACGTGAAATAGATGACCAGTAAAAGTTTGATGCATAAACCAGAGCACTCAAAACCCGAACACTGGGACAACCCAGAGGGATGGGATGGGGAGGGAGGTGGGAGGGGTTTTGGGATAGGAGACACGTGTACGCTCGTGGCTGATTCATGTCAACGTATGGCAAAACCCACCACAATATTGTAAAGTAATTAACCTACAATTAAAAAAAAAAAGGCATGGGACTTCCCTGGTGGTCCAGTGATTAAGACTCCACATTGGTTAAGACTGCACTCCCAGTGCAAGAAGCCAGGGTGCAATCCCTGGTCAGGGAACTAGATCCCAGCTGCTGAAACAACTAATAATCCTACATGCTACAGTGAAGAGTCTGTTTGTTGCAACTAAGACCAGGGACAGCCAAATAAATAAAAATAAATATTAACAGAATATTTTAGAAGCATGTTACACAAATAAAACTATGGTACAGATTTCTCTCTCTCTCTCTCTGTTTTTTTTTTTTTTTTTTGCTCTCTTAATGGATAATACGTAAGGGTCATCTATAGACAAATTCCACAGAAAGAGTTTGAAGGGACACAGACCAATTTATCAGTGTGTTAATCTCTGGTAGGAGCAAGGTAAGATTACAAGTAATTTCATTCTTTAGAGTATTCTGTCCTCTTTAGAATTCATTTTAACAATGATCATTAGTTTCATAATCATCAAATAGAGCACTAATAGCAATACAATAATATTTATGCTTTAACGTTGCCCAATTATCCTGCTTCCAGGGCTGACTTGTGGTCATGATCAAAAATGCTCCAGACCCCATGAGAAATGTAGCTGAGTACTCCCAAGACTTCCAAAGGGAACAGTAGAAGCGATAGGCACTGGGATTGTCTGTCCTTGATAGGAATTCCACGTTGACTCAGGGGAATTGACCTTAAAATCCTCAGTATGGAGTTTCAGCACAATCACTGTTTACCACTTATAAAACATGTCATTTCTGCTCCTTAATTCGTCTCCCATACTTGAAGAAATCATGTGCCAGTATCCTAAGACAGGACAAGGAAATGTTTGCCCATAGTCTATCACCACCCTGGGTTGTTAACTGTCTACTGTTATTTATTTAACCCAATCCCCTGGGTTGTTAGCTGTCTACTCCTTCACCACGAACCCCTGAAACATGGAGTAAAACATGTGCTTTGGATAGCCTCTCAGCATCAGGTTGTAAAAGAAAAATAAAAATGTTCCTCCACTTTTAATATCCTCACGTTCTCTTTGGCAAATAGAGAGCTTTCCAAAACATAGAATTGATTTGGGTCAAAAAAAATTCATTTTTAATCTGCTATGTGGTAGACATGGTAGTATAGGTTGAAAGATACAGACTTTCATTCATTCATTCAGTTTTTTCTTTCAACAAATGAGTGTTGGGCACTTTCATGAGCTGGACACTGGGCCGGATGCTGAGCTTACGAGGATGGACAAGAAGATCCTCATGGGAGGAGACAGATCCATGAACAGATCATCCCATTATAACAAATTTCCTCCCTGTCATGAAGAAAGGGAGCCACAAGATAAGTAGTGACCATGTGGGCTTCAGGGATAAAAAGTGGGTCCCTTTGATATAGGACCGTCACTATTGCACAAGGTGCCTTTGTGCCAATTAAAGATAGGTTCTCTTTCTCAAGATATTTTACTTCCACCTATCAAAAAAGTGTACTGATTTTGCTTGAACAAAACAGATTATTGTCATCTGCCAAAAACTGTCATGGCAAATATAGAAATTTACAAATATTCCCCTTAGATCTGAGCTCTTGTGCAGTACACAACCTGTACAGCTGTACTCATGCTGGCTCTGTTAGAATATGGGAATATGTCTTGTCCTGACCTAACTGAGAGTCAGGACTGACATTGTTCCATCTGACCTTTTCCTCCCTATATAGGCTCTTGTTAAATAGTTTCTTATGAAAAGAATCATATTTTTACCTCTGTCCCAAAGCCTGGTTTTATTCATCCAGACAGATTCCATTTATGAATGTACAGCCCTAAATTCTGCAGCTCAGATGGACCACATGAGTTCTTGGCTGGCACGCCAGCCTCAGGAGGGGATCAGAATGGGGCTATTGGAAGAGGAATCACCAACATCATGAAGATGGCAGATACTGAACAAAACCTGGGATGGATAGAGCGACAGTAACAATCCAAATGCTTCTGGCTCAAGAATAAAAATCAAAGAAATCTACTTCTTAACAGGCGCACGATTTATGGCCTCCCCACGTTAATCTAGAAATTACCTAGGCATTGATTAACCCTGACTTGCCTACTGGGTAAATCTCCATCGGCACCTATAGACAAAGCCTGAGTTTGAGAGGCACCTGCCAGGAAGAACCAAGGTGTGACTTAAGCTGTGGTGGAAGTGACCATGAGCAGAAAGCCCTCTTTTTTCCAAGGGACACGACTTCTCTCCTCCCGAAGAACCAGAACTTTCCCTCAATTCCAGCGGGTCTGGGAGGGGCACGGTCCTCCTTTCCAGACTCTGGAAGCATCACACTGGGAGTGCGTTCCCCTCGCATTGCCCCTGATGGGAAGAGGAACTCAGATAAAGGAAACAGATACATATCTGTTGTTGGGGAGCTTTGTTTCCACACATGATATATAGTTCCGGAGGAGGAGTTGCAAAACAAATGATTGCGTCTCCTCACCACCGACAGGTCTTTAGTGGGGCCGACGGGGGAGAAGAGATGCTGACGATTAGCTGTGGCTTCACAATAGGTCCCCGGTACAGGAAAAGTGTCTGAAGTTTATCTATTGTTAAGTGAGATAATTTATCGTCGCCCAGGGTTAAGGAGCAACTCCAGTCCTTTCCTACTTCGGGAACAGAGGTTTATAAGATGACGCCCAAATTTAGACATTGAGATGCTGCGGGCAGAAATGTCCCCAAAGGCTGATGATGGCTCCTGTGCACTTGAAGCCAAGTCATTCACAGAGTTAATTTGAGGCTCTCTTCGGAAACTATATTTGCTTTCCGAGTGCATGGTGAGTTTTCATCTGGGCTCTGACCAGCTGACAGCTATGCAAGTTTGTAGATACCAGTAATTGAATATAGATAACCTTGATGGTTGACCTCGTCAGAGCCAGACCTGGCTGCTTCCCATTGTTCCTGGTTTTGCCAGTTGATACTAAACTGCTGCCGGATGAATTTATATATTAAGAATTCACTGCGGTGGGAATTGCTTATCGTTCCCCGGGTCTATCCTGTAAGCGTCTATTTACTTGACGTGGGAAGCTGGGAATAAAAGCCCGTGATTTGACTGTTCACTGTTAGGGATGGCGAGCAGCATGTTGGAAGGCTTTATTAATTTCTAAAAACAAAGGAGGCGGGGGTCATGCTTTTGCTTTATACGAACTATGGAGACAGACTCGTCTTGCAGAGCAGCTTGGGGCTCTCTGAAGTTGGTTCCTAGCCATCTTTTCAGCCTCCAGTTTCACTTAAAAGCAGAGTTTGAAGTGCGCTCGGCATTGTCACCAGTGTGATACTCTTGTATTTTAAGGGAAACATTGGAAGAGGTTCAGAATTGATGGCTTATTAGGCGAAAGGCTTTAAGAAGCCTCTGAGAGGGCAAGGTGGCCTGGGGAAGGGAGGGCAGGACACACAGCCACATACAGAGGTGCTTAGAGTTAGGCTAAGGGTTCGTATTAGGCTTCTCAGCTATTTAAACCAACCGTAGTCAGTGGAAGGTAACAGGTGGGCACTCTCCACGGTGGGCTCTGCAGCCCCGAGTATTTTCTTCTTTATATTTTTCTGAATTGTTGAAATGTCAACAGAGAACACGGATCACTTTTTGCCCTCAGAAAAGAAAAAAGATGAAACTGTTGAGGTTTTTTTTTTTTTTTCCTCTAGAAATCATGTTATCCTGCCTTCTGGAAGCAGATCTGTATTTCTCCAGGCTCTCCTTCCTTGGGCTTTGAACTTCACGGCTGGTGCAGGGGGCGTTAAGAAAGGCCAGAGTCTGTGTCCCTGTTAGAGGTTGGGGTCAGAGGGCGACACCGTGGACAGGGGAGGTGGAGGGACAAATGTGGCCCAGGGAGCCCTCGTCGAACGCAGGGCATCTTGGCGGCTAATGACTCGGGGTGGAGTCGGGGGGTCTTGGCTTTGGAATCGGTGCGGGTGGGAACTCCGGAGGCCTCGCTGCCAAGCAACTGTGTGTCACCGCTCAGCTGAGGGGATCAGCCTTTGATGCTTTGAACATCAGAACATCAGAGCTGCTCTTCATCCTGAGAAGGAAGGTTCGGGTTAGTCAGCCAGGGCAAATAGCTCAAGGGAAATTTCCCTTTCCCTTTGTCGGGCCCCCTGCTTTCATGTGCTGGGACTCTACATTCCGACTACCACACGGGAAGAAGAAGGCTCCCCGGACCCCGGCGTGTGCAGCCCAATTTGGGGCTGAGTGGGGAGGAGGTGACCACCCTGGTGCTGGAAGCCCGTACGGGGAGCGGAGACACGGACTGAGCCTGGAGGAAGGGTGGCTGCAGGCCTGGAATGACCCCTCCATGAGGCCATCTGCTGTCCCTGTAGCCAGCGTCACCGTGGGGACCGGCAGGGGAATTTTTCTACCTGGGCCAGTCCAACCAGTCTGTCTTCCCTTCCCAAAAAGGACAGCCCTGTTTGTGTCTCTGCTGCTCTGGGCATGTTTATCTTGGACAGAAGGGGATTAAGGCATGTGAGGATGCACCAGCCAGTGACTTCCAACATCACTTGTGATGCACGGAGCCAGAAGTGTGGGCTTGAACCCCACTCTGCTCCCTATTAGCTCCCTTACTCTGAGCAATGACTGCCTCACTCTCTGGCTTAGCTTCCTCCTCTGTAAAATGGGTTTGGTGTCCGTAGTGATCCTCTGGGATTGTTGCAGAGAACCAATGAGTTAATATGCCCTCAACGCTCCCCGCTCAGCCTGGCACTGGAAAGGACGCCACAAACACCAGCTCACACTGAAAACGTGAATTTGATATTCATATGAACACAGTCCAGAAATCCTCAATATTTTAAAAGCACCTTCAAGAGAGGACTGCTTCTCCCGTCAGTGGAAATAATGTTTATTAAGCAAAATCCTGATTTCAAAAAAAATTAATGCAGCTCAGCCAACGTGACCAACTCCAAATGTGTATTGTACCCTTCGTAGTTCTGAAGACTCCTGCTCCTTTTATTGAAATCATCTCCACTGGGACTCATTTCTTGAGAGCCCCAAATCCCCAAAGTAAGGCAAGGTCTGGGGGGAGCTGGGAGTGTTGGTTCAGGTTGGATATGGAGAAGGGGGAGTAGGAATGATGACGGTGATGAGAACTGAGCCAGAGACTGGAGGTTCCTTCAGTCCAGGGAGAAAGATGATCAGAGGAGGATGTGGGCCAGGTGGGAGGAACCACCTTGAGGCTCAGGCAGAGCACAGTCTGCAATCGCAGAGGTCTGGTGAGGACAGGGGAAGTGACAGGGCAGCTGCTGAGACGGGTTTGACCTTGGGCTTGAAACCGTTTACCCTGGAGCCTGCTTGATGGTATCAGTGAAATTTGGAGGTCTCACGTAGTTGCGGGAACTCATTCCAGTATGTTGGGTGATAGCAGATGCCCAAGGTTGGCGGGAGGAGTGGTAGGAGAGGTAAGATTGCCACAGGGGACCTTGGCCTTTTGCTCTTGAGAGCCCAGTGTGGCAGCGGGATGTGGGCTCTAAGACCCACACCCCAAGCACTGTGACCGGAAGGGTCTAAAGAGTCTCCATCCCTGGGAGCTCTAGAGATATTCAAATGAGCGTGAAAATCCTCTACTTACCACCTGAGTTGTTCAATTCATCCATCAACTGTATTTATCAAATACCCACTATGTAGAAGGACTTGTGCCAGGATCTAGGAATAATTTTCTCTAGAGCTAGAATTTTCTCCAGTCTTATACCCAAAGATTTAGTATATCAGAATCACGGGGGAAGGGACTTCCCTGGGGGTCCAGTGGTTAAGACTTCACCTTCCAATGCACAGGGTGCTGATACGACCCCTGGTCTAGGTGCTAAGATACCACATGCCTTGAGGCCAAAAAACAAAACAGAAGCAATATTATAACAAATTCAATAAAGACTTTAAAAATGGCTCATCAAAAAAAAATCTTTAAAAATATAAAGAATGGGGGAAACTGGTCAAAATGCAGATTCTAGGGTCTCACCCAAGAGATTCTGATCCAGGGAGTTGAGCCTGGTCATTTGCATTTTGAACAACTATTTGCCTGGCTTCTCAGGTGACTCAGTGGTAAAAGAGTCCACCTGCAAATGCAGGAGACGCTGGTTCGATCCCTGGGTCAGGAAGATCCCCTGGAGGAGGAAATGGCAACCCACTCCAGTATTCTTTCCTGAGAAATCCCATGGACAGAGGAGCCTGGTGGGCTATAGTCCATGGGGTCGTGAAGAGTCAGAAACAACTGAGCGACTAACACACACGCATATGCACAGGTTTTGCCTGCTGAGGCCAGTGAGTCATGGTGTGTCTGTCCGTCCATCTGTTTAGCTCTCATTTACTAAACACTTGCAAGGTGCCAAGCACTGGGCAGGGCGCTGGGGACTGGTAAAAGACAGGGCCCTTGTTGGCAAGTCATTTGTGGTGATTGGAAGGGTTGGGCTCGATAACTATAGCAGTTCCTACCATTTCAAATGTTAGAATCTTATAAAAGGATGCTTTTTAAAAAAACCTCAAACAAGAAATAGAAATATGTTCTCTGTTCACTAGCCTATTAGATCCAGTAGTAGATAGAGTTTATAATGGACAAAACAACACTTACTATAAACAGGGCAGTTTTCTCAGTGCTATGCATATTTTGTTTAGATGTGAGTCTTTGCAGGCACAAACAGAGACACAGATGTAGAGAACAAATGTATAGAAACCAAGGGGGGAAAAATAGATTAAGGGGATGAATTAGGAGACTGAGATTGACATATATACACTATTTACATTGTGTATAAAACAGATAACTAACGAGAACCTACCGTAGAGCTCAGGGAACTCTGCTCAGTGCTTTATGGTGCCCTAAATGGGATGGAAATCCAACAAAGAGGAGATATCACCAAAGAATTGACTGTTTTGAACTGTGGTGCTGGAGAAGACTTGTGAGAATCTCTTGGACTGCAAGGAGAAAACCAGTCCATCCTAAAGGAAATCAGTCCTGAATATTCATTGGAAGGACTGATGCTGAAGCTGAAACTCTAATACTTTGGCTACCTGGTGCAAAGAGCTGACTCATTGGAAAAGATCCTGATGCTGGGAAAGATAGAAGGCAGGAGGAGAAGGGGATGACAGAGGATGAGACGGTTGGATGGCATCACCAACTGGATGGACATGAGTCTGAGCAAGCTCTGGGAGTTGGTGATAGACAGGGAAGCCTGGTGTGCTGCAGTGCATGGGGTCGCAAAGAGTCAGACACAACTGAGCAACTGAACTGAACTGATATAACTGATTCGTCTTGTTGTTCAGTAGAAACACAACATTGTGAAGCAACTATGCTCCAATAAAAATTAATTTAAAACTGTTAGTTTTTGCAAAAACTTTGCAAGATTGGTGTTTAAGCACTCCCATTTTACAGATAAGAAAACTGAGACATAGGAATGTTCACTTAGCAAGCTCTCACATGTAGAAAGTGGGAAGCTACATAATCTGACTCCAGGCAGTCTTAGTCCAGAGCTGGTACACTTAACTATCTCACTGCTTCCTATCAACATGATATTGCTAAAGTTTTGAGGCTGAAAGACGCTATCGTACAAGTAGTTATTCTGACATTGGAGCTATACAACCAAAGGAGAAAAGATGCTGTGCCTTGATTTTGAAAGAACTTAGAGCATCTTTATGGTCTTGGAAACCAACGTGGGAGTGAGGGTGGTGGGGACTGAGAGACAGAGGCTTAACTTCACAAATAGCAAGTCCAAAGGTTTAGTTTCACAAATAGCCTAAAGCCTCAACCTTGAAAAGTGCATTTGGATTGGCAAAACTAGAAGACTTTGATCATATCAAAATACTGGCAAGCATGTGAGCAAACAGCCCCTCCTATACATTGCTGGCAGGTGTATAAGTTGGTTCAACCATCTTGGAGGGTGATTTGGCAATATCTAGAAAAATATCAAGAGTGGATGACCGGTGATTGTGCAAATCCATTTCTAAATATGCCCATGTGTGCCCAAGGAGATAGAAGCAATGTTATTAAAAATGGAAAAACTGGGACAACCTAAATATCTACCAATGAGGGGTATGGGTGAAAAAAAGCTTCAACTTAAGGAACTCTTCCTGCAAGATCTCAGCTTTTTATTTCAAACTCATGGCTTGGGAACGGAGAAGGCACTGGCAACCCACTCCAGTACTCTTGCCTGGAAAATCCCATGGACAAAGGAGCCTGGCAGGCTGTGGTCCATGGGGTCGCTAAGAGTCCAACACGACTGAGCGACTTCATTTTCACTTTTCACTTTCATGCCTTGGAGAAGGAAATGGCAACCCACTCCAGTGTTCTTGCCTGGAGAATCCCAGGGATGGCGGAGCCTGGTGGGCTGCAGTCTATGGGGTCGCACAGAGTCAGACACGACTGAAGCAACTTAGCAGCAGCAGCAGCTTGGGAAATGCTTTCTAGTACCAGGTGACTGTGTATCCTAATGGTTAGAAACATCAGTTCCAGACTGCCTGCCATGAATCTTAGTTCCTTACTTTAATCTTTAGGCAGTCTTCTTGATCTCTTTGTGCCTTAGTCTCCTCATCTATGAAATCGGAGTGACGATAATAGCACCTTGTTCATAGGACTGCTGTGAAGATTTCAAGCATTCATGCAAGTGAATCTCCTAGAATCGTGTACATTAATCAAGTGTTTGTTGCATAGCATTGCTGCACGGTCCTAATAAATGTGGGATGAGATGATGGTGATTAACTAAGGTGTGGATCTGTCTCATGTGTTCAGTGGAAAAGTAAAACAAACAACAAACAATAAAGCTCAGGGAAATGAACTTGGTTGGTATGAACCAAGTAGAAGATTGGATCCTTACTTACAAACTGGATAAGATCACCTCATAGTCTGAACAATGGGGAGAGAAATGAATAGTTGCTGGTGGCCTCTGATAGAGAGGAAAAGGTAATGAAGAAACAGGATCTTTCCATAGGAACCAGATTTTAAGGGTTCAGCACAGAGGCACTGGTACTTATTTAGGGGTAAAATATGGTGGCCGTACATTCACATGGCCGTAGTGAAACTAACAAAAGCTTACTCCTCCGGGGGCAGAGATGGTGTCATGGCCAGCACTTCCATTTTGGCTGCAATGCCAATCTCTTTTGTCATCCTGAAAGTCTGAAACTTTGTTCAGGATTTTCCCACAGTGAAGGAAAATGTTTTTATTCCAGTTCCCAGTGAATCTGCTGGATCCAACAGAAATGTTGCTGCTTCCACCAGCGTCTATGAACACCAGGAGCCAAAGGTGATCTCTTTCTCAGTGACCCAGTGGCTTCTCTCAGCAGCAGCCTGGCTTACTGATCCTTGGGGCCCCTGAGAACCCAGCAAGTGGATTTCTAGATATTTAGCAATTATTGCTAAATAAAGAGACAATTTAGTGTCTCTCCTGAAACACATAAGCACTTTGCAGTGAGGAGATGGCATTTGATTTTGCCAGAAATTTGCCCTGGTTTCCTCTTCCATGTTAAATGAAAGGTTCTTTGGAATATTAGAGGGATACCACACCTCTAGTTCCAGCACCGAGGACTCTGCTCTGTCAGGAAGCAATTTTCATTTCAATGAAAGATGTAAGAAGCACGTCCCAAACTGCTGAGGAATAATTCTGTGGCATCTGCAGAAATTCCAAAGCAGCCACTGGGCTCTGTTTACCAACACAATTAAACCTCGACCGTTCCCAGTTGCAGTACAAATACAATCTTATCTACTTCATGTCAGCCGATTAAGTCATCGGGGCTGGAGAACGGCAAACAGATATTAATAACCAGCCTCTAAGTGAGTCATTTGAGTGGAGTGGAATTTCGTGGAGGGTTCTTAGGACGTAAAGGCGGAAAAGTTCACACCTTCCTGACACCGCTATAAAACACAGCAACATTACAACTTTTCAACCATATCTAAAAGGCCAATTTAGGTTTATTCCCATCCGAGTTTATGGCCATGGTTCAGCAGGTGTAAACCAGTAATAGCTGCAGTCCGGCTCTGGGTGGATGCCAGCACAGATGTGTTCAGTCAAATGACTAATTGAAAACCTCAGACAAAATCAGCAGCCTGGCCATTTTGCTTGCATAATAAAACAGGGCTGATAAAGGCTGTGGAGGAAAAAAATCCACCCATCTCATCAGCAGTGCCATTAACAATCATGAGTAAAGATGAAAACAACGCATGGTTTATTCTGCAAATGAAGGCATAGAACTCGATGGTTTCCCAAGGGCCCATTACCCATTTTAATAATACATCAAGGAGCCTGAGCAAACAGTTTGTCTGTGCAAACCAAACAGAGTAAACTATTTACTGTTACCGCATACAGAGACAACTCCCAGCTCTCGGAATTTAACAAATTTATAAAGGTACATAACATGATAGCTATTAGCAAAATTAAAAGAGAACCATTACAGACTTACAGTCTGCTGTGCTCACTCACCAGTCAAGAAGGAACGCCAAGACCAACTTCCAATTCACAAGAATTCCACCCCCATCTCTCTTTTTTTTTTTCCTCTCCTCCAAGAGAGCAACCCGACTTGGACTCAAATTATGTGCATGAATAATAAAATAGCATCTAATTAAAAACTGTAGTTAAATATGCAAAAATTAATGGTAATGAGGTTGTGCAATGCCTCTGAGTATAAGCACTCTCTGAATTACTCACAAGAGTTCCTTTGCTTGACCTAAACAGGGGATAACAGAGGCGACTTTGAACACAGTGGGTCCTGGCACCCCATGGTGCCCCACGATGTCTCAGCCATGCTTACAATCAGGACAGCAAATGGTCAACCTGGGTGGAAGGTGGCCAACCCAGCCAAAGCATCTTTTTTGGTTCTTGGATGTACAAAAGGCTGGGTGGAGGAGGGAGGCAGGGCAGGAGCATTTTATCTCAAAGTAAGAAAGATCTTCTCACAAAAGGCTGATGGCTGGACAAACAGATGCCTGGCGATAAGAGACAAATAGACAGATCTATCTGGGGGCTCATTTAAGGGTATTTCCCCATAAGTTGTCCAGAGCCTTCTAACCTTCCCAGTCACCAGTGCAAAATTCCACCCACTCTCCAGATTGTACCACGTCCTCTTAGGAGAGCACACACATGCCAGCACCCTTGCCTGGGACAACAGCGGCTACCAGAAACTTCTCCCTAGAACAACCCACCTTCTTCCCTTGCACTCTTAGGAGCCTTCACTATGTTGCTAGCACAAGCTCCTGGCCACATTCTCCTGAGCCCTGTTTCAAGAGGACGCTGGTCTTCTTATCGGGTTTTTAAATATTAATTTCCTCATTTAGTTTTGGTCTCACTGGGTCTTCCTTGCTGCGAGTGGGCTTTCTCTAGTTGTGGACAGCCATGGCTACTTTTTACTGCCAAAGGATTTAAGAAGGCTCAGCCTGCCCACCTTTGCACATCTGCCATGTTAAACACTAGAAATTTTTACCACCGTGTCTCCACCATTAAACCTTGGCAGCTGACAGAGCAGGTCAGTTAGAATCTGTGAGAGTCTAACCGAAGCCTACGGGTTGCGGGCTTATCATCACGGTGGCTTCTCTTGTTGTGGAGCACAGGCGATAGAGCACGCAGGCTTCAGCATTGTCACACAGGCTCAGCAACTGGGACTCCCGGGCCCTAGAGCTCTCGGATTCCAGGTGTTGAGACGCATGGGCTTTAGTTACTCCGTGGCACGTGGGATCTTCCTGGACCAGGGACTGAACCCTTGTCTCCTGCACTGGCAGGTGGACTCTTATCCACTGTACCACTAGGGAAGTCCTCCTTGTTGGCTTCTACGTCCTCTTGGCCCTTCCTTATGCTTTGGGGACTGAGTCAGCTTCCTGAGCATGTGCCCTGACATTTGTTTTAGACACAGGAATCTAATCTCACACATCACCTCTGCTTAGAGCTTCTGAATTTTGACCCCTCCAATCTCCGACTTCCCATTTCTTTGAGGCTGGTGACTCTGCTCGAGGACAGTTGATGAGACACTGAATGCCAGCAACACTTTAAGAGGAAAACGTGATCTTGGTATGGTAGACAATTTCAGACTCACTCAATACGATTCCTCCATTTGCCTTTTCGTCTATTGAAATTGAGTCTGATATGCTGGAAAGTAAGCATTTCATTTAGAGGGATTTCTCATTCAGATGAATCTGATGGAGACCTTCTCTCTCAGCACCTTCTGGAAGATGTCTTTATCATCCTGATTATGCTAAGTGTTTTTTGTCCAGTCAGTAGGGATCTACGCTAACTGATATGTTCTCGACAGCCTTCTGCACCAGGTGAGTTCATCAGCTATGCAGGATTGTTGTGATGTCGGCAGAATGGGAATTCTGTTCATTGCTAACTGACCCAAGCTTCCCAACGGTTCAATGGTAAAGAATCCGCCTGCCAATGCAGGAAGCGCAAGAGACACAGGTTCGATCCCTGGGTCAGGAAGATCCCCTGGAGGAGGAAAGGACAACTCATTCCAGTATTCTTGCCTGGGAAATCCTATGGACAGAGGAGCCACTCAGGCTATAGTCCATGGGGTTGCAAAGAGTCGGACATGACTGAGCATGCATGCACATGCAACTGACCTGAACCAGTTCTGTGCTTTGTACTATAATATTTGGGGCTTACAAGAAAATGATAAACTTGATTTACCTTTTCCCTCTTTTGTTTCTTTGTCCTATTGAAAAAGTCTAGATTTCACCCTTCCTGTCACAGATTCCAGCTGATTTGCTCTGTTGGCTGCCAAGGTTTAATGGTGGAAACACGGTGGTAAAAATTTCTAGTGTTTAACATGGCAGATGTGCAAAGGTGGGAAGGCTGAAACTTCTTGAAATCCTCAGATCAATCACGCTTGAGTTTGTTGTTCTGAAAAGGCTTGGTGTTTAAGATGTGTGTTCCTTATTGATCAGTAGATTGATTGCTTTGTCACTTACATCTCACAAATGGGTGGTATTTGAGAATTTGGTTAAGTGTACAACCTCTAATCTCATTCAAGCTGGATCTTTGCTGCCTGCAAGTTGTGTGACCTTCGGCATGTTCCCTCACCTTTCTGAGCTTTAATTTACATATTTATAAATGAAGATAATTATAATTTCTCTCTCATAGGGTTCTTTTGTTGATTGAATGAGATAGTGGACATAAAGCACCTAGCACAATACTAACCTCACGATCAATTGTCCATGAACATCAACAGCAATAACAACAACAATAAGAAGAATTACTAGAGCTGACTTTTTATAAAATCACTTAAATCAGTATAGGGAAAACAGAAATAAAAACTAGGGGTCAAGAAACTTGTAGACAAAAGGAGAAAGAGATATACTGGGAATAAACATAATAAGCATTTTACTGTTTGAAGTACAATTACCCAAAGTAACAGTTAAGATACTCATGATGGCTATTAATAGCTTACAAGTATAGGACGTTTGCTATTGTATATAGAAAGAAGCCCAGAGATTTCCAGAGTTCAGTGTTTGCAGTTCCTTGATAGTAGGATTGGCTTCCCTGCATATCTCTTGGTTTCCCCTCATGGCTCCAAGATGGCTGCACCAGCTCCAGCTCTTACATCCCCACCAAACCTTGTCCAAAAGAAAGAAGGCTTGGGGGCAGGGCACCAAGTTGATTTTCTCCTTATTCATCTCTTATGGAGAAAATCTTTTCCTAACCTTCTCAGCAAGCATCTCATTATAACTCATTCACCATACTGGGTCACATGTTCATCTCTAAAACAATCTCAGGGAAAGGGGAATGAGATTACTATAGTTGGCAATGACCATTGATGGCTTAACATTGGGCTTCCCTTGTGGCTTAGCTGGTGAAGAATCGCCTGAAATGCGGAAGACCTGGGTTCAATCCCTGGATTGGGAAGATCCCCTGGAGAAGGGAAAGGCTATCCACTCCAGTATTCCAGCCTGGAGAATTCCAAGGGCTGTATAGTTATGGGATCGCAAATAGTCAGACATAACTGAATGACTTTCACTTCCACTTTTCATTGATGGCTCATTCACTAGAATTGGGTCTACATTTCCTGGGCACATTACCATTGGAAACCCAGAATAATACAGGACTTCTGCTATCAAGAGAAAAAGTGGGGGATGACTGATAAGTAGGCAACCAAGAATGCCTGCCCAAACCTGGAGTGGCAGATATTATTATTATCATTGGACAGATATGGAAACTGAGGCTCAGATAGGTTAAGTACATTTTTCAAGGCACATGCAATTTATAAGTGATAGAACTAGGTGTATAAGCCAGATCTTTAGGCTCCTGATTTAGTGTTCATTTCACTGCATTCAGCTATAAGGTGATATGAAATTTGAAACTCCAGGCTTACTGGCAGACAGCAAAAGAGCCAAGGAGAAGGACTTAGTATTTCATCTCAGGATCTGATGAAAAGGAGCCATATATGTTTATCTGGAGAGAAACATTTTTCCTGGCATTAAATTCTAGGAGAAATTTATTGCATAGATTCTTACATAACAGACATAATAAAAAAATGGGTAATGTAAAAATGATAACTGGCAAATGCTCTGCCATTATGAAAAAAAAAGCAGTGGTGTTTAACATTTTGTTTTCTGTTAAGATATGTATGAAATCATGCTTTCATGGGTGGATTCAGGTTTTGACTAGTAATCTTAAAAAAATTGGCAGAGAATTTAGTCTCTATAGTAATGGAACAGATCAAGACTAATAATAGTACACTGGGAACAATTACTCAGTACATTTTTTTGGCAATGATAATCTGGAATTTGGGTTTTGTGCAATTCCTTATATACGATAACCACATCCTTTCCTCTCCTGCTCAAAAAGGCAAATGAGTCAGTGAGCCTTTTCTATGAATTACTATGAGCTAACTTTTATTTATATATGAAGGAGTCAATCACTTGGAAGATTTCATCAGCTATTATTAGTTTAATTGTTATGCCTTATTGCACATACTGCAATTGCAAAGCAGACACAAAGCCCCTGATTCCAACTTAATATTCAGAACAGTGAGCAAATTCACCTCTATAAGGAGGTGCTTAATTAAAGAGAAAACTCTGACATTTCCTGATGTTTGCCAAGTCATTGTTCTTTAAAATTACCTTAAATAAATTTGCACGCTGTCTCACTAGCTGGAACTTATTCTACTGGAGAAGGAGAGTGGTTCATTTTTTCTCTGGCTAATGTTCAAAAGAGCCCTGTAATTGCCTGCAGTTATTACCACTGACCCACCTCTCCCTGGTAGCTCAGCTGGTAAAGAATCTGCCTGCAATGTGGAAGACCTGGGTTTGATTCCTGAGTTGGGAAGATCCCCTGGAGAAGAGAACGGCCACCCACTCCAGTATTCTGGCCTGAAGAATTCTAGTCCATGGGGTCGCAAAGAGTCGGATACGACTGAGTGACTTTCACTTTCACCTCTTCAAGTCCATTCAGCCTTCTACTCACCCATTCAGAGAGAGGTTGCCCTGTGTGCAGGGAGCACCCAGAGCCCCCTACAGTCACCACTGAGATGCTGTTGTTTGTCCAGCTCTCTTTACTGCCTGGAAGAGCCTCTCACCTCCAGGTGCAATGTGGCTCAGTGATTTAGTCTATCAGTGATCACAGACACTTAACTTATTTTAGAGAATATGCTCCTATATTTGTTCATTAGAGAGAGAGGAAATAAAGCCCTTTCTGCATTGGAAATGGCATCCTCTGCAGTAAAGTGTTTGTCAGTCTGGTGATAGAAGCACAGAGTAATGGTTTTAATTTCTGGTTTTTAAAATAATGTCTGTTTTATTTTTGGTTGAAGATGTTGTTTATCAGCAAGTTAAGAGAGATGTCTTATTGATTAAGGGGAACCCCTTAGGCTGAGAAAATTAGAATTTTCATAAAAGTATACCAAAGTATGAGAGAATAGATTGATTACAAAGGGGGAAAATACAAGGACTTTATCCAACTATCTTATAATTATTTATTGAGCACTGACTATGTACTTGGTACTCAGTTCAGTCTTGAGGGGACATGAAGTGGAGTAAGACAGCATTAGCACTTGCCCAGATGCAGCCCAGATGAGGACTGGGACAAACTTGTGATGCCATGCCCCACCCAAAGGGGTGGACAGTGCTCAGCTTCCATGATGATATTCAGATGATGAAGTCTGGCCCATTGTACCTAGATCGTCCCATTTCATAAGATTAATTGGAAATATAAAATGTTATGTAAACTCTCTACCTTTCACTGTTAGCTTTCTTTAAAGAAAATAAACACTATGAGGGAAAAAAGACATGTCAGTTTGCTGTTTTCCCTGAATTGGTTTGTCTGTTTGGCAGCCTAAAAAGTCATCTCTTAATGGTATTCATTTTCTGTCCATTTTATCTTGTGAAGAAATTAATTACACTATGTCAGACCAAAATACCTTTGGGTCTTTAAGTATTTTTTTCCCTCTCTTTTTTAAGATGAAAGTATTTCTGCCTAATTGACCAGCATCTGCCATTGTGAGATGGTGGCTCTCATGAGAGATGTTGAGAGGTGGTGTGAGGGCTGTCAGCACATTTCAGCTTGATTTTGGCCACCATTTAAAAATGACTTTTCTTCCCATCACATAAGAGTGAACCTAGCGGCTGAAACCTGATGACAGAGGAGAAGGATGAGAGAATAGAAGTAAGAGACAGGGTGAGAGGAAGCAGGATTATTGAAGGGCTAAGAATGTACAAAAGATTGAGACTGAAATAGCGAACTCATTTCTTTTTTATTCATGCACTTATTTAATTACTAGATATTTAGTGAGCATCTACTATGCGTCTGCCTTTATTTTAGGCATGGATATATTGGGTGAATGGGACAGAACAGTCTTTGCTTTCATGATACCTACATTCCAGCAGGGGTGTGAAAGGGATAGTGTATGAACAAGCAAACAAATAGAGTCTAGAGTCATATGAAATAGTAGTAAATGCTAATAAAGAAAATAAAATAGAGTACTGAGATATGGCTAAAGGTTACATTAGTGGAAGTGACCAGGGAAGACTCTGTGAGAAGAAGTTTGAGCTGAAATTTGAGCAATGATAAGAAAACTATGCAGAGATCTGTAGGGAAGTGGAAATGGATAACCCTGGTTACAGACTGAGTCAGTTATTCCCATTTTTGGCCTTTTATCTGTTCTGTTTGGTTAAAAAAATGATAATGTCTCCATTTGGTATCAGTATCTCTTTATTTATTCATTTATATTTTATTGAAGTGTAGTTGGTTTACAATCTTGTGTTAATTTCAGGTGTACCCTGCCCTCTTTCTCCTTCGGTAACCATAAGTTTGTTTTCTATGTCTGTAAGTTTATTTCTGTTTTGTAAATTAGTTCATTTGTATCACTTTTTAGATTCCACTTGTAAATGATATTATATGATATTTGTCTTTCTCTGTCCGGCTTACCTCACTTAGTATGATAATGATATCGAGGTTCATCGAAGTTGCTGTAAATGGCATTATTTCATTTTTTTGTGGTATTATGGTATTATAGTATCTCTTTCTAATTCACATATCTTTCTATTGGTAACATTTTTCTAACATTAGGTAGCCTGCTTTTTCAACAAAGAGAGAGCAGACCTCAAACCCGAAATCTTTAGCAAGCAATAATATCTTGCTAGAATTAATAGTATTATTCTATTTGTTCTTTATTTACTCTTATAATTTCTTTCCAGTTGGCCATTTTGCAATAGTGATATAAGTTTCTTTTTGAAAGAATGTAGCTAAGCAAAAAGACTGAATCAAATACATGATCAAATTTGAACAGTAGAGTAGTACTTTCCAGGATGAAGATAAGGTACTTTTCTTCCCTCTTCTGTTTGTGTGCATCTGCAAGAGTATCTGTAAGAAGGAGAAACCCAAATAGTCTCCATCTGTACTGAAACTTGAAGCCATCTGTGTTGCTTAACCGTAATATGTTAAAATAGAAAGTTGATAGAGAAGAGATGACAAAGTTAGAATGAGAATAAGGTGCTGCGATAGGAAGAATGCGGATTAAGTGAAAGCCAGTTTAACCATACAGGGCAGCCTTGCCTGCGCACTTTCTTTGCCTAGCTCTGAGAATGTACTATCAGGCTAGCAACCCAAAAGTAGGTTGTGAAGGGGTGGACAGTTTCTCTCTGGAGACCCTGGAGCCAGAGGAAATATGTAGAGAGACCCTAAAAAGCTGGCTTGTCATCTAATTACCCACTAGTCAACAAGCTCTCAGGTACATGAACCCTTCAGTCAATAAATTTGCTAATGTTGCATTCTTAAATATAAACTGGCTGCAAAGGACTCACAAATGGTCAAAGAAAACACCCACTGAGAGACAGTGAGAGAGAGACTGAACAAGAAGTCAGAAGGGAGGAAATTCTGAGGTATTGGTTATAATGCAAGGAATGAAAGAAAATGTCACAATATTATAACACATATTCAGAGAGATGGAAACATATTGTATCCATGAAACAAGAACAGAGTGCTATTGCTTTTAAGTTTCCATCAAAGGACAAAGAACTTTATGAACTCAAAGTAAGGTAGGAGAAATAATAAATGCAACTTATAGGTTGGAAGGTAATGTTGATGAAATATTTTGGTTAGAAAAGGCTAAGAAATGGAATGAAAATATTTTAAAAATTATGAAAACTAACTATGAAGTTTGATATCTGACTATTGGACTTCCTAGGAAGAAAAATTAGAGAAAACAGAATGGAGGAGTGGAACCCATCAAGGAAATAACATAAGTAAGAATTACAGAATTGAAGGAGATGAGTTTTCCCATGAGGGTTGAGAGGTCCCATTCAGAGCTCACAGTACAGTGAATTTTAAAAGGTCCACTCAATGAGTGGGGTGGGGAGAGAGGTGGGAGGGGAGTTAAGAGGGAGGGGACATATGTATACCCAATGCTGATTCATGTTGATGTATGGCAAAAACCATCACAATATTGTAAAGTAACTATCCTCTAATTAAAAAATAAAATTTTAAAGAAGAAAAAATAAAAGGTCCACTCAAGATACATCAGCATGGTATACCAGAACACTTAAAGAGAGACCCTAAGATTTTTTGAAAGAAGAAAAGAAACTACGTTACACACACAGGACTGGGAGCAATAATGGAATCAGATCGTTAACATCAGAAGATGCAGTCTTCAATATACTGAGTGACAAGAAGTTTTCAACCTAGGATTCTGTTTCCAGCCCAAATATCAGCTATTGAGGTAGAACCAAGGCATCTCACAGATAGAACCTCAAATGGATCTCTTCAGGAAGTGTTAGAGGATGCATCTCTTCCAAAAGGGAGTTTGGGATCCAGGAAACAAATATAACACATGAAAGAAGCAAAGAGAATTCTGGGACAAGATAATATTAACAACCATACACTACTATGGTATAACTGGTCCAGACTGAAGCAGGGAGACAGAGGGCCCCAGAAGGAGGATCTCTAAGGAAAAAAAAAAATCTGCTATGTTGATATATAGATGCTTTTATTAACCAGCTAATGAAGGAAATGAAAAGAAATTAAAATTGTGTGGGGAGGAATTTCCTGGTTGCCTAGTGGTCAGGATTCTGGCCATTCATTGCCAAGGCCAGAGTTCAGTCCCTGGTCAGGGAACTGAGGGGACTTCCCTGGTGGCTTAGACGGTAAAGTGTCTGCCTACAATGTGGGAGACCTGGGTTCTATCCCTGGATTGGGAAGATCCCCTGGAGAAGGAAATGGCAACCCACTCCAGTATCCTTGCCTGGAAAATCCCATGGATAGAGGAGCCTGGTAGGCTACAGTCCATGGAGTCGCAAAGAGTCGGACATGACTGAATGACTTCACTTCACTTCAAGGAACTGAGATCTTGCAAGCCATGTGGCCAAAAGAAGTTTTTTTAAACTAAGAAAATTTTTTTTTCCAGAAAGAAACATAATTATGGCAACTCTATTAAGCTGAATATTTGCACAGTCAAAATAATAATAAAAAAAAAACCCACTAGATGTTGCTTTGACTGGAAAATTTTATAGCATCCTGTTGGGAAGATCTGGGGAGAGAAGGCAGAGTAAGAGAGAGAGAGAGAGAGAGAGAGAGAGAGAGAGAGAGAGAGAGAGAGAATGTGTGTGCATGCGCGTGCTTGAGATAACGAAAGCCAAATCCTTATTTACCAAAGGGGAAAGTCAATATAAAAAGCCTAAAATGAATGAATCAAGAGATAGCTGTATCATCGTATTATGTCAGAAATGTGGAGGTTAATGCCTGAAGAAACCACTAAAAGAATTAAAATTGATGCTTCTGGAGAGGTGGATTGGGGTGAGCAGCAAAAAATGTTATCTTTCCATTATAAACCTTTTAGCATTATTTGACTATTTCAGTTATGTGCCTGTATTACTTTGATAAACTTATAATAAGCTTAAAGTCAAAGAAATAACAATATATGTATTTCACAATAGTGTAGAAGCATCTCACTGTCCCCAGTTACCATTCTCACTTTCTTTCTCTGAAAGAATGCCCCAAGTTTTTGCTGGACACATGTAGATCTATTGTAGAGTAAACTCCAGGTTTTCCTGGGTCCCTCACAGCTAAATATGACCATGTGACTAAGTTCTGGTCAATCAATTACAAATGGCAGCAGTATGCACAACTTCTGAGATATGCCTTAAAGGAAGTGGTTCTATCTTTTTTGTCCCCTCCTACTTCCTGCTGGAGCTCCAGGGGCCATAATGTTTCCGGAATGGCGGCTTCCCGTGGCAAGCAACAGGACAGAAGAGGGCTGGCTTTCTATCACCACACTTTGCTCTGGATTGACTAATTCCACACTTATAGAAATGAGGGAGACATTTCGTTTTAAAACCCACTGTTATTGGGGGGCCGTTGAATGCACATAAACTTAAACCTAACTAATGCATTTGAGTATGTCGAACATCATAGGAAGTGAAGTGAAGTTGCTCAGTCGTGTCCGATTCTTTGCAACCCCTGAACTGTAACCTACCAGGATCCTCCGTCCATGGGATTTTCCAGTCAAGGGTACTGGAGTGGGTTGCCATTTCTTTCTTTAAGGGATCTTCCCGACCCAGGGATTGAACCCAGGTCTCTCACATTGTAGGCAGATGCTTTACCGTCTGGGTAGGGGAAGCATGCAAATCATTAGATTTGGGAAATACTGACCTAGAATGTATGAGTGAGGAGAAAGGAGATGGATGGAGAGGTAGTGGAGCAGAACCCTTTCTTGGGGAGCAAGAGGAGCCCATGCTTTGGAATCTGGAAAGCTCCATCCAAGAATATGTATTCCAAGAATACGAAGTGGAAATCAAGGATGTGTGCGTGCTCAATCACTCACTCTTGTCCAACTCTTTGAGACCCCATGGATTGTAGGCTGCCAGGCTCCTCTGTCCATGGGATTTTCCAGGCACTAATACTAGAATGGGTTACCATTTCCTTATCCAGGGGATCTTCCCAACTCAGGGATTGAACCCTGCCAATTGCATCTCCTGCACTGGCAGGTGGATTCTTTATCACTGCATGGCCTAGGAACTCAAGGGAGCAACTGGTTATTAAGGGTCCATCAATGTGAATCACCTATGAAGTGCATTAGGCTCAGTCCTGGCCCTAAAGTTGCCTGCAGTCTAGTGGGAATCCTGGTAGGTGCCCATCTAGTTCTACTCATGATGCTTGCCACTGTTGACTGAGCCAGACATGTTGCACCCTCTCCCTGAATCCTCAGATAACAAGTGATGCTAGTACCTCTATTAACATTCCCATTTTACAAAGGAGGAAACTAAGGTTCTGAGAGGCCATTCAAGTCTGAAAGGTCATACAAGTAGAATCACTGTCTGGTTTAACTGCCAGACCCAAGGCAGATGCTGCTGCTGCTGCTGCTAAGTAGCTGCAGTCGTATCTGACTCTGTGCGACCCCATAGATGGCAGCCCACCAGGCCCTGCCATCCCTAGGCAGATGATGGAGTGCTAAACCTGAGATTCACATGAAGGAAGAAGAGATGAAATCCTTCTTTAATGAACAAGCAGGGGCTTAGAGGTTCTGAAAGGTGGAGTTGAAAATAAGAATTCTAAGAGGTTGGGATGGTCTGAACAAAGGGAAGGAGGCTGGAAAACACCAGGCTGGCTTGGGAAACTGAGAGTGAATGAGTCCAGCTGGAGGAGAGTATGGTGACTTCATGGGAGATGAGGCTGGAGATGCAGGCTTGGGGCCAGGTCACAGAGGCCTCGAGCACAGGCTGGAAATATGTTCTGGATTCTATAGGACCTGGGTGGTGTGGAAGCTTTGTTTGTTTGCTTTTATTTTTTAGCAAACCCATCAGATGCTGCAATGTACTTAATGGCAATGGGGACCCTCTTCCATGAGTATACATTCCCGGGGCCTACTTGGCTGTATCCCAACATGGCCTCTTTACTGTTTACACTGGCTCTGGTGGCAGGAGGGTCAAGGGGACCACTGGGAAATTTCCACTCCTGCCTTCATGCTGTGTGTTCTGTCCACTCTGTGCGGTGGGGGCCTATCTCTGGAGCAGGTTAGTGATGTGTCTTCCCTCTCAGTCACCAGCTTCTGTCTGGGCCAATCCTGGCCATTGGGCAGAAGCTTTCATTGCACTTAAAGAATTAAAAGATGAGCTAGGCAGAAAAGGATAGAATGGGCCCAGAGAGAGAGCCTTGGCAGTCCTGGGCACTGAGAGTGAAGCCTCTGACCACATCTCACCGGATTTGTAGCTGGCCAGCTGCAGACAGACAGCCTCACACGAGGCTGCTGAGAACCTGAGGGGCCGCCTGGGCCCCCAGTGAGCATGCACACCTCCTTCAGCGTGCCCCTGTTCTTTAATATCCAAATAAAAATGCTCAAGGGGCTGCCCCTGAGGAAAGGCCAGCCTGTCACCAAGAGGACTGAAGACTCCTGAGGACAGCCCCCTCTTTCTCTCACTCTGAAGCTCTGTTGCAAGCTGCCACCTGCCACGGTCCCCACCCCTGTCACCTCGCCAACTCAGCACCATTCCTGTCTTCCTCTAAAGTGCCTTCACCCCATCTACTCTGAGACACAAACCCTAATGCAAGTTTCGGAATAACTGGGGGTGTATGTGTTAGTTGCTCAGTCATATCCAACACTTTGTGACCCCTGGACTGCAGCTCACCAGGCTCCTCTGTCCATGGGATTTTCCAGGCAAACATACTGGAGTGGTTTACCATTTCCTTCTCCAAGGGATCTTCCAACGCAGGGGATCAAACTCGAGTCTCCTGCATTGCAGGCAGATTCTTTACCAACTGAGCTACCACAGAAGCCCCAGGGGTGGGCTCACTTTTTTTTTTCCTGGATAGGGGAATTTGTTACTTAAAAAAATCATTCATTTATTTGGCTGCATCAGGTTGTAGTTGTCACACATATGATCTTTGTTGTATCTCCTGGGATCTTTGTGATGCAGCACACAGACTGTCTAGTCATGGTGCTCAGGCTCAGTAGTTGTGGCTCATAGGCTTAGCTGTTCTACAGGATGAGGGATCTTAGCTCCCTGACCAGGGAATGAACCCATGCCCCCGGCAGTGGAATCACTGGGTCTTAACCACTGGACCACCATAGGGAAAGGACACCTCAACAAGATGTCCTTTTCATTATAGGGGACTGGGAAGCAAAAGTAGGAAGTCAAGAGATACCTGGAGTAGCAGGCAAATTTGGCCTTGAAGTACAGAATAAAGCAAGGCAAAGGCTCATAGAGTTTTGCCAAGAGAATACACTGGTCATAGCAAACACCCTCTTCCACCAACACAAGAGAAGACTCTACACATGGACATCACCAGACCGTCAATATAGAAATCAGATTGATGATATGCTTTGCAACCAAAGTTGGAGAAGCTCTTTACAGTCAGCAAAAACAAAACCGAGAGCTGACTGTGGCTCAGATCATGAACTCCTTATTGCCAAATTCAGACTTAAATTGAAGTAGGGAAAACCACAAGACCATCCAGGTATGACCTAAATCAAATCCCTTAGGATTACACAGTGGAAGTGACAAATATATTAAAGGGATTAGATCTGATAGACAGAGTGCCTGAAGAACTATGCATGGAGGCTTGTGATATTGTACAGAAGGCAATGATCAAGACCATCTCCAAGAAAAAGAAATGCAAAAAGGCAAAATGGCTGTCTGAGGAGGCCTTACAAATAGCTGAGTAAAGAAGAGAAGCGAAAGGCAAAGGAGAAAAGGAAAGATATACACATCTGAATGCAGAGTTTCAAAGAATACCAAGGAGAGATAAAAAAAAGTCTTCCTCAGTGATCAGTGCAAAGAAATAGAGGAAAACAATAGATTGGGAAAGACTAGAGATCTCTTTGCGAGAATTAGAGATACCAAGGGAACATTTCATGCAAAGATGGGCTCAATAAAGGACAGAAACAGTATGGACCTAACAGAAGCAGAAGATATTAAGAAGAGGTGGCAAGATACACAGAAGAACTGTACACAAAAGAGCTTCACAACCCAGATAATCACGATGGTGTGATCACTCACCTAGAGCCAGACATCCTGGAATGGGAAGTCAAGTGGGCCTTAGGAAGCATCACTACAAACAAAGCTAGTGGAGGTAATGGAATTCCAGTTGAGCTATTTCAAATCCTAAAAGATGATGCTGTGAAAGTGCTGCACTCAATATGCCAGCAAATTTGGAAAACTCAACAGTGGCCACAGGACTGGAAAAGGTCCATTTTCATTCCAATCCCAAAGAAAGGCAATGCCAAAGAATGCTCAAACTATCGCACAATTGCACTCATCTCACACGCTAGCAAAGTAATGCTCAAAATCCTCCAAGCCAGGCTTCAACAGTATGTGAACTGTGAACTTCCAGATGTTCAAGTTAGATTTAGAAAAGGCAGAGGAACCAGAGATCAAATTGCCAACATCCATTGGCTCATTGAAAAAGCAAGAGAGTTCCAGAAAACATCTACTTCTGCTTTATTGACTATGCCAAAGCCTTTGACTGTGTGGATCACAACTGTGGAAAATCCTTAAAGAGATGGGAATACCAGACCACTTTATCTGAGAAATGAAATCTGTTATCTGAGAAATGAAATCTGTATGCTTCTGAAGTCAAGAAGCAACAGTCAGAACCAGACATGAAACAGCAGACTGGTTCCAAATCGGGAAAGGAGTACATCAAAGCTTTATATTGTCACTCTGCTTATATAACTTATATGCAGAGTACATCATGTGAAATGCCAGGCTGGATGAAGCACAAGCTGGAATCAAGATTGCTGAGAGAAATATCAATAACCTCAGATACACAGATGACAACACCCTTATGGCAGAAAGTGAAGAAGAACTAAAGAGCCTTTTGATGAAAGTGAAAGAGGAGAGTGAAAAAGTAGGCTTGGTCTCATCACTTCATGGCAAATAATTGGGGAAATGATGGAAACAGTGAGAAACTTTATTTTTCTGGGCTCCAAAATCACTGCAGATGGTGACTGCAACCATGAAATTAAAAGATGCTTGCTCCTTGGAAGAAAAGTTGTAACCAATCTAGACAGCATATTAAAAAGCAGAGATAGCACTTTGCCAACAATGGTCCATCTAGTCAAAGCTATGGTTTTTCCAGTAGTCATGTATGGATGTGAGAGTTGGACTATAAAAGCTGAGTGCTGAAGAATTGATGCTTTTGAACTGTGGTGTTGGAGAAGACTCTTGAGAGTCCCTTGGACTGCAAGGAGATCAAACCAGTCAACCCTAAAAGAAATCAGTCCTGAATGTTAATTGGAAGAACTCATGCTGAAGCTGAAACTCCAATACTTTGGCCACCTGATGAGAAGAACTGACTCATTGGGAAAGACCCTGATGCTGGGAAAGATTGAAGTCAGGAGGAGAAGGGCATGACAGAGGATGAGATGGTTGGATGGCATCACTGACACAATGGACATGAGTTTGAGCAAGGCCCAGGAGTTGGTGATGGACAGGGTAGGCTGGCATACTGCAGTCCATGGGATTGCAAAGAGTCGGACATGACTGAGCGACTAAAGTGAACTGAACTGAACCATAGGGAAGTACCACTATGTTTAATTTTTTGAGGACCTACATACTCTTATCTGCTTCCCTGGTGGTTCGGTGGTAAAGAATCCACTTCCCAATGTAGGAGACATGGGTTTGATCCCTGGATCAGGAAGATCCCCTGGAGAATGAAATGGTGACGCACTTCAGTATTCTTGCCTGGGAAATCCCATGGACAGAGGAGCCTGGCAGGCTACAGTCGGGTCACAAAAAGTCAGACATGACTGAAGCAACTAAACAACAACAACAAATACTGTTGTCTACAGCACCATTTAATATTTAACATTCCCGCTGACTATAGGCAGCCTCACTTTCTAAAACAAAGAAAGTTAATGGAGGTGTTCGTGTTGTGAAAGTGCCGGTCATCTTTGAAAAAAATCCTATCTCCCTAAAGGAGTTTTTGACCCTGGGTATACATCAGAAGGATGGAGGAAGCTTTAAAAAAAAAATTACCAGTATATGTGGGTGCGTGAGTGTGTGTGTCTTAGGGAAGGCATCTCAGACCAATGGAACCGAATCCCTGGTGGTAGAGTTTGGTACAGATCATTTGACCAGGTTATTCCCCAAAGCAGCCTGGAGCCAAGAGCCACTGTCCTTGGACAACCAGCCTGCCCTGCGTCCAGCTTTTAAAATAACTCGTCTTTCCTCTTGTTACATTGTATGCCTTTCTGAGGACCCGGCTCCAGGAAGCAATAGACTTGTCCCTGGACTCACGAGTGGTGTTGGGCATGGAGGTGGTGACACACGGCTTCCTGGTGTGATAGCGGGTGTGAGGGAGACAGACGCCATCTGGAGCAGAGGACGCAGGGACTGGGACTGGACTGGCCACACCCTGACCCTTCAGCACCTTCCTCAATTCAGGGACATCTCTAGGGCCACTCTGTCCTCAACTCCTGCCATCTCTCCGTCCCTGCCCCCTCCACCCACCCACCCCACCCACACTAAGCCTGGAGGGGAGAGGTCATCCTCTTTATCCCCAACTAAGCTAGGGTTCCAAACCTTCTTCCCTCGAGTAACATGAAAATAGGGATCCCAAATCAGAGTCAGGCACAATACAGGCAGTAAAGACTTATTTTTCACACTTTTCCTCTTGAATCCAAATAGCCATTTTATTCTGCAGTGGTGATTTCAGGAGTATTTTCCAGCTTGATTATCTTCCTGGAGAGGCACAAACGCCAGAGATTTTAAACACTGCTTTGGTGAAATAGATTGAGGCAAGACCACAATATGAACTTAAATGATCCTGAATGATGAAGACCAAGCAGGAGTTTTCTTTCCAAGAGTGGCCCTGGTAGGTTTAATTGTAAAGTATAATTACTTCAAGACATCATAATTTGTTGTGTACCATATAAATCAGTAGAACTCCATGGAATCATGTTTTTAATGTAGACCCCAAATAAAATGTTCTTTTATGACATAGCAGATGTTTCTTAATTCACTAGCGCCATGCATTGGGGTATTAAGATTATTCCTTGGCATTTTATTATGAATAACATACTTGCTCCATCATTAAGTGGGCCATTAAAGACATAAACAAGCTTTTATGCCCTGGTTTTCAACAGCTGCTGGTGGTCTACCAAGTGATAATCCAGCTTTCAGCAAATATTCTTCAGCTCTGAGAAATAAATACATTTAATAGGGCAACCCCAGGTCAGTCCGCAGCTCCTGGGATCCCAGCTTGGGGAAATTTGTGAACCAGGAAAATGAACTGAAGAGGTTTGCTTTGGGTGAGTTGTTTTGAGAGCCCCTGTTTTCTTGAGAATGCACATGTGTGTGTGTCAATGTGTGCGTGTGTGTGTGTGCGTGTATTGAAAATCAAAAAATAACAATTTTAAAAGAAAAAAATTAGGAGAAATGCAAGGGGAAGACGGAGCCTTGCAGAAGGTGTGGGGGCTCTCCCTTTCCTAATCGAATGGGAAGACATTTGCACAAATTCTATAACCTGTGCTTTGAAGGAAATCAGCTGAGTCGGTCTTCTGATTCAAACAAAGGGAGGTGAAGGACGGTGTAGGTCACGGGCCCCGTTCAGTCACTGGCGTCGAATTGGAGCGGATGTGACCCCTCTGTGACAATGTTCCCAAGGTGTACAGGGAGGGGTTTCGTGTCTGCAACTCGGATGGGAGCCAGATAAGCCCTCCCTCTCCCCCACCTTGGACTTCCTAAAGATAACAACTCCAGGCGGCCTAGGAGCAGAGCGAGGGAGGTGCTGAGATAGGAAATACCGAGGCTTGTATTATCGTTGGCTGGCCGGGTCCTGGCTTCCTGTGCCAAAGGTAGGCCCGAAGGGTGCGAAACTTTGCAGTGCTAATGTACACAACGACATCCTCCTAGGAGCAGATGTTAGGAGAAAGAGAAAAAGGAGCCGGGGCAAAAACCCGATGGAAATTTGCATGAAGGCTCTGTTGCCCTCACCTACCCCCACCCACTCAGGGACACTTGGGACCCAGAATGAAAGAAGGAGAAGGCGGAACTGATTTCTTAGTCTGGTCAGTTCTAAATCTATTACAAGATTCCTCATCAACTGGAGGTGGGAGAAAGAGTTACAATTTATGTCGCAAATCAAGTACCACGGACCAAACTTTAACAGATGTCATTCCTGGGTATCACTGTTACCATATTCTAACTGTAAAGATTCTGGAGGGGAGTAAGGGGGATGAACACTTGGACGAGTTATTAAGCACTTTGTCCTAAAGTGACAGAAGATATAGCAGAGAATGTCTGTAGGAAGGACTTTTGTTTTATGTGACTTTTCTTTAAATAGGGCTTAGTAATAAATTTTCTCTTCCTTTTCTTTTCTTTTTTTTTTTTTGCTTGCTGAGGAGGGTTTATTTTCTTTTTGTGTTCTATTTCATTTTGTAGTTGGACACACTATTGTTCTGGAGCTGGTGAAAAACGGGGAGGGGAGCAGGAGGCAGGAACCACATTGTGAGTGAACTTGGCAAAAAGGAGAGTCAGGAGGTAACTTTCCCGTCCGGCACAGTATCTGGGGCTTGCAGAGTTCTTGGCCTCATCAGTTCTTCCACGCTCACAGCTAAAACATTCCTGTGCCCTGACGGAACCATGCAGGGACCCGACGTGGCCTTTTCATTTTTTTTCACACACACCTGATTGGAAAGTGACGTTTGATGTTACTTTTCCACTATGTTAATTACAACTTGAATAGGATTCTATTGTGTCCTGGATGACATCACTTTGGAAACATCATTCAATTGGGTGGCTCGCTTTCCTCTCCATGATTGTACCAAATAAACACGCAAGTCTTCTTTTTATAGCCAGAGCCTGTGTCTCTAAACACACACACAAACGTCCATTTTTAACCACGTTAGAAAGGAAACAAGGCTGCCAACTTCACAGCATTCTACATGATTTTGAATTAATATTAGTCTGTTAAAAAGAGCTGTAACCAGAAGAAAAAAAAAACAAAACTTAGCCCAATGTGCACGGCAAACGCATTTCACAGTTGTTTTGGACAAATGCCCTCAGTGAATGTGTTTAAAGTCATGTACAACAGAAATATGTTATCACAAGTAACCATGTTTTAATAAACACTTCGTCTTTTTGTATTGCTTTCTTTTTCATCACAATAATAGAAATATAACACCATATATCACTGTAAAACACATTTCCACATAAATGCTGATAAGCACAAAATATTTTTCATCATTTACGTTTTAACTGTAATAATATACGGCAGAATTAAAGCTGCATCCATCATGTGTCTAACTAACCTTGCTGTAATGAATTTTTAAATGTAATGGTTTCTGTCGCAAAGTAAAATCGTACATAATGTCTAGTGACACAGTACGCTGGTGGATGGGTGGTTTTGGAAAATGGAAATGCAACTTCATTTTTAATTAGATTTATAAACTTCACCACCTCCACTCCCAGCCAGCTTCCCAACCCTCCCCCCACCACCATTATTCAAAGCAAGAACTACCAGAGGCGTGAATATGTGAAGTACTGCCAGATAGATCACTCCTCCAGTTACATAAAATCACTTGCTTGTTGGAAATTCTGTGAAAGAGGCGTGTGTGTCTGTGCGTGTGTTCGAGAAGAGCCAGGCACCCAATAGAAACAAAAGCTGATGAAAATCATGGTGAGAAAACCTTTCTAGGGTGTCTGCAGGGGCTTGCTGCTGGGAGGGGTCTCCTCTTTGTGACAGTAACCGGGGATCTGATTTGGGATGGGGGTAGGGCACCAGGGGTGTTTAGGATCTGTCCTTTCTCTCTCTATCTCGGCTTGAAATAACAAATAAGCCGACTCACCAGAGAAGAATCATTAAAAATAATTTGCACAAGCTTTCGGTGGTGTGAGCTCTTTTTTGATACAATATTTCCTTCCGTGATTATCACTGAGGACATGTTTCAGCCATATGGAAGCGAGCCGGGCTGGGAGCTTCCCCAATACCTGAGTGGTTAATTAAGAGCCGTTGCCCGGCCACAAGAAGCAGGTTTGAAATCCCTCTTCAGTCTCCGACAATGAGTAGCTTTTTTAGCAGCAGAAGTCACCAGGGACAGCCAGAAGCGAGGGTAATTATTTGAGATAACATACAGCTGAAAAGAGTGTGTGTGAGTGCAGAGGGGGGCGGGGGGGAGCGGGGGGCGCGATGTGCAGCTGAAAGAAGGGCAACAGTAGAGAAAAGTCTATAATAAAAAGGTCAACATCTCCTATTTTTCTGTACAGTGTCGACAGTCTGTAATGCCTTTTTAGCATGAATGACAACGGATTCTGTCTCTTTTTTTTTTTTTTTTTTTAAAAAAGAGGGGGAGAATATCTTATTTTGTATTCAAACTTTGCAATTGTGAGTTCAGGCCTGCCAGCTCCATCTGAATAAGCTATTCTCACTTTATCAGGGTTTGCTGAACTGACTTTGATTGCATTGTTGCAAAATAACAGTAATTTTTCCATTAACCCATACAAACCCTCAGTGAGCTGGAGAACAAAGAAATATCAGAGGGATGAAAGCTGTGGGTACCAGGAGGGAAGTCAGGGTTTCCTAAATGACTCTAAATGTGTCCCTACACACCAGCTTCTCAGATTGGCCGAGGCCGGTCTGGGATGCCACTGGGGGCTCCCTCTGGGGTCCCTTGGGGTGTGAATCTCAGTGGGCATCCTTCTGCCCTCTCTGCCAAATTCTATTGTTTCCTCTGCATTCTCAGGGCCTGGGAAGGTGGGAGCTGGGTTTCCCTCCTTTCTCAGGCATGGTTTTTTATTCCTTTATCTTTCTGGTGCCAAGGACCTCAGTCTATATCTAGAACTCAACTCAGAAATGCTCACAGCCTTTCAGAACCCAAGGTTATCTGAACACAGGGGGCCTTCCTTTACCCCAAGGAAGAGGCCAGCAAGCAAGGGGGAAAAGCTAGTTCCTTTGGCAATTGGAACTCAGTGGAATCCCCAAGCCCTGCGATCTGACATTCTGGCACGTTCAGCATCACCCCCACTTGTCCCAGGGTGAAAGGTGCGCTGGCAGATTTTTATTTTCGGGGGAGCTCTGTGAGGCTGGTATTTTACATTCACACAGCTGCCTCTGCCAGTTGTTTTAAGGCCAGGAAGAAACTGAAGGCAAGCGGGGCACTTTTTCATCCGTGGGTGGAGTGTCCGCGTTTGGAATTACCCGGCACACGTGAGGTGCCACGCTCTCGAAGAAGATCCCGAAGTCCAGATGTTGACAATTCAGCGGATCAACATGGAAGCACAAGTTTTTCTGTTTTGGTTTTTTGCAAAGCTGAAATGTCAAGAAGTTAAGCTCTTCAGTGGCTTGTGGCTCTCTGTGAGTGGAACTGGGCTTGGAGCTGAGGTCGACAGTGGCGTTGATATACCAGCCCCACAAAGGAGCCCACTCAGGCTGAGGCGATGGTACCAGCCACCCGCTCTTCAGCATTGTTTAGGAACTTCCCAATATGTTCATTATCTCCTTTACCTCTGCGGCGCGGTACTGTCAAACCATGCACCAGTCTTTAGAAAATAAAAGTGAACATGGCGAGCCCGCCGTACCCTGCTCCCCTAATATCCAGTTCTTGACAACGTCGGAGCTGTCAGATGAGAGGCAGAGTCACTGGAATAAAGGTGGGCAGATGTGTGATAATGAGACAGAAGCATGCAGATGCTAATAGAACTCACCAGAACAGGCCTGCCTGAGTTAGACGGATCCAGGTAGCAGGTGCAGAGTGTCAGGTCGCCCGGATGTTACTTTCTCTTGATTCTCATTTAAGAACTGCTCTGCGCACGGCTGTCTGTCAGTGAACTTCTCCCTCTCTGGAGCTCCAGCCCCTAGGTGATCAGTCACATTTCGACATAACTAGATGTCAAAAGAAGTTTAAGTTGTGTGACGAACTATGATGCAGTCAGCATCAGCCTCCGGCCTCCAAGGCGGTTCCTTAGTGATCCGCCTGGAAACTCTGGAGCCTTTTTCTGGCGTTTTGTTTTCTTATTAAAATACTGGCTAAGTCTTTGTCAATATCCATGGCAGCAACTGTGAGCTCAAGACAATATTATCCCAAGCATAATTTAATTTTAAATGTGGAACTCAGACCCAAGATGGCCAGACAGCGAAAGGTTTGTGTTGAGCAAACAGGAGTTCTCTCCAAAAGGCCCATTTCAGCATCCGTAATTAAAACAAGGGTGTCTGGGGATTTATTGTCAGCCCGGTTGGGACGCCGGTGATCAGTAAAGGAAACCCAGGGCTACGTGGGAGGTGTCACCGTGGGCTGTTCCTGGATCGGGGGAGTGGGAGTGAAGCTGAGAATAATAGATTTGGGTAAGCGTGAAAGTGATTCCAACCTGAGAAAGGCAGGAAACAGAAATAACCCGAGAATTGTCATCTCGAATACCAGCAAAAAGCCTTTGAACTGGAGTCAGAACTTGATGGGGTCCTTATCAGTCTCTGTGAGCTGTGGGTTCCCCCTAAAATTGTGCTTCAAGATGAGTGGGGTTGGGGGGAGCGTCCGGGGGAGGGGGCAGGCAGTTATATGTGACACGTGTTGTCACATATGCAAGGAAGCCTGCCAGTCCTGACCTTTCCTCCTAAGGCCGGCATTTCTTGAAGCGTTTCGTCGAGTCTGGTTAGTTTCTTCTCTAAATATTTTCATCTTCTCCTTCCACTGTTTACCTTTCCATTGGGAAAATAAATACTGCATGTTGCTTCTGCCTGCTATATTTTGCTAGAGATTTTAATCCCGATTCCTGATGAAATGTTTGCACACACACACACACACACCCTCTAACCTTGGTGTGAAGGCACAACTCATAAAATGCTTTTCTTTCTTTTCTTTAGAGAGTACAAGGATGTGCTAGGGAAACCTAATTCTGCATTGACATAATGAAGTGTTTGGAGGAATCTCACGTTTCTCAATCAGAGAACCAGTCGGTCTCATCTGGAATGTTCTAATCCACCCCTCCAAACTTTCACCCCGCACCCATTGCCTCCCCCACACCCCCTGAAAAAGAAGGATTTCACCAGGTGGAGTTCTGTCCTCCTAGGCTCTCACATAAAACAAGACTTCTCCCCCCAGGTCCTGATATTTAGTTGCCTGAAGCTCATTAATCCTTCACTGCTCTACCCTGGAGTTTTAAATTTTTAAGCAGCTAGGAGTCGTCTAAGAGGTCTTAACCTTATAATTTGTAATAACTTAGAGACCATGTTTCTAAAGTGTGAGTTATTTAAAAAAGAAAAAATGCTCTTTTTCCTTCACCAGCCATTGATTCACTTCCTCTTGCAGTCCGAGTCAGCGCTATTAAATCGGGTGATGGAAAATGCTCATTTATTTCTCAGTGGTAAAACATAAGCAATTAGGAGACGTTTCTTAACGTGGATTGATCTTGCCTTCAAGGAAAGCCCAGAGCATCAGAAGCCACTGGAGGGGCAGCAGAGATGAAATAAGTGGGGAGGAGAAGGACGGGCGGGACTGAGGTCCTAGATAGGATAGAATCTCTATCAGAATATCTGGCAGCTCAAACCTTAGCTGCCCAAGTACTAACTGATTTTTCACTGTTCTGGGCACTGCATTATGGGAGGCAGCGTGGTGGAAAACACATCATGGTTTGAATTCAGGCTCATGAGCTGTTTAATTCTGCCCAAGTTGCTTAACCTCTCTGGGCTCCAGATCTTTTTCCTCTATGAAATAGTGATAGGATCTGCCTTCTAAGTTTGCTATGGAACGTTAAAAGAGATACTGTAAGTAAATTACCTAAAGTGGTGCTGGAGACACTATAGCTGAGGATAGAAATAGCAGCCTCCATGGAGGAAGAGTACATACCTGGTGAGGACCTGGCCCCAGACCCCGAGAACTTTGCCATTTTGAAGGGGAAAGATAGGGCTAATTATCATGTTCAAGGAGCCAGCACGAGAAGATGTTTTTTCCTTTTATGTCTGCTGCTTACAACAGGGCTGGGTTCCTGCTACACTGGCTAAACTTTGTCTAAAAATTATCTAAGGACCACCTAATGTGTGTCGATGCCACACATGTCAGATGTGTCAGCCTCTTCCAGTAATGACTCTCTGACATAAACAGTAAGGAAGAAATATTACAATTACCGAAGGTGCGGGAGCCTGCATGCATTTTCATGAGGGTTCTGGTGAATGGCAGTCTGAGCTCTGTAATCAGCTCCCCCTGCCAGCAGAGCTAGCCAAAGAAAGCTCTCGTCCCCCCAAAGACAATTAAAATGAGTTAAATGAATTAAAAAGGCCCTTCCCAGTTAAAGTACAGTCAGAGGTTAGAAACAGTAGTATGTGGATTTATGGAAACGCCGTGGCTGCCAAGCCTTAGGAATTGTGGCTCACGGGGGAGTCATTTCCCTGGGAGCCTAAACAGCTTATGAAATTGGAAGCAATATGCATAATTTTAAATTTCTGGGAGGCAGGTTTCAATCCTCTGTTTATTTTGGCTTCTTAGGTCAATAGGAATATACTTTTACCCAAAATCAAAGTGAGAGAGAGAGAGAACGAGTCAGAGAGGGAGGGAGAAGGCATCGTCCTATTTATTAAAACAATGGCACAACTGAACAGGAACTTTCCTTTTTCGAGACAATGGGAAGACCAGTTCTAGAGACTGGTTAGCAGGAGGAGAAAGACTGATCCAAGTCCCATTTCACCACTTGGCAGCTGTGGCTCTCTTGCAAGTGGCTCAGCCACTTGGTGCCTCAGTTTCCTCATCTGCAGAACGGGCTTCATTATTTCGACCTTGCAGAGTGGTTACCTCAATTAAGCGAGATAAGGTATATACAGTGCTTAGCAGAATGCCTGCCCTGATCAGTTATTCATATTGCTATCCTCATCCTCATCTCAGGATGGAGTAAGTAAAAACCAAGTGGACAGGAGAGAAGGAGGGTCTCCAGGACCACCCCCGAAACTTTCCGCAACACCAGATGCTGATAAGTCACAGGCGCCACTCAAGCCCTTGACAGGCATTACTGCAGCTGTCCCAAACATCCTGGTCACCTGCACATCCAGATCTGGCTTCTGGGACCCCCACCCCATTATGTCGATCTCATCAGAAATTCTGTCGAGACTTCTGTCTGCAGCCCAAGAAGGAAGACTTGCCTGGTCCTCCGCCAGCCCCTCCCCCCACCGCTGAGTCCCCAAAGTCCCCGAGTGTGTGTGTACGCTCCTGCCTATTACATGCACAAACTCCATCAGAAAGCATTTGTCTACACCCTCTTTATTCACTTTCAAAGGGTTAAACAGCCTATTTACTGGGCTGTCAACAATCCCAGGCCCAAATGGGGAAGAAAGCCCAGTCCAGTTTTGTGCGGCCTGGAGCCTTGTCTTCGCTGGCCTGTTCTTGTCCCTGTCATGTAATATCCATGACAATTGTGTTGGGCTTTTTTTTTTTCAGGGCTCTGTGGGGCTCAATCTGAGGGGCCACTTTAAGCCAGGAAAGGCCTTTATTTCTGTGAATTTGAAAGAGCCTTGAGAAGGTCCTTCCCCTCAGAACCCTCTTCAGCGGGTCACTGCGGTTTCAAAAGGATTTAAATGTGGAGGTTGTGATCAGTACTTCCATCACGTTCTAATAGACTGACATGAGCATTTGTGCCTGAAAGACAGGGGAAAAAGTGATGCAGATTTTCCCTAAATTGGACTGACGCACAAAGCAGGCCAGGCAGTTGAGTGACGAGGTAACCCCTCACACCCTCTTTTATACTTCTAACCAGTGCCGCACAAAGAGAGCCGTGGGAAGCTGCCCAGAAGCCCGGCCGGGCCATTTCCATAGGCCATATGGAAATTTTGTTTTGTGTACAGAGAAAGTGTCTGATAACAGTGACCTTAACTGCCATATGTGGGCAGTGAATAGGCCAGAGGAAAACCACTCCACAATCTGACCCTCGACATACGGACCCGCCGCCCAAGGAGACTTCATTGCCATCTCACTGGCAACCCCGGGGGATTTCATTAGATTTGTTAATGAATTGCTCTATTGACTTATATCTGAGCTTGCCTCATTAGAGGAGAAGAACACAATTTTTATCTATGTTTTCGTGAAGGGGACCAGAGCGTTCCCTCCTTTGTGGGGCGGTGGGTAATCTGGAGGGCTGTCATCGGCTTTGAACTAATTTATTGTGTCAGTTTAAGGAGGCCCTTCCACGCTCGTCGAGGCCGGAGCCCCACTCCAAGCCTCTTCAAATCAATGTTTTCCCTGTGAGAGGGATGTTTCCTCGGCTTCTGCTTGGTTTACAAATAGCCAGACATGATGTGGTCCTGATGCTCTGCGTCGTCAGTGCGTCGTGTGGGCAGAAAGCAACATCACCTGTCAGGAAGGGGCTTTTCTAAGCAGTGACACACGACGCTTGGAGACTGCCCCTCCACTTTCCTACCAGCGCCTTTATGCATCCTCGAAGGAATTTTGAGTTGGGACATCGCTGTGCATAGGACATCCTCCCTTCTGCACTGCTAACTTGGGAATCATAATGACTCTACACACATCCGAGCCTTATTAGTGATGGCTTGATTGTTTGGACTTCTCAATGTGGGAAAGTTTGGGTTTGAAAGCAATAAGAGCTATCAATTAACATATTATTAGGGGTAAACCAATAAAGAGCCCATTAAGGCTAATAGCGAGTGTGGAATCACGAAGAATTAGCAAAATGAGATTCCATAAAACGGAAACCATAAAGATAAGCTTCTGAAGATTGAATCTGGCTTTCTGAGCTTAAGTCTCAAATAAACAAATGAATGATACCCACCAAGTCTTCCCTTTCCCAAGCCCACCGAGGGCAATGAGAACTCGAGTTCTCTCTGTAGAACGAGATATGAATAAAGTTGGTCAGCCCTGCAACTCAGAAGTAGTTTATCCCATGGGGGAGGAAAGGAGAAAGAAGACAGGTAAATTCTTAGAATACACAGAAGTTGGGCTCAGTGATTCCTGCATGAGCCCCACATAGTAAGATACGGTACAGAAGTCCTCAAGGCTGTACATTGGTCACTCTGGCACTTACTGTTACAACACAGGGAACTCCAAAATTTCGATAAAACAGAAAACATCCTATCTATGTTGTAGTAAGAGTCTGGGGCTCACAGAGGTCCCACAACAGCAGTGATATTGGGGCAGTGATGCAGAGATATTACAAATGAGGATGTATCTCCTTGGAGGAGTGGTATGGAATGTGGTTGGGGTCACTGTTCATCTTTGACTGAGTCCAAAGATGGAAACTACACTCTTCGGGGTTGCTCTGCCCTCTTCCAATGCCCCACAGCAATGCTGAAATAGGAGTCCTACTGTGAATGAAGAGAAGCTCATCAAGGCTGTTGGTACCCATGGAAGGCGCCCACATAGGAAGAGGTTCCATAACATTTGTTCTGAGCAGGAGAGTGTCCTTGGAACAGGGCAGCTGTGAGATCTGAAAATGTCTATATATGAGAATTGGGTCCAGGGGAGTTATAAGGGAGTTAAATAAACTGTAAGAGTATAAGGAGGTACTTGGGTAGGTTTTACCAAGCATACTGTTTTTATTAAGACAGGTCCATTGGATTGTTTGCCTTGAGTTCACTCAGGCTTGAGGTTGACTTTTGCCTTTACAATGGAGATACAACTTGGCTGGGTATAAAATTCACCCTCTCTGCCAGAACTTCCCAGATGTCACTATACTGTCTTTTTTTTTTTTTTCATTTTTAGCCTTTAAACTTATTTCTTAAAAATTGTATCTCCACTGTCCTTGACACTGAATGTCACACTAATTCTTTAACATTTGCTTCTAGGTTGGTTGCATTTCATCACTGTCATCACTGAACAGTTTCATTTAAAAACAAAATAAAACAACTATGGGTGCTATATTTCACAATATATTTTGTGTTAAATATGACCCTCTTGCTTTAATACTTGCCTGGCAACCTGACTGGTATAATTTACTCAGATCACCTCTCCTTGTCCTCAGAACTCTGTGGCTCCCCAGTCAGGTATTGGCTGCAGACATTCCTCATTGGGATGACTTCTCAACTGTCAGTGCCTTGATGTGCTTCTTGGGTGCCTGAAGAAATATTTCTTTCCCCTTGAAGTCTAAGAATTTGACCAGGGGATGTCTCCACGTCCGTCAATCTCCATCAGTATCTCCTGGAACCCAGAATTTTCAAGCAGATCCTTGTGAACTAAATTCAGTTTTCTCTTTATTTCAAGGAAATCCAGTGCTATTATATCTTCAAAAATTTTTTTTTGGTTCTGTTTGTGGGATTTTCTACTTCAGGGTCACTAATTATCTTGCAAAGATCCAATAGGAAAAGAAAAAAAAAAGATCCGATAGGTTTTTAATCCACTGATGATTTACATTTGTTATCAGCTTATTATTTCTCCCATACCCATACAGTATAAGCATCTCAAAAGGAAAAAAAAAAGCATCTTATTTATCTTTTTTTCCTCTGAGCCCAGTACATAATAGATGCTTAGTGAGCAACAGCAGAAGTGACTTGCACATGACCTTGTCAGTAAGGGTTTAAACTTTATCTTTGGGAGATGTTGAGTGTCATTAAAGGTTTTAGATGAGGATAGCAGTGGTTGACATGATCTCACATAGCTTCAAAGTGGGGTGAGCTGGAGGGTGAGAAAGAAGCTCCCAATGGATGGTGGTGGCCAGAGATGTTGGTTTAATAGGAAAAGCATATGTAGTAGATAAACATGAGTATTTTGTATGGCCCCAAGGAGGTAGTGCAAGTGGTAAAGAACCTGCCCGCCAATGCAAGAGACGTAAGAGACATGGGTTTGATCCCTGGGTTGGGAAGATCCCCAGGAGGACAGCATGGCAACACACTCCAGTATTCTTGCCTGGGAAATCCCATGGACAGAGGAGCCTGGCAGGCTACAGTCCACAGGGTCGCAAAGAGTCAGACACACCTGAAGTGACTTCATACACACACACATATACACACAAGGAGAAAAGCCAGACTGCCACCTCTGCTCAGAGGGTAGTGGCTAATGGAAATGGACTGGACCTTGGTGACAGGAAAACATGGGGCAAGTTCCTTAGGCCCCTTTCCTTTGGGGATTTTTTTCTTCTGAAATGTGTAATTATCAGTTGGTCTCCAACACCAAACTCTCCAAAAGATTGGCATGATAAATTTTAAAATAATTTTTTTTTGCACCCATCAGCGTTCTGGCAGGAAAGAGATGGCACATCCAAAGGGCTTGTTTGGAGAGATTTTGGTGATGACATTCGATACAGAGGTGTGGGCAGGGCTATCCATCTGCCTGCTTCACCGAGTGGCAGCCTCTGTCCTGTTTGAGTCTGACATGTGCCAAGAGCAACTACTTATATTGCAAGAGCTTCCATCTCTCCCTGCCGTTGACCTGCAGGCTGCAATATTCTTATCTCTGGAGAGAGAGGAGTGATAGTACATGTCATCGTGGTAACAAACATGAGGATACTTGTCTTTTGCCGATTTCATATCCACTTCTATCACACTCCTCCATCTCCTGCCTTTCTACACCCCGTCCTCTTGCTGGGAGCTTTCTCACTATGACTGGAGAACAGAACCTGACCCAGTCTAGGGTCAACACCAAGTGCAACACGATAGACAAGCTGGAATAAATAAAATTGGGGTGCTTTCTCCTCTCCAGCCAAACTGGCCTCTCTACTATCCTGTGATCCCACCGAGCTGACTTCTGCTGTGGTGCCTTGGCCCTGGGGACTGTCTCTGCTTGGGACACTCTTCCTTTGAAAAGTATAGTACCTTCTCCCACCTCCTTCAGGCTTCTGCTTAAATGCCACCCTTCCCTGGTGGCTTAGTCAGTAAAGAATTCACCTGCAATGCAGGAGATTCAGGTTCGACCCCAGGCCCGGGACGGGATCCCCTGGAGAAGGAAATGGCAATCCACTCCAGTATGCTTGCCTGGGAAATCCCATGGACAGAGGAACCTGGCAGGCTACAGTCCATTGGGTCAAGAGTTGGACACGACTGGGTGATGGTAAACCATCACCATCTCAGTGAGGGCTTCCCTGATCACCCTAAAATGGCAACCCCCTTATATGCATTCCATGCTGGCATTCCTACTATGCTTGCTGGCTTTATGTTTCTCCAAAGATCTCATCATCTTCTAACAGGGAATATATTTTACTTATTAGATAAATTGTACTTTATCTAGAATGTAAATCACATAACCACAGGCATTTCTTTTTTTTTTTTTTTTTTCTTCCTGTTTTGTTTACTGATGAGCCCTTGGCCACTTTGAGTGTCTGGCACATTTCAATGCTCAGCATTTATTGAATGACTAAATATATGAATTGTAGGCCTTGATAGGACTATTTTTTTTGTCTATTTCTGTGCTCCACACCCATTGGACTCAGGGGTCCTTCTGCTGTTATTACCTTAGCACCTGATCCCATGCCTGCCGATGATCAGAAATGTGTGTGTGTGAACAAATGAATCAATGAAGACTCTTTATTCCACCATCTCAATCCCAGATGATTTTTGCTCTGAGGATGCAAGACTGACATTGGCCACTCAAACAGAGCAAATGTTGTATAGGGTCCTTTGCTGATATGTTCTCTATTTGATTCTTTTACTTTTAGTTTGTCAGACACATTTTGGTTCATGATATGTGAGGGGATGATAAGCATGGTTCTAGGAGCTGGGGAATTGTGGGCAGCACCTGGATGAAGGAATAGGATCTGGAAACGTGACCTTTCTTTGCTTTCCAAGTGTGAAGTTCAGTTTTTCTTCGAGACAAGCAGTTGCTATGATGGATCTTGTTTGTATGAGAAAGAGAAGTCCCCATTTGTCAACTGTGGACCTTTTATCCAGAATAACATGAGGCACTTACATACATTAATTTAAACTTTATGGCCATACCATGAGATGGGGATTTTCTTTCCTGTTTGCAGAAAAGGCAACTGAGCATCAAAGAGATAGAGTTAACTTATTCAAGGCCCTAGATCTAGACAATGGGGTAAACTGGGATTTAAATCCAAACTTGATAATCTCTAAATCTTATGCTTCCTCTAAAATGCCTCTCTGCCATCATCCTGCTTAGAGTAATGCGCTAAGTGGGTTTGTCGTACGTGGTGCTAGTGGTAAAGAACCCGCCTGCCAGTGCAGGATACATAAAAGATACAGGTTCGGTCTCTCCAGGTCAGGAAGAGTCCCTGGAGAAGGGCACAGCAATCTACTTCAGTTTTCTTGCCTGGAGAATCCCATGGACAGAGAAACCTGGCGAGCTATGGTCCATAGTGTCGCAGAGTTGGACACGACTGAAGCAACTGAGCACACACACAGTAATCTGCTAGTTGGAATAAGCTGCTTGTTGTAACATACAGCATCCCAGCCTTCAGTGAAGCAACACTAACATTTATTCCTCCTTTCTGACACAGTCCCCAAAAGGCCTGCTTTGTGCATATGTGTGTGGGGGGAGTAGAAGGTGCATGAATGGACTCTGGGATTCAGGCTGCTTCCTTCAAAGGCTCCCTATGCCTTAGAGTCCTCCTTCATTGTGTTCTCTCTGTGCATCCAGCAGGTGGGGGGGACCAAGAATGAGAGGAGCTGATAGCATGTGGCAGGGTTTTATGAGCCAGGCCTGCCAGTGGTTGTACGTCACTTCTGATCACCTTTCTGTACTCAGCACTCATTCCATTGAGGCACCTAACTGCAAAAGAGATGGGGAAATGTAGTCCAACTGTGTGCCCAGGTGGCAAAAAAATGTGGGATTTGAAGAACACGAAGTAACCTCTGCCACAGGAGAGAATGGAAGGAGAGTTCCAGAATGAATTATATGGCCAGGTTTTAGTTTTCATGTTTTTTTTTTTTTTAAGGCAGAGGTATAAGTCAGCCAGAATAGCAGATAATTAAATGACTGGTTACACAGTAGAATGTCGTCCGATCAGAATTTCTCTGTTAATGTGCTATTTTAGTTAACATGATATTTTGGTTAAATGAGGGCTGGCCAAGACGTCTTTTGGTTTCACATCTTATTGCTGAAAATCTTTCCGAGATGTGGTGTTTCACGTTCCAGCCTCAGGAAGCTCAGTGTGGTAAATTCAGCGAATATCTTCTCAGTGAGTGAGGCTCTCCCAAGGCTCTGGGGTTGCCATTCTGAATAAACATCAGTTTTCACCATATACCAGCTTGGATGTGAACGGGAGAGAGAGCTGACCTGAATCAGCAGTAATCGGAAAATGTCTTCTTTGATTTGATAGCTTTTATTTCATTTATCTGGTTATAAAAATCACTCACGGTCATTTTAGAAATGCTGGAAAATATGGAAAAGTAGAAATGACAAAACAAAATAGCTTCTAATTTTGCAAACTGGAAACAGCCACTGTTAATATTTGAATTACATTTTCTTCATTTGTCTCCCTCCCTTTCTTTCTCCTTCTGTCCCTCTTGTATATTTACATAATTGAGTTAATGGTATAAATGTAGTTTCATATCTTGTAATTTGTCTTATTATTAATTATACGATAATTTTTCTTTACCATTAATACTGCTATCGAAGTATCATTTTATACTCATTAATTATAATATTCCACTATGGGTAACCATGATATCCTCAGGTCTTTCTCTTCATTTAGGCTAGTCTTTTTTCATTCAGTATTACAAATAACAGCGATCAATACATCTATACATAAACCTGTATTTGAGTCTCCAATTTTTTTTAGGATAAATTTCTAGAAGTGACACTGCCAGTCCAATGGGCATAAGTATTTTTGTTTCATACTCTGACAAGCATGGAAGATATTTTAATTTCTACTCATTTACCAAGTGGAAAAATGGTTTTATCAATTTTAATTTACATTTTTTGATTACCAAAATGACTTTTTATGTTTGTTAGCTATTTGCATTCTCTGTACCTAATCTATCCTGTTCTTTGACTATATTTTCTATTAACTCAATATTTTTTTTACTGATTTTTATGAACTGTTCACTAAGGACAATAGTTTTGTCATTCTCATGCAAAATATTTTCCCATTTGTTTTAAAGTTACTGTTATCAGCTTATTAATTTGTCATTTATCTATTTTTCCTCTCCACCGAATAGTGAAGGGACAAGTTTCTGGTTAATTAAGAATTCTAATTAGTTGACTTCTGGTTGATTAAACAATCAAGATTGGAGGGTGGGTTTAACTTGGGGATATGTTGAAGGTTGTATTACATTTCCAAATGAAATAATGAAGCTAAGAGGAAATTCAAACCGGTTTCCTTCCCCCAGCCTGTTCGATGGCCATCGACCACTCCCTCCCATGTTGTGGGCAGAGTTGTTTCTTAGGTTCGATGACAAGGTAAATCGAAAGCATTGAGATCCCAACAGAGCGATAATTAACCCTTTTTGATGATGTCAATAAAAAATCACCAAGAATTCCTGGGAAAGCCAGTAGAGCTTAAATAGATACCACTTCCCTACCTAAAAAATAAAAAATCCTTGATAAGTGGAAACAGACATATTTATAAAACATCAGTCTCTTGATCCAAATTTCTAAGACCCATCCTCAGATACGTTTTGCAAGCATAAGTTTCAGACACATACTTTTCAACTGGAAATTCCTGAAGACAGTATAACATTACCCAGCGTGTAAAAAAGTGTATTAAATGGAACACTAGCTTCTTAGGCTATATTAATTAGGAGGGGAAAGCAAATATATTTATTTGAGAGTTGCAAGGTTAAATGGAGTTAAGCAAGCCTCTTTACTGCAAGAGTTATCAGAGCCCTTGACAGGCTAATATGCCTATGAATTTTAAGACAGGCTATCTAGCATTCCCACATTTATTTGACCACAGAGCCTTCTTTTTAAGATGTATCCTTTGATAATAGACTTGGGCAGAGCAGCCTTTCAAAAATTCTACCTTAACCCAAAAGGCTGGTTCTAACTGTGTATATCTCCTCCAACCAGCCAATGCAGGGGATATTTGGTGGCATGAGTCACTAATTAAGTAAATAAATTAAGTACTCATTAGTTGTCAAAATCTTTTTCTACTTATCTTCCCATCTTATCTTCACAACAACTCTATGAGATATATACTATCATTAATGAGGCTGTGTGGCTAGTGCCTGAGAGGTCTAGGATTGATTGAATCCTGACTTCAACCTGTATGACCATAAGCAACTTAACCTCTCTATACCTCAGCTTCCCCATTTGCATAGGTCAGATAATAATAGCACCTCCCCTCACAGAACTGGAATGAATATTAAAGCAATTAACATTTGTAGCACACTTAGAACACTATCTAGCTTATCTTATGTATTCAATTTACGTTAACTATTTTTATTCCCATATTATGGCTGGGTATGCTGAGGCTCAGAGTGGTTAAATAACCTGAACAATAATTTAATTACATTATAAAAGGAAAAAGTTGGCTTTGAACACAGCTGGTCTGACTTTATAATTTTTTTTCTTAAACGTTATACTCACTATGCTCTGTTTCTGCAAAGAGTTTGCCATCTGCATATATCTTTCCAAAAAAGGTCTGTATAAATACAAGCTATGACTTGTTCAGTGGGGTAAAGATGGACCAGCTACTCAACAAAATTCTTGCTTCCTCTTCTATAGAGTTCATGAAGTGAGGCAGCTGCCACACCCAGAACTGAAGTTCTCAGGGCCCCTTGCAACGGGTTGTGGTCATGTGAGTTGTCCTCACCAATCAAGTGCATCAGTTCTGAGATGGGCTTTTAAATAAATGAATGTCCTCTTCCTTCTCTCTTTCTGCATTTGACAAATGGATGCAGATTACTGTGAGGCCCCAGGATGGTGGAGTTTTAAGAGGGAAGGAACCCTGGTCTCTAAATCACTACTTGGAGGAAAGACTATCTCTGAACAGGTTCATGGGTACTTGACTCATAGGTAAGCCCCAAATAAGCATCTATCGTGTTAAGTCATTGAAATGCAGAGGTTTATTTGTTACAGCAGCTAGCATACACATATCCATTTACTAGTGTGAAGTCAGTATAAACATGAATATTCTTTTCAAGTCTTTTTCATACTCTTCTGAGCAAACTCAGATAGCCCCATTAGTTCTCATGAAATTACAGCTTAGTTGCATCATTTTGTAATAGTTCTGTGTCAGATCCAAAACATAGAGGCTCACAGGGCTGAGCTTAGGGATCGGACAGGAGAGGCTGGCTAACAAATGACCTTAACTTTGGGATATCTCTGGACATAAAAACGAGAAAGCAGGGGAGGGGGAGGGCACTGGGCTAGTAGGCATTTGGAGATACTTCTGCTGCTGCCTTTTGATGGTGCTGAGCACATTTTTAATTTGTCATCAAATGTTTACTGCCAAAGTAATGGAGAGTGTTAATAAGGAAAGGGACACCAAATAGCCCAGCATAAAAGCCAACGGTGGCCATAAAGCTGCATTTGCCATTTATGGTGTTTCCATAGTTAGAAGAAACACTTTTCCTGTACAAAAGATATAACTATATATCTTCTGATTTTATGGGCTGCAGATTACTCTAATTATCATAAAAAATTACTACCGCTAATAAAAATTCTATTATAAGTTACTTATAGTAATCTCCAGGGTACTACACTTAGCCAAGAAAAGGTTGTAATTACATTGCACTGCAGGGAGAGTTTGTTTCTATTATAAAAACTCCCGAAACACTAGCTGTGTCTTTTAACACCTTACCCGCGTGCCAATCCCTTTGCTTCTTCTCTCACCTCCTCCCCAGTTTTTGGTCAAAGGTCTTCTTGTTGTTTTCATTTTGCAGGATGTGGTTTGAGCCTAGAATAATGACCCATCTTGGACGCAAGTGACGCAAATGAACTTTCAGAGTTACAAATATCTGGGTGGATTTGTCCTCCCCTGGGGCCTCCAGCATGTCAATGGAAGGATGTAATAGAAGGGAAGACTTGACAATCCCCGCCCAAAGGGAAACGTGCTTTGCAAAATTGGTGGAAGCCACTGGGTGTTCATGAAAAACACAATGCTTAGGTTTTTTTGTTTGACAAGACAACAATTGGTATTTTCCCTTTTATAACTACTATTTTTTTTGGAATTGTCAACTGCAAGGGTCGATGACTCTTCGATGACCTTAAAAACTCTGGCCAATGATACCAGTTCTAACTGGTCATTTATTTCACTACCCTTTGCACTCCCCCACCCCCACCCTCCTGCCAGTTCCTCTGCCTTTGAATTAAATATCAAAATAAAATGCCCTGCCACCCTCCTGGGATGATGAAGCAGTAAATGACCTCAAAGTCCAAGGAATTAAGCTAAAGTGGGACCCATGATCATCCTCCCAAATAGGGTTTCAATTGCTTCTGTGAAGGGTGAATCAACAGTCTAATGAATGGGCCTAGAAAATGAAATAGCCCGTTTGAACTACTTTAAAATAAGCAGCTTATTTTGGCAATGACTTGTGGCACATTAACTGATATCAGTAAGGAGAGAAAAAAAAACATGTCTTGAATCTCTCCTGACGCATTTCTAAGAGAAAATTTGGAGTTGGGCTGGTTGTATGGAAGGCTCTGAGCAAGGATTCCTGTGGTCAGCTAGGCTTGTGGGGAGGGCTTCTTAGTCAGGGTGCTCCAAATAGCCTGTAACCACAGCTTGACCTCCTGATGGGGGGCAGGGGCAGTGGGTAAAAAATTGTTACACACTGAGACTTCATCCCAGATCCATTTGTTTAGATTTTAATACATGGAGAAAGGAGACTGATAGTTTGCTCTTTCCCTGCTTCTTCAGACCATCTTGGGCTGTTTCTAACTTGAAAATAAGGAGATTTCTTTATATATGGATTTCCCCAGTGGCTCTACTGGTAAAGAATCTGCCTGCCAATGCAGGAGACACAGGTTTGATCCCTGGGTCAGGAAGATCTCCTGGAGAAAAAAATGGCAACCCACTCCAGTATTCTTGCCTGGGAAATCCCATGGACGGAGGAGCTTGGTGGGCTACAGTCCATGGGGGTCTCAAAGAATTGGATGCGACTTAGCAACTAAATAACAATAACAACAGATTCCTTTAGAAAAATGCTGTGTAGGGTCTTTCTCTTTCACTATAACACAGATCTCATGAAAACAGGGATTTTGTATTGTTCTTCAAGGCATCTTGAATAAGCCGAATAGCACTGAGGTTGAGATGCGTGTTTAACCAAAACTGTCAAGAAATGAATCAGTGAAGGACTTTTCAGGAAAACCTGAAAACAGAAGTGGAGCTTACCATGTATCCTATCTAGCACACTTTTTTGGGTTATTTGATTCTATCGAGTCAAAGACTTTGAGCTAGTTTACATACCAGCTTTATTTGCAGATTCAGAATATTGGAGGGGCAGACAGAACTCCTTTAGGCTTCAACGGTCAAGCCTTATAGGAATTAGAGCCAAAGAAAAATTCTCTTTGCCCATGAATATGGATATTTAGTTCCAGCTGGTCATGGAAGAGGTGTTCAGCGGCCTCATCCCTCTGACAACCAGCTCAACTCATGGAAAGGGAAAGCACTTTGGCACTGGAAACACCTGGGTTTGAACTTCTTCCTTTGCCGTTTATTGGTTATGTGACCTTGGGTAGGTTACTCAGCTTCTCTGACAGTCAGTTTCCTCATCTGTAAATAGGACAAAAAAAACCTACTTCCAAGCACAGGGTCCAACAGAATTAAATCCCTAATAAATCTTGCCTTTTGTTCTCTGTTAAAAAACACTCCTTTCACTTCCTGGTATCATTCTGCCTGTAGCGAACCTCTCCCCAGCCCAGCTTCATGACCATCCCAAGCCACACCTTGCTGTTCAATTAGCTTCTAAGTTAGCAGGTTATCTCTTTTGCAAGTTATATTTCTGTTTTCAGAGTTTGGTGTGGCCAGGACAAGTGCAGTGTACACATTGAAGGGACGCAGGGTGAATGACATGCTTACACATGTGTTACATAACAACACAGAGGTTATAGGCATGCTTTTGAGTCAGAAATACTGGGTTCTTATCACAGGTTGCCCTCCTTCTAGTTGAATAACTTCAACCAAATGACATCATTTCCCAGTTTTGTCATCTGCCAAGTGGAGATTTCAAGGGAACTTCCTTAAAAGTTCTCCATGTAACAGGACTGGTGCATCATAGGTGGTCAGTAGAGGTAGCTAAAAAGGAAAATGAGAGCAAGAAAAAATATTCTCATTGGAATTTGGAAATGGGAGAGCATTGGTGCTGTTTCTTCCTCTCTCTCAACCTCCACTCTTCATTTTTTCTTGAAAGTTAAAGAAGTAACATGTCAACTTGGCAAAGCGAGTGTTCCTGGTAGCAGCATCTGGCTCCCCACTGTGCTTCCCAGCACGTATGTTGGGAGATGTTTCAAGGCCTGTTGGGAAGTCTGACTGCTGATGAGGTATGGAGCTCAGAGATGTCATTTTTGACAGCTCAACTTTGATCTGGAGTGAATTAAAAGCAATTTCATCAAGTTAGGCTGAGCAAGCACCCAGACAAACACTTGTTTCAGTGAGTTATTGCTGTGTAACAAATCACTCGAAAACTTAGTGGTTCAAAGCATCTTTTTATGACTCATGATTCTGTGGGTTGGTCATTTGGGCAGGTCTCCCCTCAGCAGGAATGGCTTGTTTATGCTCCTTGTGGAGTTGGCTGGGGTGACTTGATCGGGTCTGGAGGATCCAAGATGGCTTCACTCTTGGGGACATTTTGCCATCTGTCACATAGGGCACCTTGGTTCTCTTCTGTGTGATTTCTCTCTCCACGTGGTCTCCTGATGTTTAATAACCTAGACTGAGCCTCCTCGGATAGCAAGAAACCTCCTTCTGGAAGTTAATCAGAAGGTACTCAGGGCTCTTGAGGTCTGATCTCAGAAGTGGAGCAACATCTCTTCTGCCATATTTTGATGGTTAAAGGAAGTCACAGTGTCATCCACATGTAAGAGGAGGGGAAATGGACACCATCTCTTAATGGGAAAGGCGGCTCACACAATATAAAAGGGCACGGAAGATGAGAGGGGTTTTTACCGCCATTTTCAAGGCCACCTACCGCAATCCCCCTGAGTAGTCACAACAATCACATCACTCCCACATGCAAAATACACTCCCTTCTCCAGCCCAAATCACATACCATGACAGTATTCTTTAGAAACTCCAAGATATAGTCATCGAAATCGGGTCCAGATGCACAGAAAACTCCTTAGAAGAAGTTCCCCAGAGAGCTATAAAGCACAAAGGAAAAGGGCAAGTTGTCTGCACTGTGACACCCCATGTGCAATGGTGGGACAGGGGTAGAATAACTGCAGTGAAGGCGAAAGTGAAAGTTGCTCAGTCGTGTCCAGCTCTTTGCAACCCCATGGACGTAGCTCGCCGGGCTCCTCTGTCCATGAGATTCTCCAGGCAAGAATACCAGAGTGTATTGCCATCCCCTCTTCCAGGAGATCTTCCTGACCCAGGGATCTAACCTGCATCTCTAATGTCTCTCCTGCATTGGCAGGTGGGTTCTTTACCACTAGCACCACCTGGGAAGCCCCAGAATAACTGCAGTAGAGACTCCCTTTCAAGAAGGACAACAATGGGAAACACATAGCTCTTCTTGATCCATAGCAGCTTTGAAATCTAAACCAGGCATATGCTATAAGGGTCCTATCCTCTGAAGAAAGGGGGTCATGAAATATTAGTTGATCATGGTCCAGTTCTTCTCCCTAGAAGAGGACCCCTAATTACATTTTCCTCTCAATTTTTTTTTTCTCAGCTCTCTGAGCTCTTGGCTTGTCCTCTGAGAAATCCCTCCATTTTCTTAAGAATTGGCTCATACATGTAGCTGAGTATGTCTTATGAAATAGTGGGGACCCAGAGGCCTTCTTTTCATTTTAAACTGCTCAAGTTCTTTTTGATGCAAGCTAGTGTTCTTTCACCAATACAATTCTCTTTAAAATTTTGTGGGGACTTCCTTGGTGGTCTAGTGGTTAAGAATCTGCTGCCAGTGCAGGGGCATGGGTTCCATCCCTGACTGGCAGAGACCCCACATGCCACGGGACAACCAAGCCTGTGTGCCACAACTACTGAAGTCCACACGCTTAGAGCCAGTGCTCCGCAACAAGAGAAGCCACCACAATGAGAGGCCTGTGTGAAGCAGTGATGATCCAGAGCAGCCAAAAATAAATAAATGAAGAAATAAAATTTTAAACAATAAAAACTTTTTTTTTAATCATGAAGATTCCAAAAATGAATTGGCTATGTGACACAAGGAGCTCAACTCAGTGCTCTGGGACAACCTAGAGGAGTGGGATAGGGTAGGAGATGGGAAGGAGGTTCAAGAGGGAGGGGGCATATGTATACCTGTGGCTGATTCATGCTGATGTATGTCAGAAAGCAGCATAATATTGTAAAGCAATTATCTTCCAATAAAAAATTTAAAAAAAATCTGTTAGGGAAACAAGAATTTCTTTTTGCTGGATTCAGTTGAATAGCTCATCCCTGCTCCACATCTTGGTGTCACCTGGGGCAATTCAAGTAGACAGGAGGACCTAGACTCAAGGAAGTCAAACTGGCTCTGTTCTTAGAGAGCAGAGGTGGATGATCCTAAACATGTTAAGACCGAAGCTCAGACTGCCACAGCACCTCCTCTGCTGCGTTCCCTTGGTGTGGGAGGTGAAGTTGCATTTGTACCTCCCTTCTCCACCCCTGTTATCACCTTCTGTCTCCCTTTCATAGCCCTCTGACCTCTACTGGTCAGGATTCTTCAAATGGAAGCAGTTAGAAGATAGTTCAGTGTTCCTTAACCAGGGCACTACCTACTGACACTTTAAGCCAGGGAAGTCTTTTCTGGGGAGGCTGTTCTACACATTGGAAGGAGGTTACCAGCATCCTTGACACCCACCCGCCAAATGTGAGTAGTCCCTCTCCCTCCTATTTGTAACAAACAAATAATGTCTCCAAACATAGCCAGAGGTCCCCTGGCCAACCAAACTGCCCCCAGTTAAGATCTACTGTGACGGTGGAAGGACCGCTGGGCTTCATGATTTTAGACAGGTCAGGAGCCTCCCCTTGCCAAATATTAACTGTGTGATCCCACAAGACGCTTAGTCGGTCCCCATCATCTGCTCTGTAAACTAGGGAGAACTATCCACTGTCTTTCCCCATGGATAAGATCTTGCGAGGACAGGATGAGATCTTGACTTCGTAGAGCCTGTGCACCTGTGCTGTTAGGATTTAGAAGCCTACTTAGTATGGTCTTGCTTGGGCAGTGCCTCCGTGCACAACTCCTTTCCTTCAGATAGACATTATGCAGGGGCTCTGACAGCTATCCATGGTCACTATTAATATTTACTATCATAGCCATCAGAGCTGTTGTTTATCAGATGCTGCAAGCACATCTGACAGCACACTGCAATTTATACTCGCTATCTCAGGACTGTTCACCAAAGCTCCCAAAGGTGAGGATTCTTGGCTCTGTTTTATGGAGAAGACATGGAGCTACAAGAAGGTGGAGAGACCTTTCCTGATATAGGAGGTGGCAGAGCAAACCAGATATGTTACCCCTTCCAGGTGATATCTGTGTCTGCCTAGTCAGAGGGTCAAGAGAACAGAGCTGCCTTGACAGATGGGACAAGGATGTGCAGGGTGCGTTGAGGGTTTAGGGAAGTCTGCTCAGCCCCTGTCTTGCAGCAGCTGCTCCGTAGTCGGGACCCAATTCCTGAAGATCGTGATACCAATGGCAGCTTCTATTTGTTGAGTACCCACTATGTTACTGAGGGCAGGAGAAGATTGAGGGCAAGATGAGAAGGGAGCGACAGAGGATGAGATGGTTGGATGGCTTCACTGGCTCAAGGAACATAGGTTTGAGCAAACTCTAGGAGATAGTGAAGGACCGGGGAGCCTGGCATGCTGTGGTCCGTGGGGTCACAAACAGCTGGACACAAATTAGCAACTAAAAAACAACAACATGCAAGTGATCTCATTTCAACCTCACAAACAATCTAGGAGTTTAGGGCTACTGTTGTTCCACTTTATAGATAAAAACACCCTCAAAGTAGCCCAGAGAAAGGAAACTATGAACTATAGTTACACAATCAGGAAGTGGTGGAACCAGGCTTCCAACCCAGATCTGTGACTCTTGGATCCACTGTTAGCATTTACACCCTCCAGCTCCTCTGTGCTACTGTCCCCTAGAAGTCAAGGTCCCTGGGTCCTTGAATGTGTATGGTCCTCCGCTGGCACCCACATGAGTTAATTCCAGGAAGCTTCTTGGGGGCTTGCTCTGGCAACAGTCTTTATGAGCAAGCCTTCCAACCCTCTCCTCCCAGCAGACAATGCTTTGAATTCTCCTGATGTTTTATTTCGTGCTCTGCAAGCTCCATTCTGGCCCAGGAGGTGGCTGTCTGGCACATAAACTCAGTGTTGGGTAGAATTACAGTGCTCATTCACTAAAAATTAATGGCAGCAGGCATTCACCCTGCCCTGGCTGGCCTCATCTCCCAGACGGTCACTGCACAGCCTACACCCTGCCACCCAGCGAGGACTCACACTGCCACCAAGAAAAAAATAACTACACACCGCCCATTAGGAAGGAAGGAACCGCGGGGACTGAGTGGCCTGCTCGAGCGATGAATAGGCTTTCTCAGCACACATATAAACAGTTTATACTTCTGAAATCCTGTGTTTGATTTTCACATCTGCTCTCACTCTTGAGATTGGCACCGAAGGCAGCCAATGTTGCCCTTCCGAGTGGCAGCTGGAACCTGAAATCGGCTTTTTCCCACAACCTCCCCCTCTCTCCATTGCCTGAGCTGTGGGGCTGTATTTTTGTCTTGTTGCTGTTGGAGTGTGTTTAACTCAGGGAAGGAGAGTTGTTGAAAAACAGCGATTTCTATTTCTTGATTCAGTAAGTATTCATTGAGGACCTACTATGTGCCAAGTGACTGCCCATAGAATTTGTGTGATGACTACTGTTTGGTGTGGTGGAAAGTCTGACTGGGCACCTACTATGGCCACATAGCCCCAGGATGGCTGAGACAGAAGATGAGCCTGGTTAAAAAGCACCACCATTCCAGATAATAGGTTCCCAAGTGAACCTCATGTTGATGCCTATTGGCTCACTTTTTAATTAAGTCATTTGTTTCTATAAGGATTTTAGTCCCAGAATTGGCTATTTGACCTTGAGCAATACAGGAGACCCAAGTTCAATTCCTGGATTGGGAAGACCCCTTAAAGAAGGGATAGGCTACCCATTGCAGTATTCTTGGGCTTCCCTGGTGGCTCAGGCGGTAAAGAATCGACCTGCAATGCGAGAGACCTGGGTTCGATTCCCTGGGTTGGGAAGATCCCCTGGAGGAAGGCATGGAAACGCACTCCAGTATTCTAGCCTGGAGCATCCCCATGGACAGAAGAGCCAGGTGGGTTACAGTCCATGGGGTCACAAAGAGTAAGACATGAGCAACTGAGTAACTAAGCACAAGTCATTGCTTATCAGTCTCCCCATTTGAATAAAGGGAGATGGCTAAGTCAGTGTGTGTGTTTGTTTGTTTTCCTTGAACTAGAACTTTTCTCATTTGCAAATGAAGTTATATCTGGAAACCTAACATCTAAGCAGATGAAAAGGTGCAGCTCAAGTGGTGGATCTGGAACCCCAACACTTGAGATCTTGCTCATTCCTAAGAATCTGCAGGGAAACATAAGACTCCAGTGTTCATTGATGTTGAGTTGCTAAGTCGTGTCCGATTTTTTCTGATCCCATGAACTGCAGCATGCCAGGCTTCCCTGTCTTCACTATCTTCTGGAGTTTGCTCAAACCTGAGGCATGTGGAATCTTAGCTCCCCGGCCAGGGATTGATCCCACACCCTTTCGCATTGGAAAGCAGTATTTTAACAATGGATCATCAGGGAAGTTCCCAGGTCTTCACTAATTTTCTAAACAGTTTAATCTTTGGTATGAAGTGTAGGATGCTAAGAGTATTGGCTATTTTTAAATATATTTGCTTTTAAGTACATTCAGGCTACTTGTGACTCACCTGAGTCGATTGTTGTTATAAATCAAAAAAACCCTCCATCATTTGCTTCCTTTCATTTGCTTGATTCACTCACTAAAGAAAGAAATTTTCATGGATCTTGGAGGACTTGATAAGCTTCTTCATCTCAAACAGGAATTTGTATAATAAAAGCTCTAGCTATAAAGAGAAGAGATTAGCTAATGTGTATCAGCCATGGGCTGACATGGCCAGGAGCTTGGGTTTTTTGGGTTTTTTTGGGGGGGGGGCTGGGGTTGTTTTTATTTTTCTGCTTTTCTCAAAAGACATGATAGGAAAAATAAAACAAAAACAAAAAACCAAACCAAACAACCCCCTCCCCCCCCAAAATCCAATTCCAGTAGCCTTCTCTGGTCTCCCAGTTAAAATTTCAACTTTCTACCAACTCAGCTACTTTCTACCCCTCTGCCCCACTCTACCATTTTTTCTCTAGAGTTCATCATTAATTTACTTACCATGTATTTTACTTATATACTTCTTATATTTAACTGTGTCTTATTTATTATCCGTCTTCTTATCTAGAATATGAGCTTCTAGAAGGCAGGGGCTTTTGACTTTTTTCACTGTTTTGTGCCCCATATTTAGACAAGTACCTGGTACATAACAGGCACTCAACAAGTAATTGTCAAATTAGTGAATGACTGACGGAGAGGACTCTGGTCCTTTGGATACTAGTTATCTAGTCAACTGACTAAGGGTTACCATAGTCAACAGTTTCTTGTCAGCAAATACCATGTTTCAGGCCAAAGTCTGTGTTCAATAATGAAGCTGATTGGTCATGAATATGAGCAGTGGCCCGCCAAGGTCACCTGACCCCAGTCCTCGAAGTTCATTTTGCCTAATCCCCAGCTACTTTAGCTGGGATGCAGACCTTTCCAGTTGTGCCATGATTTTACTCTCCACAATTATCCTGCTCAGATACACATACAGCCTGACTCTTGAACGTAAGATTCTTCAATCATGGGAGGCTGCACAGTGGTACCCATTCTCTTTTGAAAGGTCACGCATCTTTTCTCAGTAGATTAACTTTTTATCTCTTAATGGTGTTAAGGAAAGGTCAAAGCATCTAACAGATGGAAGGTGGAAAGCTTCTAGTGCAGGAGATCAATGTTTCCAACATCAATCTAACTCCAGAAATTTCTTAATGATCGTGGGTGCAGTTCATGGGACACGGACACTGCAACTAAAATGATACCATAGCATGGCAGCAAAAATAAAATTGTTTAAAGCAGAGTGTTGGGGCTTCCCAGGTATCTCCATAGTAAAGAATCTGCCTGCCAATGCAGGAGATACAGATGAGGGTTCGCTCCCTGAGTCAGGAAGTTCCCCTGGAGGAGGAAATGGCAACGCACTCCAGTATTCTTTCCTGGAGAATCCCATGGACAGAGAAGCCTGGTGGACTATAGTTCATAGGGTCACACAGAGTTGGACACAACTGAGCAACTGAGCACCGAGCAGGATGTTATACATACTTTGCAAAAGGCCTTTGGCTTTCCTCCTGAAAGCTCTGAACCCCATGGGCAGTCTGTGCTGTTGAATGAAGTTGATAAAGTCCAATGGCTCCCACTTGGAAGAGACAAGGTACCCATCTCTTGTCAGCAGTTGAGCCATTCTGTTTGCTGTAACCACCCCAGGGCACTTAAGTTGAGGTCAAATAGACAAATAAAGACAACTAAATTTTCAACCAGTAATTCTTGGAGTTCTTACAGGAAGAGGTGAGTCTTAGATGGTGAGGAACTGAGGCATTCTGCTTGGGGAAGGAGTTAGGGTGACAGGGGATTCCCCACCTGAGGTTTCTGCCACCCACAGAGACCACTCACCCTCTCCTGGCAGGGGAAGGCAGACAGGCGGGAGCACCGTCTGATGCCAGAGATTTATTTCCCATGTTTAGCCTTCATCTAAGGTCCCCTGGAGATGGAAGTGGCAACCCATTGCAGTATCCTTGCCTGGAAAACGCCATGGACAGAGGAGTCTGGCAGGCTACAGCCCATGGTCTCAAAGAGTCAGACACGACTTGGCAACTGAACAACAACAAGCTGGAACATCTAAGGGCACTAATGGGCCTTGGGCATGGTAAGAAGTCCTTCTCAATACCTATCGCCCCATAATTCCATTTGAGTCCTGTGTTTTCAAGCCTTGTAACTTCTAGACTAATCTATAAGCTCCCTATTGACCTTCTCACACCTTCTCTTTGCCAAGTTGCCACAACACTGGGACCTGGGGAAGACGTTAGTCAGAACAGGCCAGCATCGGTGGAAATGTGACCTCCTGTCCCTACTACTGGTACCAGCCCACTGGGTTCAGTGACACCAGTGAAATAGGGTGGCCAGAGCTGCCAATCCTCTCGTGAGGGGGTGAGATGATCTTTCTTCCACAAACACAATGGCTGGCTCCTGGGTCCTAAAACGGACCCAAGGGGAACCAAAGCAAGAGGCCAGGAATCTGCTTTGAGGGTAAGAATGAGGCTTATTTCCGTAACTTCAGAAACAGGAGGCTCAGAAAATGACTGAAGATGAGACGTTAGAGAGGAAACAGATGGATGCACACGTTTCCGTTGGTAGGAAATGTAGGGCAGCCGCCAGCTGTTCACTCCACAACTGAATGGCTTCTCCGAGAGCTGGGCCCCAGCCAGCCCAGGGACCCCTCAGAGCAGCAGAGGAAGGGGGTTCATGGAGGGAGGCAGGACCCCCAAGACTACAGACTTCCCTCTCTCAACCACACTGTGAATGCCTCTCAAACTGGGGCCATAACCAACTTTGTGTCTCCAGCCAGGGACTGTTATGGGATAACTTCTAAGTAAAGGTTGAATGAATGAATGGACTTCACAGGATCTCCTCCTGCTTCCAGGATCTAAGATAGAGGTACTTACACAGGGCTTTCCTGGTGGCTCAATGGTAAAGCATTCACCTGCCAATGCAGGAGACATGGGTTCCATCCCCGGTCCGGATCCCACATGCCACAGAGCAGCTGAGTCCGTGCGCCACAACTATTCAGCCTGTGCTCTAGGGCCTGGGAACCACAACTGCTGAGCCCTCACACCTCAGCTACTGAAGCCTGAGACCCCTGTAGTCCATGCTCAGCAATAAGGGAAGACACCACAGTGAGAAGCTCGCATAACACAACTAGAGAGTAGCCCCGCTTGCTCAGATGGTAAAGAAATCTGCCTACAATTCAGGAGCCCTAGGTTTGATCCCTGGGTCGGGAAGATCCCCTGGAGAAGGGAATGGCGACCCACTCCAGTATTTTTTGCCTGGAGAATTCCATGGACAGAGGAGCCTGGCGGGCAAAGAGTTGGACACGACTGAGTGACTACCACTTACTTTCTTTCCCTCTTGCTACAAGAGAAAAGCCCTTGCAGCAACAGAGAGCCAACACAACCAAAAATAAACAAATAAACTCAATTATTTAAAAAAGAAGTACTCACATCAGCACCTTCCACACTGTGCTGGCTTTCTTTCCTAGTGGGGTTTTGTCAGCCACACCTCTTTCCTCCCATCCCTTCACTCTGCCAGTGAGGAAGAGGGGTCTGTGAGCCATCTGCTTCCAGAAAGCCCTTGACCTGACACTACCCTCACTCACCATGGGATGTGGATCAAGTGAATTTAACTGAGTCTCAGTTTTCTCATCTGTAAAATGGGTAGTCATAACACTCACCTTGTGTTATTGTTGTGAGGATTCAACAAACTGTTTTAAGGGAAAGGATTTTTGTTACCATTTACACCATCACCACCTGTGGGTATAGAGATGGGGCAGACAATCAGATGGACCTGGAAGGATACTGAGCCAAGAGCAAGGGTGAAGAGGTAAAGAGATGTAGGGTTTGGGGGTTAGTTTTTGCACCCAGGATGCGAAAAAACTCAGAAAATCAGTCTCTCTATTCTGTGCAAACAGAGATGACATGTTCCTTCCCAAGGGGTGCTTTTTGGACTCCTGGGAAGTCAATGGTGACAAAGTGAAGCCAGTGCAGGAGCAGAAGTCCCTGGGACTCTGGAAGCCCCCTGGGATGGGGAGCAAGGCCAGGCTGCAGCTCTGACCTTGGGAGGACCCAGGGAGACTTCTTTTCTTGTCTCCCACTTGCCCACTGACAAACCTGCTCTCAGAAAGCAGTTGCCTTCTAGAACAACATCATAGACTCAGCTGAGCTGAGAGTATTTCCTCAAGTCCTTTGCCGCTTGTATGCTGCAAAGTTGTATCCAACTCTATGCAACTGTGCGACCCCATGGACTGTAGGCTTTTCTGTCCATGGGATTCTCCAGGTAAGAATACTGGAATGGGTTGCCATGCCCTCCTTCCTTTGCTACTTACTTCCCCCTTAAAAAAAGAATGTCCTCTCCCAGGTGAGAAGGCATTGGTTTTGCAGACTTCTAGCTCGGGTTGGCTGGTTTCTCCAAACAACATTAGCCCTTCACTAGATCCAAGAAGCAAACTGTCTCAACTCTGACGTTTAACCAAGGAAATCCATGAGGCTGGCGGTGGGTGCTTCAGACATGATTTCTGGAGAATCATTCTTTGCAGAATGACTATGAAATACTCTTCCAGGAAATGGTGGCATCTTCCTGGAAGAAGGCCTAGATGGGAAATGCTGGCCTCTGGGCCACAGCCTTTCTCCCCCTCAGCTGCAATCATGGGGTTTCTAGGCCTAGGAATGGTTCTTTCGGAGTCTTCTGATTTGATTTCGTCTACCCTGCAGGGGACAGCATTGGGCAAAGAACTGTGGAATTCATGTGATAAAAGAAGAAACATTTGCTTCCAATTATCCAAATTATTGTTTGCTAATTGAAGTACAAAAGGGGTATTTTTTTCTCTTTGGGTTGGTATAAGCATCCTTTCCCTTAAATCTCTTTGATTGAGCAAAAATGCTTTTGGAGTGTTTACTTTAATCCATACATCATTTTCCTGATTAGTAGTTGTTCAGTAATGTCCCTGCTCACTGAGGTAAGCTTTCACCAGAGGCTGGTTTGTCATCACAGCTGCAGAAATTGATATATGTTCTATAGTCACCACTGGGTATCTCACATTGGCTGGGTGTTTTTTTTTTTTTTAATGTGAATATTAGTTTGGGAAACAAAAATTCCTCTGCCATTATACCGTAATGATGTATGCTTTCTCTCAGAGATGAATATTGTCTTAGGTCAAATTTCTGGAAGTAGAGATGGAGATTTGCATGCAGGGCATAGTCTCAGAAACAGCACTTGTCAGGTAGTAAGGAGATAGGAGAGGCATTGGGCAGTTGCAAAGACCACATCTGATACTGTGGGGAGCACCGTTGCTGGGATAACCCTTCAGAGCTGTCCCACATGGACACGAAGAAGCTGGACTTTGATGTTACAACACTGCCCAGTCTTGGATCTGAATTGCCAGGGAGGGAGGTGCAATCTTAATTGAAATGAAATAAAGTGAAAGTCGCTCAGTCATGTCCGACTTTTTGTGACCCTATGGACTATACAGTCCATGGAATTCTCCAGGCCAGAATACTGGAGTGGGAAGCCGTCCCCTTCTCCAGGGGATCTTCCCAACCCAGGGATCAAACCCAGGTCTCCCGCATTGCAGGTGGATTCTTTACCAGCTGAGCCACCAGGGAAGCCCAATCTTGATTGAACTAGTTCTCCAATCCTCTAATCCCCTGGAGGGGAGCAGCTCTGAGCTAGCATCACTCCGGGGTGGGATGGGGCTGAAGGATGGGCAACGAGTATCTCAGTTCTGAAGGAGCACCTAGGCAGCACACCACAGCATTCACTAATCCACATACACACAAACATATTTTAAATGAGAAATAGAAATTAATGCATGTTATTTCTGAAGAGACGTCTGAAAAGACTTGTTTCGGCTTTAGCGGCTCAGATGCTGTAGTCCTCAAACTCCTTCTAGAAGGGAGCTCTGCAAAGCCTATGGTAGGTTTGCTTATTTTTGGCAGATGCAAAGAAGTTATCTCTGAACTTCTGCCAGCGATCAAAGGAACTGATGGTGTAGAACAGTTCCACGGGCTATCTCCTTCCTGCCCATCATCTATCATCCCAACCCTCAACCTATTTTCTGAGTGATGACTGCACCCTAAACACATAAAATTAATCACCACTTGAGGCCAGCCAGGTGTCTTGCCTCCAGAAATTATCTCACTGCAGAAAAAAAAAAAAAAAAAAAAAAAACAGCTCGGATCTCATAATGTCTCATAATTTCATATGAAGAGCAGTGGAGTCAGATGGGAGCCCCTGACAGGTTTGCAAAGTTCCAGGAAGCCAAGAGCCAGCTCTGGCTTCATGCAAAGATCAGGAGGCAGTTGTTTGAGGGAAAAGCCCTGTTTCAAGTAAAGAAGGCACCCCTTGACTCAAAGCAGTGCTAATTAATCCGCCAGCTTCCAACAAAGGAGAATGCATGTAGGGCAGAATGAGGTGACCACACAGAACAGCTCTGTTCATTCTAGAAACTTTACGGTGGTTTTGGAGAAGTCCGGCAAAGGCTGTGGAGAAGCCCTCCAATTCCACACTTAGCAGCAGATTATTACATGATCCGAAGAAGCTCTGATTTTGAAATTTCATATGACAAGCCCTGCTTAACTTAACAGTGGCTGCTGGCCGCCGTCTCTTGTCCCCTGTATGTATGTTTTATTTTAACTATGCGGCCCTCTGGCAACGTCCTGTACGTTTCAATCAATCAGAAGCCCCATTTGCCAACTCTGTACAGAGTTCAGTGCTTCTGAGGATTTGGCAGAGAAAAAACAACCCCAGAGATAGACAGAAAAAAAAAATCGTCTTCAGCTAATCACGTGACATTTCCAATATCTAAATCCGGGAAGGCGGCGCTTCCTTGCAATACGCAAAATGCAAGATCCACTAAGGCCAGGCAGGTTTTTACCAATGAGCTCGGCCTCCATTTCAGATTAGCGGCAAATCCTTATAACTTGGCTCTAATTGAGAGCTTAGCTGTTGCTATTAAATTCCCTTTCAGAAACAACAGGGCTGACAAGATTCCCCTTACTGAGAACATTTTCCTACTCTATCAGAAATTATCCAAATGGAGGAGAATTAAGGCAAGCGTTATAAAATAACACTGCCCCACAAGACAGTTTGGCATGTTTGATGAAGAGAAGCCTCAGGTAGAGTCTGTGAGTAAAATAAAGCCATCCTAAGTGTCTCTGAGGGCTCAGTGGTAAAGAATCCACCTGCCAATGCAAGAGATGCAGGTTCAATCCCTGGTTTGGGAAGATCCTCTGGAAAAGGAAATGGCATTCCACTCCAGTATTCTTGCCTGGGAAATCCCATGGACAGAGGAGCCTGGTGGGCTACAGTCCATGAGGTCACAGAGTCAAGACATGACTTAGCGACTAAACAACAAGTGTCTGTGAGCTTATCCTTGTCTGCATGCATGCTTGCATGCTAAGTCTCTTTAGTCGTGTCCGACTCTGTGCGATCCCATAGACGGCAGCCCACCAAGTTCCTCCATCCCTGGAATTCTCCAGGCAAGAACACTGGAGTGGATTGCCATTTCCTTCTCCAATGCATTGCATGCATGCTAAGTCACTTCAGTCGTGTCCGACTCTGTGCAACCCTATGGACAGAAGCCCACCAGGCTCTTCTGTCCACAGGATTCTCTAGGCAAGAATACTGGAGTGGGCTGCCATCTCCCTGTCTAGGCTACATCATCATGCCACTGTCCCCTTCTCTCTCAGAGCCCAACAAATACATTCTTCTGACACTTGATGCAGAAGAAAAGGAAACTGAGTCTCAATGAAGTGACCTGGTGCCTCTTCAGCTTCTATCATCTCATCTGCTTAAAGTCCTTCAGAAAAATCCATTCCTGCACACACAGCCAGTGGGTCCCGGGAGGGCAAGTTTGGCTGCATCCTGACTTTGGTGCAGAATTCCCTCAGAGGGAGGGAACATGCCAGTTCCCAGTTTCCCAGCCAACAGATACTCAGCTTCCAGGCTGGTAAGTATGCTGTTAATAACAAGCAGACAGTACCCATGATAAGCAGACATCCTCTAAATAAATAAGCCAGTGTGGTAGGCAGTGGGATTTTTTTTTTTCCTTAATTAAAAAAAAATTTTTTTTGACCACTCCCTGATCATGTGGGCTCTTAGTTCCCCGACCAGGAATCTAACCCATGCATCCTGCAGTGGAAGCAGAGTC